>OY282642.1:143832925-144432925 GCA_958299015.1 Tetanocera ferruginea
GTCTTCACCCTCGACAAGACCAGCTCCTGTAGATTTACGCCACTCATTACATTTGGAAAATGATGTTTTTAAATTTCGCATCTTCCAGCGTACCATAGTCCAAGTGGCATCGATTCCAGTCTCATCAATCAGTTTGCGGTAATAAAGTTGCGCAGTGGGCTTCTGATAACAAAAAACATTTCCATTTATTGACATTTTTTCTAAGAATATATGTACAAAGAACATATATTTACCTCCAATTTTCCTGTTTGCAAGATATAATCAAGTATTTTACAAGTTTCTTCGTAGCTCCACTTTTTTATTTCTGTTAGACGAGTTCTTTTGACTTTCTTTGGGATAGATTGCATTTTAATTTATTTAAATAAAATTTGAAAAATTTTTTTAAAATTGAAAAATTCTGATAAAAAATTCAGAGAAGAATTAAATTCAAACTGACAGAAAAAGTATTGAACACTTTAGCAACGTTTTTAACAATAGGGTCGAGCTTTTGCTAAAGTGTTAAGTTGCTAGGTCGTGACAAAGCATATATTTTGTTGTTGTGTTGCTAAAATTATTAACACTTTAGCAATCTAACACTGTTACAATACTACGTGTGAATACCACTTATGTAATTGTAGTAAAAAAAATTTGAGACAACTCAAAATTAAATAAAACTATCGAACTTTTTTCTACATGTATCAAAATTGTATTATATTTTAGATAGCACAAGGTGAAAATGTTCCTTTAAAGTGTCAAAAATAAGTTGAAAATGTCATAGTTGCATTAAAAGAACAACATTATATTTACACAAAGTTTTTTGTGTGTAAACTGCGTATTGTTAACCCCTTACAATTTTGTTTTTGCAAATTACGTTGCCGTAAACTTACCGAACATACGCTGTTTACATCATGAATGCTGCGTTCATTGAATACCACTATTGAACTAAACACGCAAAAGTTTACCGATTGTGGAAATTATCCTTATTTTTATTGTACATGTATGTTTTGAGCTGACAAACAGAGCCCATAAAAAGTAATAGTGGTCTTCATGAAAGCTTGCAAATGCCTCGTATACCACGCAAACATCGCAAGTTTCCACTGCTTATATCAGCTGTTCTCTTTTTCCATACAAAAGAGTTAACGAGGTGCTCGCAAGCTTCCAATGCATTTTCAGTTCGTAAACTTCGTATGTAAACCTCGTATTGGCATTTGTACTGAATCAGATGAGTTAAATTCTTGCAACTTCTAGTGCATGTTCATTAAATGGCGTATGCAAAATTGTGCAAATACGAATATGCAAGATTAAGAGCTTTCATGAAGAACACTAATGTTAAAGGAGGTTATAAAATTTGATTAAAAACGATATATTTTCAAAAATCTAAAAATAAGTGTTATCACGTGAAAATAAATGCTATGACAATTACGGCCGATTTTTTCACAGTTATAAATTTGCATGAAAAACAAATCAGCAAAATAGGTTCTATTTCAATGATATAAAAAGATTTTTTCTCCCAAAATGAGCATAGCAGAAAACTTTTTGTTGTTGTTGTATTCTATTGAGTGTTTTATTATAAAAAATTATGTAAAGCGAAATTTTCAATAAAGTAACCGTTAATTTTCTGTTCTTGTTTCAGCTTCAGCGTAACAAAATTATGCACTTTTTGATGCGTCAGTACAATAGGTTCATCACGAGTGCTACTTCCTTTACTTAATATAGGAATTGATTCAGAAAGTTGCTCCAAGTAGTTGTAGGAAATTTCACTCCAAGCCACTGTAATGAAAGAAATGAGTGACTCTTGGTCTTAAAACTGTCTACCGGATTCGTACACATTCCAAAATAACCAAAAAAATAACATTCTAAAATAACCAACGTTTTCAAAAATGTTTAGGTCCGGAGAGTTTGGAGTCCATGATATTGGTGGAATATTTTGTTCACTGATCCAGCTTGTAACGGAACGTGCCTCATGAATAAGAGCGTTATTATGTTGGTAAATCCTTTCCAAGTGTCCAAAAATATTTTGAGATTTTGGGAAATCTTATTCTAATATCGCTTTATACAAATTTTCCATCATTCTTCAATGATGATGGTGATGAGTTTAAAATCCTTTCTTCTTTCGCAAACTATGAAAGTAATAATTATAATATAGCTTGTCAATCCAAATTTAACTTCTCTTCGTCAGATAAAACTACCTACTGCCATTCTCTCTTCCAAATGTTGTGATTCTTAAAAAAATTCAACTGATTTTCCAGCCAGTCAGGGTTAAGTTGTGGTTTTTTATTAACTTTATGTCTTGTTAGGTGCAGAGCACTATTTATTTCCCCTCACACGGTTGAAAGACTGGCGTTTTCCGCAGTTTAATGCTTGCATTACTTGATATATTTCAAGACATCGATATCGCAAGTGTAGACCGCTCATTTCATGAAGTTGAAGTTGGGATATATTTCATAAGAATAGCTGTCAGTTTTTGACAACTTTCAGTGAAATTAATCTGAAAAACAGTAAAAAAGTACCAAAATATAAGGTGGAGTGGTGAATGGACGCAACTATAAAGTGAATAAACTTTTGAATTTGTTTAAAGTCAAAATCAAAATTCAATTTCATGAGTTGAAATGCCCAACTAAAAATGGCATGAAATCTATACATCATCGAATTGCATACATTGACAGTTTGCATACATTCTCAAAAAAAACTTTAATTCTAACAATAATATAACAATAATCTTGGTTAAATTAGCATTAACAATTATTATTGTTGATTTCTTGTTAGAAATAACTTTAAATTAAAAATTTTTTTAAAATTAAATTTTGATGGTTGTCTTGTCTTGTCTTAACATGAATGTCAAAAAGTCAAAAACTTTAAACGTCAAGAATTATATGTCAAAATTTAAACGTCAAAAATGAAATGTCAAAATTTAAGCGTCAAAAATTTGTAATCAGAAAATTATCTGTCAAATATATCAACTGTCAAAACATTTCAGAAAACTCTTACGCATGTTAAATAAGAATTGAATTTGTATAACTAATGTTACACAGATACGATAGTTGCGTGAAGTTGTTTTTCAGTTGGTGGATTTTCAACAAACCGTTGCAGTATCACTGGTAAGGCAATATTTTTGATTCCGACTTTCATTGCTGTCGTATACTCCTGAGTTCTGCACGGAAAGACGAACAAGTTTCACAAATGCACAAAATGACGTTGGCAGAATCCCAAAAGAAATTTAAATACATCTCGTAATCCATCAAAGCACCGATCAAGAATTATATAAAATCACACTGTTAAATTTGCTTTATTTTTGCTTATTATTCTATTGATCTTGCAAGCGTCAGCACAAACAAATTATTTAAAAATTTTGAAATTTTCAACGATTATTTTGACAATCAAATCGTTGAAATTGACAATAAAAAAACACAACAATATATTAAACAATTTTACAATAAAAATTGACAATCTTTGAAAAGAAATATTTAAAAGTCAAAATTAATGTAAAAGTTCAGCAAGGAAATTGTTAAATTTATTAACAATTGCAATTGTTAAATTTATACAACAATTTTGGGAGAGTGTACAATCGAATACCTACTTTAAGTGTAGATGGACTGTTATGGCATTTTCAATATTTGTCATTGCTTTTAAAACTGTTGATTCAAAATTCTTGACATTCATGGCTTACAATTTGCAGATGTGGTGTAAAATAAATAAATTTCAAAATATGTCAAAACTTCAAAAATAATTAATGCATTTTTATAAATAATAGTTTCTTGAATAGGTCATAGAATTATTTTTTTTATACATACGACATAAAGTACATTTTTCCATTTTTTGACCACTTTTTATCAGTTCTTAACTATGTGCCATAAACCATTCTAAGCCATAAACAAGCTTGCTACCATAGCTGCCAAATTTTTTGAAATCGAAACGAAACTACTTTTATCGGAAGATAATATCTCGGAAGATCATTTAATTATAAACAGTTGGCGTAATCATTTTCTTAATACATTAAAGACAAGCGTTCTGCTCCACACCTAATATCGCTCAAACTGTTCATTCCTGCTATTGCAGTGCTTTTATGATACGATAAAAATTGTCAGCCTGAAAGTATGCGCATAAAGTTTAATTAATATTTATCAGTAATGACATAACAATATTTGCGATGAATCTAAAAATGTTATCATATCGTCCTCTACTTAAATATTTTTACTACGACCCGTCGTAGGCCGGGTTCATTCTTATTAAGAAATAATTTTCTTTTAAAAAAGTTTAATGCTCTATTCCGTCACATGCTCTATAAAATAAATATTGAAAAAAAAGATCAATGACCAATATTCAGTGTTCCTTGTACTTCTCAAACAAACATTTCTTGCATCAGCAAGAGACACAGCACTAGCCAGAGACACAGACAGAATTAATGTTGTAGTGATAACGTTTATTGGATGGAATACTTTATTGAACTAAAATTGCTTCATTAATCGTGCTCATTGGACTTTATATAAATAATAATCATTTCTGATAGATTAAAGGAGAAACGCATGGTAACAGTATTAACAGTGTTTGTGAATTTATGTAGATGATATTGGCGCCAGAGCCTTAATCACAGAGCACATTTCCTCAATTGAAAGAAAAAAAAAAGAAAAACCACAAAAAATGTTGACTGAGACAAAGAATATGATTCTATTCTCCTACGGTTCACTGAGAGAAATAGGCAAAATGATGCATAATAACGGTAAAAGCATAAAACATTAGTTTACTACTAAAGCAACTTGAAGATTAAGCATTTTTATACAAAAATGACCTGTCATAATTAGGATAGAAGAAAGTATTAAGAAATAAGACATAAAATTCCGTAACCATGTTCAGTTCTCGTAACCGGTAAAACTGGAAGTGTCAATTCTACTTCTGAATACATAAAGTCAGTGAACAATTTTGGCCGAAGCAAATTTTGTTTTCAATGCAGCAAATTATAAAAAGCTTCTGTATTATTTACACAGAACAAGAATCAATGAAGTGAATTGAAATTTAAATGAAAAGTTTTCAATTCACAAATACACAAATAAGAAGAATGGCCTTCAAATATTATATGCAAATTATTTATTTGAAGCAATGGAGCTTCATCTGGATATATTCGGGCATAGTCGTTTTCAAAAATAAAGTCAACTTCTAAACTTTATTCTAAAACTATGCTTTCCGGAAAAGAATACTTTAAGCTTTTCATAATAAAAAACAAAAAAAAAACGAGTTGAACGAGTGTTATTTCAGGAAAATACAATAACGTTTTTGTAAGACTTAAAGTGGGTCATGATCCCTACAAGTTTGAGAACTTCTGCACCTGCTCAAATAGATGAAAAAACCTAGAAGATAACAACTTGACTCACCTTTTAAAGTAAGTAAATTTGTTTATTTCTGTTTTTTAATTATTAATCCATATATATGGACTTTGTATTTGTATATTTTCGTCCGTGTGCCTATTTTGGAAAAGTCTGCTCATGCGTTGTAATGGTAAACTTCACGCTATCAAAGTCCAATGTTGAAACATGAATTGCTCAATACTAAAAAAAAACTTTAGATTATTACGCGATGATAACAATTCACTGTCAGAGCAGCCGGCGGCTACTTATCAGCGGTATGTGACTTTAAGGTTAAGTCTTTTACTTCTGAACAGACATATAGCCGAAGAACACTGCCGCGATTAACATTGCCGGAATTGAACGGAATGTTCTACTATTAAATATCAGTGATCAGATTTAAGCTGCCAGAAAATCAACACAGTGCAATTTCGAGAACTGCAGGCAATATTAAAGCCCCATTACATTCCGTAACAGCATCAGTTAATTTTGAATTGCAGCATTGAGTGGAAGAAACTAAGAACAATATTTAAAACTTGTTAAACTTGTGATAATAAAAGCCTGGCACTGAAGTGTAATGAAATAACAAAAATATTTTGATATTAAAATAAATATTTTCAATTAAAAGATAGACGACAACAAGTGAAAAATATACATATTTAAGTGTGATTAAAATTTCCGATTTGAAGATGGGTTAGTAGAAACCAGTTGGGAATTATAAAAAGGAGTTTCCAACATTTTTTTTTTGTTTCAGCTAACACATCAACCGGAAGTAGTGTGCATTTCGAAGCCATAGATCGTATTGGAAGTATACCCATTGTTGAGTCCAGTCTTAAGCGTGCTGAACAAATGTACGGCAAAGTTAAGGGCAACAATCGAATTTTTAGTTGGTATTTTGAGACGGCCGAAGCAACCCTTTTCGCCGCCATCGATTCGGTGCAGCCAGCGGTCAAACTCTTTGAAGCCCCCCTAAGACAACTGGATAGTGTTATGTGTAAAAGTCTAGACATATTGGAGCAACGTATTCCTTTGGTTTATCTGCCACCGGAGATGGTAAATAAACATTTTTAAGGGCTGTGCAATTAGTTGATTATAAACTTAACAATAACTTTGATTGTAACTAAAAATTACAAAACCTTATTACTTGTATTACATAATTAATCTTAGTAGTTTCATAATCTAATAATTGAACAGACCCTTGTCTCTAAGACTGCTTAAATGTTAAATCTTGAACATCGACATTGATTCGAACTAATTCAGACTTTAATTTTATGTTTAAAGATGTATTGGAATACCAAGGAATACATGTCTGATCGTTTGGTGCGTCCAGTTTTGAAGCGCGCCGACTCTGTAAAACATATAAAAACCGCTGTATTGGAGAGTCCACTCACTACCTATGCTGCGGATAGAATTGATGGAGCACTTACAGTAGCCGATATGTATGTGGATAAATACTTGGTGCCCATCGATGGAGTGGGTGATCAAACAGATGGTACGTTTTCTAGAGTCAAAAACGCAATAATATCATTTATTTACACTGAACTGCAAGCTGACATCATGCTCAAAAATTAATATTTAAAAATTATTTTGTCGTAAATTGATATTAAAATGTCGAGGTTATCGGCTGCTTATTTCAGTGTGAGCTGTTTTGTATAGTCCCAAAATTGATAAGAAAATATTTGAAGCGTATATTTTACATAATAATTATATTTCTGTACTACTTATATACTCATTATTACAAACAAACAACAAACATACTCACTGCAATGTCCATAAATATTTATGACTTTAACCTTTATTACAGCACCGCACGAAGAAGACAACAACACTGGGAATGTGAGTGAAAAAGGCGCTATCAAGGCAATTCATCATGGCCAACGACTGTCGAGAAAACTAAAGCGTCGTTTGACCCAAAGAACACTGGCTGAAGCTAGAGCTCTGAAGAAACAGAGCAAAGAAGCAATAAATATCATTATTTATGCTGCTGAACTGGTAAGTTTTAATAGAAAATACATTCTGGGTGTTCACGATGTGGTATCTTTTTTGGGGATAAAAACTAAACGAACTCTTCAAATTCCTTTTCCATCACTCTTTTTATTCTTCTCAGTACATTAACAATTAGACCACCACTCTTCAAATGCATAACATTTTTGGAGGTTTTCAACAGTCTAAATGAAGCAACTTGTATAAAATTTATTGTTTTAAAAATGAATAAAAAAGAATTTCGTGCCTTGATTAAGCATTACTTTTTAAAAGTAATTACTTTTAAAAAAGTAAAATATTTGATTGTAGAGTTCAAAACATGTCGAATGTCAGCACATAAGATAAACACGCCGAGGAGCACCAAAAAAAGTGATCGCTCCAGAGTGTATTGGAGAAATCCACAAATTCGTATTGGAAAATCCGAAAGTGTGGGAGATAGCTACAGCCGTAGGCATATCAAGTGGATTGGTGGTTTCAATTTTACACAAATATTTGGGTAAGCAGACTACAAGATGAATGTCGCGTTTGTTAACAATCAATCAAAAAAGTTAACTTGAAAGTTAACTAAGACCGCTTGAAGAACTAAATCGCAAACAATCGGCCCCATTTATCGAAGAAAACAAATTATCGTTTTGCAAGATAATACTCCAACTCACAGATCGATTGAAATCATACACAAATTGTACAAGTTAAGCTTAGAACTGCTTCTTCATTCCCCAAATTCTCCAGATTTAGTCTCCAGTAACTATTGTCTGTTCCCAAACATAAAAAGGTAGCTCCAGGCAAGGAGATTTGCAACGAATCAACAGGTCGAATTGGAAACTGAAGTGTATTTTGGAGATAAATGCATAAATATAAATATGTCGCATTGCCCATGCTCGAGTGCAAATATTTCAGGGGAGATTACGATTTCCGGGGCGCCGCGTTTTGACGATGGATTCGAAGAGTACTCTTAATAAAAATAAGAATAGCCAAAGGAAATGTTGTGTTATCGATTTGTTTCCGAGTTATCGATTTTTTTTAAATTTTTTTTTTCTATAAGGTCTATGAAGAAAATCGGCTGTATTATTCTTAATATATAACCGATATTAATGATTAAGGTAAAATTTAAAAGGTTGTATATAAGGCTTTTAGAAAAGTTTTAAATTAATGAAATCTGTTGAGTACTTTGTATTTTATAGGTATTTTTATGCAATAAAAGAATATTTTCTTACATAAAACCGTTATTTTCTCAAAAATTACCGTTATTACTATGAATTATAAAGAGTAAATTATTAAAGCTTGAAAAATTATCTTTCATTTGGTATATAATATATATAATTTATTTGACTTTTTGTCGTGTTTTTTATGATACAATGATTTGCCCTTGTACGGAAAATTGCTTATTTCACTCATATTTACCTTAGATGTTTTGCCTTCTTACTCCATATTTACGAATATCGCCATTACAATACAATATTTATATGAATTAACGGGATTTTCGAGTCAGTTAAAAAAATTTGTATTTTTTGGTCGAGCAGTTAATAAAAAAATATAAATATTTTTATCTATCGAAAAAAAGGTAAAACTTTCAGCTTATCAAAAAGTATATATTTTTAGTACCTTAAAAACGAAAATACTGCAGAAAAAAACGGTTCTTTTAATTAAAAAATTCAAATCTGATATATATTCGCTTATAAATTTAAAAACATTTTTGAAATTATATTTGTATTATACATCGTTGAAAAGGCATTTAATTACCTTTCGAATAGCATGTCAATCTTTAAGATTCATTGGATATTGGCAAAGATATAGAAAATTTTGTGAACAGATTTTTTAACAAAGAAAACACTTGGAAAGTTAAAATTTTATGTAATATAGTGTGAAATTAAATAAAAAATGTATATTTTTATATGTCAAACAAAAGGTCTAACTGTAAGCTTTTCAAAAAAAATATATTTTTAGTAACTTAATAACGTAAATTTTTTATAAAATAACGGTTCTTTTTATTAAATAATTCAACTTTGGAATAAATTCGCTTATAAAATTAAAAATATTATAGCAATGATATTTATAACAAATATATTTGAAAGGTCATTTAATGACCTTTGAAATGACATATTAATTTTAAAGATCCATTGAGTAACGACAAAGATATAGATGTTTTTCGAACAGATCTTTTAACAAAAAATTTTTTTAAAAAAATCGATAACTCGATAACTAATAATGTTATCGATTTTTTGTTCGGCGAATCATGTTTTTTTGTTGTTTTCTACCAGAAAACATATTCAAATCGCGGCGCCCCGGAAATCGTAATCGTGCCATATTTCAAGACAGAGGAGATGGGTACCGCAGATTTTGAAGATCCAAAATTTTAAAATGTGGCAAATGTTGTGATCTTGTGAACAAACTTGTTTATCAATCCATGTCATATGCGCCTATCTGACCCTACTCAATTAATCTCAATTTCGTCGCACCAAGTATTTTAATTCCAGTCATCAAGTGTGACGTGTGAAGTGTTGCATTCTATTCGAAAAAGCGCTCAGGTAGCGAAGTAGCAAAACGTGATACTTTCTGCTGAATGGAATTTTTGCGAAACGTCAAAATTTCAACAAAATTATTTTTCACTTATTAAAATAAACCACTCAACCGGAGTAGCATAAAATATGTTTGCATCCAAAGATAGCGACCGCTCAGAGAACACGTTGGGTGAGCGATTTATGCTGCATACCATTCAGCCCAAAAGTTGTGGAGCAGCTACTTAGCAAATCTTCTGCTGAATGCACTCATTGATACAGTTTAGCGAAATTTAAACATGTTTTGCAATGCCTTTCCCTTAGACCCCTTTTCCACTCGGCAATTTTTCTTGCTGGCAAGTCGAGTTTGTTGGCATCGGGACGTGACGAAAGGGGATGAGTACAGACTTGCTCGTACCGACAATTTTTCTTTTGTCCTGCTCTTTCTTTGAAGTTTCACTTTAGTTTTATTCAGAATTGCTTAAGAAAACTTGCTGAGTGCATGATATAATGAAAAGAAATTGATCAGCTGTTTTTGACAGATGCCCATCGCTGAAGGCAGCGAAAAGAACTGTCACGGCTACCTCCTTTCCTTATATCATGGCTGAGTGGAAACGTAAATGGCAAGTCCAAAAGAGAATTGAAAACTTGCTGGCAATAAAACTTGCCGTGTGGAAAAGGGACTTAAAAATGATACGTTACAATCGCTCTAGCCTTGAGTCCGTTATTTTTTAGAGATCTGCGAATTGCTTTCTCACTATTATTGACTATTCTCTTATAACTTTATCAGTTTCTACGGCAGTATTTGTTGCAACTACCAGTGTTGCAAGAAGAGGGATTTTTTCCCGTTTTACGGGCATTTTCAAGCTAATGTCCAAACATAAGAAATTATATATAGCTTAAATGGTCATAATTCGTACAACATACTACTCCTAAAAGTTTTTGACTTCCGAAAAAATTAAGAAATTTTATTTTCCACTCTTTTGTGAAACTAATAAATTAATTTGTTTCTTTAAATAATTGATGAGTCCGAGAGAAATTTCGTATTTTATTGCAATTTCTCGGTAAGAGACATACTTTCCTTTATCTTACAGCACGTTTTTCTTCAAAACAGAATTTATGGCTTTTCTCAATATAAAGTTACTGAAAGGCTAGTTAAATACAATGTTTTATTTTTTAAAATTATATACAAATAAAAATTATATTTACTTAATTTCCTTATTTAAGCTATTTTTAAATTAAAATAAATTTGCAAAAAAACTTGAAATTATATAAAAAATCTTAGTGGCGCACAAGTGCACTTGCCTTCTCAAAGCTTTGAATTTACACAAAAGTAAAAGTCCCGTTTGTCAAAAAAGTAGTTATCAGATAATAAAAAGTGTTCAATAAATAACAAGAGAAAAGGATTTCCAGGTAATTGATTTTTTGATGGAATGATGTGCGGATGTAAATTTTATATATCCGTGAAACAGTTTTATCCCCTACTTCCTACATGAACAAACTTGGAATTTAAAATTATATCTTAGTTTAAACACTAAACATGTGATTTAATCTAGATTGCCACAGATCCAAAATTAGCACTGCAGAGAGCTAAAGAACTTTGGGAGTATCTAAGCAAAGATGAGCCAGAAAATCAAGCGAGACCCACCACATTGGAGCAGCTGATAGTGCTCTTGACGCGAGAATCAGCCAGACGACTTGTACATTTGGTCAATTTTAGTGCAAGAATTGCTGCCAATATACCAAGGTACTAGATGCAAACGTGTACTTTTAATTGAATTGCATTTAAAAAAAAAACACTGCCTCACCCATATCTATTGTATAAATTTCTACAGATTTGCTGTTCACACGACAACCGAGGTCTTCCATCATTTACTACACATCAACGATCAAATATTAAAAATTTCAAAACTGGATAAAGTAAAGAGCTTATCCAAGGAAGAAGCTGAATCTCTTATGAAGCGCATGTTAAGCTTTTATAGCAATCTTCAAGGACTAACAAATGGATATTTGGTACATATGCAAATGATGCTTAACCCTAGAATGGGCAAATGGGTCTGGCCAGACTCTTTGTTCTAGCCTTACAGCAGGCAAATATAGCGATATTTAAGATGTTGCCCATCCTAGGGTTAAACCTTTATAAGAATAAATCTATACATACTTACTTAATTTTCATTATCACTGTATAGGAACGCTTTGCAGCCTTCTTATCCGGTCGCATTGAAGCAGAAAAAGTTAATGAAAGTTCCATGCGAGCCAGCTCCCGAACGGCACCGCGACGTAGAATAATTCAAGCACAGGATTCTCCCGTCACTTATAACAATATAAATGGCGTTTATTGATGCTTCGAATTTATTATGTCGGTCGTATTTTTATTTCTAACAATAGATTTTTATATTTGCATGCTTTTTCTTTTTAGTTAAGTTTCCATATTTACATCAAATTTTTAATATAAATAATGTAGCATGAGTTTAATATTAAAAAATACTTACATATAACGAATTGTTCGCTTAAATTTAAAAAAGAGAAAACATTTTTTATTAGTTTGTAACACAAATATACAAGTTTGTTTACTTAAACAAATATTTATGTTGTTTCTTAAGAAAACATATCCAATCCATTTATATTTTTCTCCTGCTGTAGGGTATCAGAGTAACATCCAAGAAGAATTTGTTAAACAATAACCAACAATCAAGTATCGATGCGAGCGTTTTTTGCTTTGTTTGTCCCAATATGCGAAGACAGTAAAACGCAAAAAATTCTTTGCAGTATGTTATATTTTAACTAATGCATATGTATATCAACTAAGCGTATACAAATTAAACTGTACATTTGGGCTAATATTTATGGCATATTTACAACAACGTTATTCGCTACACTTAAATTTTATTGTTCTTAAAAACTAACTAAATACCAAATTAAGTAAAACAACCAAATAATACTTCAAAAAAACAAAATATTTTGCAGTTGCCTCGCTGTTGATGATCGGCACCTTTCTCTACGTCTGGGGCAACGATATTGTTTTAAACAACGTGACAGACGCAAATCACAATGACACAAACGTGCTGCGCATGATTCAGGTCCGCCAAATTTGCCATGATCGATGGCACACAGTGGTTTTCCTCGATAGCACTTCCATATATAGGGCACAAAATACTCCAAATATGAGATACAGTTGCTGTGCTCATAGCATTTGTCATGAATCTTGCAGCAGGAATCGATGCCATTGACAGGAATACCGGCACCCAAAAAACCACAATAACAACCGTAGCCTTTATAAGTTATCGGCTCACAGCCCGTGGAACATTTAATCATTGAGTATAATTTTACAATATCACGCTTCAAGCGATTGTCTTCTAACGATGATGAAGCAGTTGTGTCAATACTCAGCTCCGATGAATTCCTAAAGAATTGAAAAATTTTCGTAAAATAATTTTTTTAAAATGCAAGAAGTCAATTCTTGTTTTGCTCTATGCACCTTACATATCTCAGCGAACTCGTATGCCACTCGACAGCCATGTTCACACAAGTTCGCAAATTAATAAGAATTTTCGCGAGTGTAACACGCATGTTATATACCATCACATAAGTTCAGAGAAAAGTTATGAAAACAAACAGCGAAATCTAGACTTCTCTTCACCATATTGTGTGGCACGCACATAAGTTCGCTGATGTTTTTTTATTGTGAAGTAAAAAACTAAACGAAAAGTTTTTAACGGCAGTTTAGTTGTCATCAAAATATAATAAACATAACTTGTCATATTAACACAGAACCAGAATTAAGCAAGTGTGGTGAAGTGTAAATAAAACCTTTCACTTCACAATAACGCAGCACAAAAATTGACATACCTGGCTAGATTTTGTAATTGTGAATAACAGCTGTGTAAGCAAATTTTAAAAGTTCACACTCACTAAAAGCTTAAGATTCCGTAAGCTCAAATATACACAACCACAATCATAAATTTGAATTTTTTCTTAAATTATTTCTATTCATAACATAATTAAACAATACTAATGTAGAAATTGCATTGTTTGCATGGAAAACAGCCATCTTTTTAATGACTCGAGACAAATTTTTTTAAAACAAAACTCCAAGTAATGCTGGATATTATCAGCAACAATTTTACAACAAAAATAATTTAATTCTTATTTCAGTTAAAAAAATTTCACAGTGAAATCGTCAGTGTAGTAACTTTGTTGATTGTGTACATTGCTTTGAAGTTCAAACTTATTTTTTAATCTAGTAAATCGAAAAAACTATATTTTCTGTGCACCATTTCTTGCACGTTTAGAAAAGAGAGCATCAAGTGTTCATAATTTTTCTTACCTCAACTCCCAATTGGTTGAATAGCCAAAAGGATCATTTGCACGTGCTATATAAACCTTAACATCTCGTTCGTCGTCATCCTCAACTTCGTCCATCTCAGTGTTGATGACTTTACCACGAGCCGTTCTATTAGTAAGAAATTTTGTCTTGGTGACCTGAGGATCCTTGCTGTCTTTCATTATATTGCCAACTATCTGTTCCAACTTGAGATCTCTTAAAGTGTCACTCGATCTAATTTTTCCTCGTCTCTTGTTGTAAATTAAAAAAAGAAATAAATTTTAAGTTTAAATTTAAAAAACATAAAGTTAACATAGATTTGTTTTTCACTATAAAAGGGTTCGTTTGCATACGCAAAAGTTTTAACAATTTTTTATTCGGAAGCGTTGGCGTATGCACGTGAGCCGACACTGTTGGCACATGCCCGTGTGCTTTTATAACATCCCACATACGCGAGTCAAATTTCCCAAAAAAATTTCAAATAACACGCATCCATGAGCAAGTACGCGTTTATAACTGGCAAAAAATCATAAAAAGGGGAAATAGTCCCATATGAGTCACAGGAAGTTGTCACAGCTGGGCTGGAAAGTTCGTAGGCTGACACATAGATGGCGTTACTATCATTAAATTCACATGATTGGCAGTTAGTACCAACCTTCAAACAAAACGTGTAAAAAATGTATCTTTGTTGCAAACTCCGCCACTGTTATTTTATAAATTTTATTTGATTTATCCTTTGTTTGTATCACTGTATCTCGTGTAAACTTGCCTTTGGCCTCTTGAGCTAATATACTAGATAATAGTGGCAGCACTGTTTTCCTGTATGTTATCGCTTACCTTCCAATTCTTTCATTCGCACAAACCTTTTTGCATTCCTTTTTATTTTAATTTACGATTTGAAACCAACGGTTGGATAGAGACCAAATGTTAGTAAAATAAAATTAATAAGATTTCTAATTTAACTTAGTTTTTGAAGCATCAAATCCATCCAGAGAATAAATAAAACAGTGGAAAATTAGAACCAAGTTTTATTTGAGGATTGCTATCAAAACTGGAATCTAACAACCAACAATCTTTGTCGGACAATTGCTTCGAATGACATATAATAGTGAGTGAAGCAACTGTTGTTATTGTGAAAAAAAATTTAACAAAAACACTGCATTTGATGAACCGAATCCAAAGCGTGGAAAGACGCTGAGCATGATATACATAATAAACATTGATTAGCTTGAAATGGCCCAGACCACCAACAGTGATTATACATAGCGTTGTGCGAGCGTTTAAAGGATTAAATTACGAAAAAACAGCTCCATTTTAAGAAGGAAAAAGTGTTGTTTCATCAAGGCAGTGCAACGTGTCACAAGTCGATAAAAAGGATAGCAAAATTTCAATAACTACGCTACGAATTGCTTGTACATCTACCATATTATCCAGATCTGGCCCCCAGTGATATTTTCTTCTTGTAAACCTCAATAGAATGTTTGATGATAAAGAATTCAACACAAATGGAGAAGTTATAACTGAAACTGAGTCCTATTTTGAGGAGAAACAGAAATCGTTGGTACTATAAAATGGTATCATAAAATTGCATGACCGCTGTATCACCCTCGAAGACAACTATGTTGAATAATATAATCGAATTTTACCAAAAAAATGTGTTTTACAAAGTTAGCCCAACTGTTATGTACTCTCTTATTCAAAACTCAAATAACTAGTTTTAATTACCCTTTTCCTAGTAAAAATCCCAATAGTTCCACATATCATAGGGCTAGGGTTAGGGCTAGGGTCATTTTGACCCTAAGGGCTAGGGTCAAAATTCTCCGTATACAAAATTATTTTGACAAATTCATTATTTCAAAATTCACCTCTACAAAATTCTACGAAAAAAAAAAATAAAAGAATATCAAGCCATAACCGCAAAAAATTTGTGACCAACAATTTACAGAAATTTGTTTTCTTATGATTGATTTATCTATAATTTATTATTGAAATTTATCGATATTCTATTATTATAAAATAATATAAATTAAACTAATTTAATTATTTATAACTAAGAAAAAACTTAAGTCGAAATAATTACAAGAATCTTCTCATAAAATTTTTGTTTTAATGTTAACATCTCTTTGCGGTTATGGTTCGCTATGATGATAGTGATAAAAAGTCAACTTATCTTTTAAACAAGTAAAGAAAGTCTAAAGTCGGTCTAGGCCGACTATGAAATACCCTAAACCTACTTTTAAAAAAAAAATAATATTATTGAAAATGGGCGTGGTCCGTGGGCGGATGAAGCCTATATTTTATATGCATTTAAATGTTGATGAAAAATATACACATACCAAGTTTTATTCCTGTAGCTCACAGTTAATGGCTTTATTGTGCTTTCGCTATGGGAAGTGGGCGAGTTCATGGACGGATTACTCCCAATTTTTGAACACACCTTAGTTTTGGTATAATACATACATTCCAAATTTAATTTCTATATGACAAACATATTATTTATTGAGTTTTAAACTTTTTGGGTTGTATGGGAGGTAGGCGTGTCCGTCGGCGGATGACGTCCATTTTTCAAAACCATCTTTGTCTTGTCATAAAAAACATATGTGGCAAATTTTAGCTCTGTAGGTTATACACAGGCTTATTTATTGCGTTTTCAATTTTTGGGTTGTATGGGAGGTGGGCGTGTCCGTGAGCGGATGACGTCCATTTTCCGAAAACATCTTTGTGTTGACATAAAATACATACACACCAAGTTTTATTGTTGTAGGCTTGTTATAAGCTAAGTTATGCAGTTTTAAATTTTTGCGTTGTATGGGAGGTAGGCGTGTCCGGGAGCGGATGACGTCCATTTTTCGAAGACATATTTGTGTTTGTATAAAACACATACATATTAAATTTTATTGTTGTAGGCTAATTATGAGCTGAGTTATGCAGTTTTCAATTTTCGCGTTGTATGGGAGGTAGGCGTGTCCGTAGGCGGATTCAAAAAATAGTCAATAGTGCAGACCCTTGGATCGATGTGACCATGTGTACCAAGTTTCATCCAATTATCTCGACTCCTTCTTCTTATCCTGTGTTTACGGACAACACACAGACGGACGGACGGACGGACGGACATGAATAGCTCGACTCACGAGGTGACGCTGATCAAGAATATATATACTTTTCTATACCGGACTCACTTCGTTCTATGCGTTACAAACGTTTGCACAAAGTTAATATACCCTGACCTTTCAGGTTTAGGGTATAATAAATTTTTCTCATTTTTGTATTTCAGATGAACATATGACGAGGAATCGCGTCCATCGCAGGTCACCTTTTTTGAAGTCGTCTCCAAAAATCGAATGCCAGTGGCCCAATTAAGAATATTTTCGATGAAATTTAAACTGAATTTTCTCAAAAATGTTTTTTGCTATGTGTAAAAAAACTTTAGTTGCTAAACTGTAAACGTTTCCTTAATACAAATTCACAAAAATATTAATTTTAATTTAAAAATCAAATATTCGCCTTAATTTTAGAATTTCGTTACCGGGGAATTTTGTAAAGAAGATTATCGTTAAGGGCGAATTTTGTAAAGGAGAATGCTAAAAATTGTGAATTCTGAAAAGGCTGAGTATTAGGTCTGTTCCCGTACTATTTGGATTAAAAATGGTATAACTGTCAAAAGTCTGAGAATGAGAAAAAATCTTTCGAAAATAGAGAAAAACACAAAAAAGTACGGGAACGCTTCTCGGACTAAAATTGTAAAAACTGTCAAATAAGATAGTTTTTCCAGTATTGGCTTGATGTGGAGCATCGGCATTGCAGATGAAATGCATTAGATTTTTAAAAATATTGAAATGAATTCTCAAGTTAAGAATTTGTATTAGTTTTTACACTTTTCCCCATGTTTCTGGGTTCCAGTTTAATAGTTTGAAAGAAGTTTTGATCGCAATTTCTTTGCTAACATGTAAACAGCTGATTTTAAACTGTTTGACACTTTTACCATTTTTACCCGAAGAAATTTCTCGGACTAAAACAAACAGCAAACAGCTGATTTTAAACTGTTTGACACTTTTACCATTTTTACCCAAAGAAATTTCTCGGACTAAAACTTGCAACTTTTGACAAGGAGGGGAAATGTTTTACTCTCTCCATTGCCCTCTCTTTTACCATTTTTTCGAGTACGGGAACGCTTCTCGGACTAAAACTGGTAAAAACTTGTAAATTGGACGAAAACTTTAGAGTACGGGAACAGACCTATTATAAAGTAAAAATTTAAGAAATTAACCCATTACAGGTCAAATGAAAACTACAGCTATCATTTTTAAGTCATTCTTATATATTGATTAAAATATGTATAAAAATATGTATGTACATAAAATGAAAAAAAAAAAATTGTTTTTAATCGATTTTTTAAACCGTTATGTTAGCCGTGTAACTGATTCTTTTGCACGCAAAATAAGAAGCACATAAATGATTTTTCAGAAGCTATTTTGTTGTGAAACTAAATAGCGGCACAATGATTGCAAATTCTTTGATCAGATCAGCTGAACTCAATTGAGTACAGTGACTTCTAATGGGTTAATTTAGATTAGCGGAATTTCGACCAGCTGTAGTTCCATACAAAAGTTGGACAAACTAGAAAGAGTGCTGCTATGATAATGAAATTTTGTATGCTTGATTTGTTTAAACTAATTATTTGTCATCGGAAAAAGCATTTCAATTCAGATTACTTTGAATTACTTCAAAACCCTTTTTGTGAAAAGATTTGGGTCAGAAGTTCGTTAAATTCTTTTCGGGTTTACCCATTTGCATTCAAGTAAATCGAAGTTGCTTGAAAGCATTTCTAGACACATTTTTCACTTTGAACTTTACTTGAAAAATTTCTGCTTGCACGAATCGAACAACATTGAACAGCTGTGGAAACAGTTTTCAATAGTCGCAAATTTTAAACATTTAAGTTTTTGATCATTTAATTTTTAAAATTTTCATTAATTTTTCAAAACTCAAAATTCGCATATTTGTCACATCGCTTTTCAGAGACGTGTCTCAACTCAAAATAAAATATTTGAATATGTTTCACACTTACATTTCCATTTGATGCATTAGTTAACTGGATGGGCCGCGAAATTTCTCCAATCCAACCAATCAATCCCAACTCGTACCAATCATTATTTTCGCTTCCTTCAACATTTTCCTTATTATATTCCACAGCACTTTCTTGAGGTTCTGCGTACTCTTGTACCAGTGCAGCAGAAGTTATTTGCTTTCGTTCTTTCATCAAGTTCATGTATTTCGTTGTTAACGTTGGAAATTGTGGTTCAACAAAATCACTTCTCTGCATATAGATCATTTCGCTGCCATCTTTAATGGGCACTTTAAAAATAAACGGCGCATTGGTTACGTTCAAATCATACATTTCCGGTATTAAAGTAATTAATTCGCCACTCTTATTTGTTACACCTAAAAATGCTTTGTTTAAATCGTCGTTTATTGTGCGCGTTGCTGCATTGTTTGTTGCAATACATTTTTGTAAAAGTAAACAAGTGGCCAACACCGAAACTATACGAAAATATTTTCTATTCATAATTAAGTTTTTATAAAGTAAAAACTAGTAGTTTCAAACACTGCAAATCACTTGAATCCGTGCCTTACTTAAGCTATAGCTAGTAACAAAATGAAGCTGAAGTTTTAAGAAATATAAGAAATAAGCCAAAAGTACGGTTTATAAAAATATTGTGAGCTTCGTAGTATAGCATAGAAAAACATATAAAATATATGGAGCAAGTAAAAAAACATGGCACTGGCACTGGCACTGGCACTGGCACAGTTTCATGTCTTGTTTATGCACCTTTTAAGTCTCCATTCATGCAGCTGTTTTTATTTTTTTTTTTGTTTTGTTACTTATTTCATAATAGAAACATTATATCGAAAACTCGTGGTGGCTACAATACTTTACTTCACTTTTTTATGCCGGTCTAAAGTTGTGTCGTCGTCTTGTAAATACTTGCATTTATATTAAAGCATAGAAAATAAAATATAATAGTATTTAAGTTTACGTACGTTTTTATATATATTGCAGAAATATCTTTTGGTATGTTACAAATCGAGACGTCAATGAAAATAAACATTAAACAAAACATTCAATGGCTTGAACAGTTTATCATCATTATCATAGTCAGCGTCAACACCATCATCATCATCATCATCATCATCATCATCATCATCATGATCATGATAATTGCAAAATTAACGAGATAAACATGAAATTGCAAGTTTGATTAATTCACGGTCTTTCAGTCTTTTTATGTCTACGTAGGAAACACCGATAAGGCATTAAGACAAACTGAGCAAAGCTTAAGAAGAATTAAGCATAGAGAAAACCATAAATTCGTCTATTATCTAAAACCACTAAACCACATAATTCAGTCAACATAGTTAAGACGTTTTAATTTCTTAAATTTTTAAATTCCTGGAAGGCTCAATAGAAATAACAACCCTTAACAAAGCTGCTAACGTTTAATAATAAAGATGGTCGGCCGCCTAGTGAACTTCCTTGTGAAAGTCCGCTTATTTTTTTTTTTAATCGAAAAACACTCACGCATTAAACTTAAAACGCGTTTTTCTTGAAACAGGGTTCTTCAAATTTGTTGATTGATTTCATCGCATACAATGTGGAATAAAATAGAAGAAGCCATCGTAGTGTCCAACCGAATGTGAATTTTTGCCGAAGCCTAATTTTCGGCTGATCAGCTGATTTAATTTTGTTGCAAAATATAGAAGATGAATGGATCGTCGAAGAAGTAAGACCCCTTTTCCACTCGGCAATTTTTCTTGCTGGCAAGTCGAGTTTGTTGGCATCGGGACGTGACGAAAGGGAATGAGTACAGACTTGCACGTACCGGCAATTTTTCTTTTGTCCTGCTCTTTCTTTGAAGTTTCGCTTTAGTTTTATTCAGAATTGCTCAAGAAAACTTGCTGAGTGGAAACGCAAATGGCAAGTTCAAAAGAGAATTAAAAACTTGCTGGCAATAAAACTTGCCGTGTGGAAAAGGGGACTAAGTTAATTTTTCCATAATTCTTCGTTTCCGTTCATTCGAGGCATGTTTTTGAACAAATTTCAAATTTTTGAAAACTATTTTTGCAATTTAGCTCCAAAACACAAAAAGAGGTGCTCACAGTTCGATTGAAATATCTTTCTTAAGTTGCCAGGTGTTAACTTTAGAAGCAAACTGTGAATTCTCTAATAGTAAAATTATCTAAGATAGCTTTTGTGAATATAAAAATGTACTGAATGAAATAACTAAGTATAACTACACCCAGAAAAAAAATCCTGTAAAAATAACGCTTTTTCAACACTTTATCATGTTATTGAGATTCAACACGATCAGTTATGTTAATAATTAACACTTTATATGATAATTCAATTCTTTTCACAAAGCTTGTGCAGAGCGCAAAATCACATAAAATGGCTTCTGCTGAACAGGACATTCATACAAGGGGCATTATCAATTAATTCGCTCAACGGCAACATTATTCACAGTGTTTTTTTTTCTTTTTAGATGCTGCTGCAATGAAAAAATTAAAACTTTACTCATTTTATTTTTAACACTGCTAATGCAATGTTATCCTTTGAAAAGTGTTGTTGTTTTGCGAGTAAAAATGATCATGTTAGATTGACAGGAGCCGCGTTGAAATACATTGAGCTAACAAATTTAGAATAAAGTTGGGAAAAACAACCAGATGATAACAAATTCCGTATCTCGGGGATCAATCTCCAGTCTACCATGTGCCATGTTACATAACTTGAACCAACACACTCTATAGAAAAATACTGTTACCCATAATACCGTTTTTATATGATAACTAACCGGATCCTTGACGTAACTGAGACAATTTCTTAGAATTGAACTTAGGTTTTTTGAAAGAAGGAATCTAGTGTCCGACCGAACGTGAATTTTTGCCGAAGCCGAAGCCGATTCTTCGGCAAAATGGAAATAATCGGCCGAAGGCCGAAGCCGAATAAGAAACAAATGTTTTCAAGTAAAAAAAATTATAAAATTGATTCTTTGCTTTTGTTAAGGGCCGATGTTGAATGTGAACCACACCTTAACGTCAAGTTTTTTCTGCATTTCATTTGGCATTTCTCAATTTCAGACTAACTCAATTTGAACCATAGAAAGATACACAATTGAGCCACGCGTTAAAGTTATTCAAGAAATGGCAACAGTGGATGATCAATTTTCGAAGAAAATCATCTTCAGTGATGAGGCACATTTTCACCTCAGTGGATTCGTCTATAAGCAGAATTGCCGCAAGAGTGATTGTCGAAAAACCAATGCACCCACAAAGAGTGACGGTTTGGTGCGGTTTATGGGCTGGCGGCATCATCGGGCCGTATTTATTCCAAAATGAGGCCGGTCAGGCAGTTACTGTGAATGTTGTTCGCTATCGTGAGATGATAACGAACTTTATAAGGCCCGAATTAGTAGATATAAATGTGGACAATATGTGGTTTCAACAGGACGGTACCACTTGCCACACAGCTAACGAAACACTCTGACTCTTTTGCGCGTCAAATTCAATGGCCGTATTATCTCACGTGGTTCAATTGGCCGTCAAGATCATGTGATTTGGCACCGTTGGATTTCTTTCTTTGGGGTTATTTAAAAGAAAAGGTGTACGTCGATAAGCCAGCAACAATTCAAGAGCTAAAGGATGAGATAATTCGGCACATTAACGGCATAGAACCTCAATTATGCCTCAGCGTCATCGCCAAATTTGAACCATCGGATGGAGGTGTGCCGCCGAGGTCACGGCAGCCGTTTGGCTGATATTTTGTTTCATACATAATTGAACCATACCAATATTATCATAATAAAAAGAAATTATAGTAACTAGCAAACCTGTTGCCCGAATTCGAGCAATTCAATAAAAATTAATTGTTAGAAACGATATATTGAGTCTCAATAATGATATAAAAGATCATTATCTGAATGGTTTGACTTTAAACGTTTGATCTGACACAAAATTTTTTAATGTAACTGTCAAAATACGAAGACGGACTTACACTAATATAACAACTGAGAAAAACATTATAACTATTCGAAAACATCGCAGCTTAACACCTCCAGCTATAAAATATACTTAACTAATGTTATAAAAAAACGCATTAAAAAATAGATTTAATAAATAATACTAAGATATATTTCAGAAATTAATAAAAGGTACTTACAGAACACCTACAACATCGATTTATGACACATTTATATGAAAAAACACCAAAAAACCCAAAAACAAATTTTTTGAAAACCGTTAAAATTTGACTGAGTCGTTTGCTCGGAAAGTGGAATTTTTGATTTTGGAACTGCATTTTTCGGACAATTGACATTTGAGGAATGCATAAAAGATAATTTTGGTTAAAAATTTTTAGTTTTGAAAAAAATTCAAATTCGATCAACTCATAAGCTCTTCTCAAACTAAATTTCAAATCGATAAAATAACGGATTTTTGTACAAAAATTTTATTTCTGTTTTAAAAGGTTGGGAACCCCCTGAAGTGAAATCACAATTTTTAAAAGTGGTTTGCACATATACAGCCTAAACCTGATTTATTGACATCTTAATCGATAGAATCAGTCCATTGGTCTGGGAGGAGTTGAAGTCACAAAAAAAACCTTAGCCTATTAATTATATAGATAAGCAGGATGATTAAAACAGATTCGTGGCTATAACTTTTAATTGGTTGTAGCTATAATGAAATTTTTTCAAATATATTGTTTTTGAAGCTTATTGAAGATTTAAAAATTATAAGAACAACATTTAAAAAAAAAAAATTTCGAGCAAAAAACCATAGGGGGTACCTTGTTTTTTCGATGACACATAGTGTTTATTAATTTTTCTGTCAAACAAAAACAAATTCGTCTTAAATAAACTATATACAATGAAAGAAAATCAAAAATGCAAATTTGAAATTTTTTTATTTTTACAACAAAAACAATTTTTAATACATTTTTTGAGAAAACATTCATTTTATTGGACTCTTTTTAAAGGCAATGATTAAAATATAAATAATAAAGTAACGGTAAAAACTTTGTTATTATTTTAAAGTCAATTAATTGCAATTAAATACAAAAAAGAAATAAATGAAATTTTTTAAAAAGTGGCAGAGATATTCGCTTCCAAATACAGAACTTTAAATTTCAGAGAGTTTTTTCTCTGTCTTGGCGTTTGATAAAAATACACGTTAAACAACTAAAGAAAATATTAAGAAAATTCATTAAAAATACATTTGGCAAGATAATTACCGTAATTGCCAACACATTTCAAAGAAAATTAAACAAAAATTTAGAAAAACAAAAAAAATTTGAAAACCGTTAAAATTTGACTGAGTCGTTTGCTCGGAAAGTGGAATTTTTGATTTTGGAACTGCATTTTTCGGACAATTGACATTTGAGGAATGCATAAAAGATAATTTTGGTTAAAAATTTTTAGTTTTGAAAAAAATTCAAATTCGATCAACTCATAAGCTCTTCTCAAACTAAATTTCAAATCGATAAAATAACGGATTTTTGGTAAATAATTTTATTTCTGTTTTAAAAGGTTGGGAACCCCCTGAAGTGAAATCACAATTTTTAAAAGTGGTTTGCACATATACAGCCTAAACCTGATTTACTGACATCTTAGTCGATAGAATCAGTCCATTGGTCTGGGAGGAGTTGAAGTCACAAAAAAAACCTTAGCCTATTAATTATATAGATTTTCTGAATAGTTTGTGTTTTATTCAAAATCAACATCGGCCCTTAAAAATTAACCACCCTTAAATTCATTTCAATACAAAAAAACTAACTGAAATCATTAAATTCGAGTTAAACGCAAGAGTTTTTCTGCAAAATTCGGATTTTTCTGTAATTAAATTATTGACGTCATGAATAATTCAAAAAAATTCAAAAAACTTATAACAAAAATTGTTTAGCAAGGCAAAAATATTCGGCAAAAATAATCGGCTATTTCGGCCGAAGCAGAAGCCGAAGCCGAAGATCAAAATATTGGCCGATTACCGAAGCCGAAGCCGAATAATCGGTCGGACACTAAAAGAATCTATGTCAATTATATAAGAACAATACAAAATTAGTTAAGAAACCAACATAATATCTCAATGACATCAAAAATCTCCCAGTTACCTCATCAGGTAATTCCATGAAGATATTTAAAACCAAAATGTAAAAAATAGTCCCTACTTCGTGTACAAATACACTAAATGAGTGGCAACCATAATTAATTGAATATCCCATTGAATATCTGTCAAATAAAACAATAGGGCTATTCCCAATCATGAGCAAACAGCCTGGCATCGTGGCATTTGCAAAATATGATAGCATAACAGAAATGCATACGAACGACTGTGTCATATTTGCAACACTCAAATCCTATTGCAAACAGTCAAGCATGGGCAAAACTGATTTGACAATCAACCAGCTGTTACATTTTATCAAAATTCTTCTTCAGCAATGCACAATTTAAAGGTCAGATTCAGCGAAATCAACTGTTGTGGTAGTGATACCTTTGTGAGCGTTGTTTTTGCTGAACGTTTTTCTACGTGAAGCGTCAAGAGTTGAGTACGCTGAACGTGGTCAATGAAATAAAAGCTAATGAATAAAAAGTATACTCACAATTGATGGCAAATCTAGTAAGGCATACATTTCCAAAGCTATATGCCCGAAACTGGGAATAGCCCTAATGTATTATTATCAAGATAATCAATAATTAATAAATCAACTAAACATACACCATATTCAACCGCTCACACATACTGAATTTACACTTGACTAACCTACTTATAAACATTAAGGTGCCTTGAAAAAAAAAGTTTCATTTGTACCTATCCTAAAATGAACCTTGATGTATTTTATGATGATTCCCAAAATATTTTGGCTATGCCGAAATCCGTCAGTGAGCTAAACCATTTTGCAAAAACCTCCAAAAATCATGTTTTCCGTATATATATTAACAAGTGTAATAGTTGTAAACAAATAAACTGTCTCAAATTATAGACCCGAAAAAGTTCGTTAATTTGCATCAAAAATTTGAAAATATTTGCAGTTGGGTTAAGTATAATGATGTTTTCATGCATTTTTTTTAGATTATTTTTACAAAAATTCAAATAACTTTATTATTTCTTATACGATCGCCGTTATCAAGATATCGTTGGAAAGGTATGCACGTCTGTCATATATTTTGGACATTTTTCTTTGTTTAATAAAGTGTGGCTATAATTTTGTTTCTCCATTTGTGTGCAGTTTACCTGAAAATAAAATTTTCAAAATCGAAAACACTGTATTTTTTTTTTTAATTCAAGCGTTTGTTTCAATGAGAATTTTTGAAAATTATCTAAAAAATTAAGAAAAAAATCATGAAAAACATCATTATCTTTAATCCAATTGCAAATTTATACAAATTTTTGATGCAGATTGAAAGAACTTTTTCAGGCCTATAATTTGAGACAGTTTATTTATTTACATCTATTACACTAGCCAGTATAAATGCGGAAAACATGATTTATGGAGGTTTTTTCAAAATGGTTTAGCTCACTGACGGATTTTGATATAGCCAAAATATTTTGGGAATGATCATAGAATACATCAAGGTTTATTTTAAAATGGGTACACCCAAAAAAATTCTGTAGTAAAAATAAATAAAAATGTATTTAAAACAAATGTAAAGTAGTAGCTCACCGTCCAAATGAAAATGTATTTATTTTTACTAAATTCGATTATTTATTTTAACTACAGAGAAAAAAAAATTTTTATTGTAGTTATTTTTGCTACAAGCGTAGTATATTTTACTACATATTTATTTAAACGAACATTAAAATCCAAATTTTTATGCTGCATTAAAAAAGAATTTTTACTACATATGTAGTAATTCTTACTACATTTGTAGTAGTTTTTTTATATTGACTAAAAAAATCGGTGTTTTGTTTTAATTATTAAATTGTGTTTTTTAATTTCTATATTAAATTATGCAATTTAATTAACAACAATATCTGAAGAACATATTTACAATAATGTCAACAATATAATGAAAAATAACATAGAATGATAAAAAAAGAACATAATCAGCCCAATCATGAAACATTTTCTCCCGGGAATTGTAAGTGGAAGTTTCCGGTTTTAAGATAGCAGATAAAGGTATCTCATTTTTTTATTTTACACTCATGAATATTGGCGGTTGATGAACAAAATTGCATTAAAAATTATTTGAATATAAAACGGGAGAAAAAACATGAAAATTACGTTACAGCTTTATCTAAATGCCAATATTGTGGGCAATTAAACTCCCATCAATTTTCAGCAAAGCTTTTCTTCTTGAAATCTTGATGACTAGTTATAGTGGTAGGAGCCAAATATCGTCAACTAGAATGATATTATTTATTTATATAAGCACTTAACATTTTATTTAAAATTTGGTTACTTACCAGCATTGTGCAGTCTTGGTTGACAATATTATTTTTATTTTTTTTAAATAATTTTTAATTTATTGAAATGAAAAATCACAGCTAGCTATAAAAAATATTTTTTTTAAAAATTTTTGTGTATAAAAATAAATACATTTAAATAAATACTTACTACATATAACTACATTGTGTAGTATTAATTATTTAAGTGTATAATGCAGTAAAAAGTTATCGAATAACTACAAGTGTGTTTGAAAATAAATAAAACTACATGTTTTGGGAAACAAATACACATTGTGTAGTATATTCTACTACAGTATTTTTTTGAGTGTACAAATGGAACTTTTTTTTTCTTCATACAAGTCGAGGCACCTTAATAAACATTCCTTAAATACCTGCCAAGTGGCCGTGAGTGCAGTTTCCTAATAAGGGTATTCATGCAAGTTGGCAATTCTCTTATAAATGGTTTAAGCCGTATAAGTTTATCAGCCTTATAAATTAAATGTATGGAAACCGTTTGCAAAAACCAGATATATTTGCTCTACGATTTAGGTGAGCAATCGATCTGGCAAACTTATACCAATAATCAGCTGTTTCATATGCATGCATATGCATGCTGAAAGTTCGCTGTTAACAAATTAAGCTCGCCGCTTTGCATGAATACCCTTAATGTATTTTTACTATCCCCCTCCCCACCCCTAATTCTATAATGAAAATTTCTCATCTATCTACCAATAAATATTCTACTATCATAGTAGAACTCAGTATCAATATTAACTAGTTCATTTTCACAATATGTGTCAAGTATATAAATGAACTCTAACACACAGAGACAACATATATATGTACAATACACCAGCAATACTGAAATACAAGAATTTTTCATTTGAACTAATATAATATATATATGTTCTTAATATGGAGCGCTTACCTACACACTGGTTAAACCAAGAATCCATAGAGCTTATGATTAGATTTTGCACCCAAAAAAAATTTGTTTTAATTTCTTCTTACAAAAAAAAAAAATCATGAAAAACATTATTTTCACTGATCACAAATATTGAAAGCACGTTTTTACTAAGTTCTTTAAAGCTACTTGACCGATGACGGATCAATATCAAAGTGGTAAGTATTATGTCATGAATTTGTTCAGTTCTAACAGGAAAATACAAGCCCAATGATCTCAAATCCGCCTCTTGATTTAAATTTATAACATTCCAGATACGAAGTAAATAACGTAAGCCCACCTTTACTAATAAAAAAAAACTATCTGAACAATTTTTAAAATTCGTTATTGTTGACATTTAATTACACTTAAAAACTCTGACAATGTTTAGTGTGCAAACCATATATTCTAAACTTAATTGGGATTGGAGAACATGAACATTATTCTAATTTTGTTTTCGTGGGACCGTTCACAAAAAATTGTGAATTCACATTTTTCAACACATAACATCACATATATGAAAATATTTCGGGAAGTTTATGTCTAATGCGAATAGTAAATATTTCTTTGCTCAAAATACAAACATGTGACGACGAGAAATTCTTTTCTGAAAACATTGGCAACATTCGGGGTATTCAACTTAGTGTTAGCGATACCTAGTGAGCGATGGTTTTCGATAAATAATATTTTATGCTAAATAAATTTATATATTTTCTTGGATATTTTTAGTTTTAATGCATAAAATCTGCGTTACATATATATAAACATTACAGACATTTGGAAAAAATTAATTAAACACATTCGAAGCACTTACGGTTAATGGTGGACACATTTATTAGTTATTTTATATTTTTATTTATATTAATTTAGAGGTATACCTTGTTTTACAATATTATAATTAATTAAGTTACATTGCATATTATTTTGAAAATTTAAAATTTCCAAATTGAATGAATCCAGAGAACCTCTACTCGTCTAAAGGGCCAAATAGACTACACAGACTGTCGCATCAAACACGTGTTTGTTGCGACGGTCTAATAGTGTATTTGGCTGTTTGAAGGTCTGTTCAGATGTCCGACAAAAATTAAAATATTTTAATTTTCGGTCGTGTCTGACGCACCGTTTGTGTAGTGTATGGTGAAACCTCACAGATTTACGAAACTTTCGTTGTGCAAAGACGTGCTACAGCGAAAGAAAGGATAAATTAAGCTGAATTTATTGAGCTTTTTAAATCCCTGTCTTCACTTTGGAGGATTGAAAGCAAAAAGTTTTCTGAAAAAATATTAAAAACAATAAGGGTATTCATGCAAAGAGGCAAGAATATAATTTGGGCAATTAGTTATTTTTATCAGGCAGGTTGCATGAGCATCCCTTTAAAGTCGATTGAGCATTTGCATCATATATCAGCTGTTTGCAAGTTCAGGGTTTGCTTTCTGCAAATGAAGTATATAAATATTTTTTAATTCCTTCAATTCACAAAATTTCCATACTTACCTCTTCCATGTTATTTAATTAGTTTTACAATTTTGACTATATCTTCTCCTGCTTCTAATTTTTTCTTTTGCTTTAATAAAATTAATCAGCTGATTGATGTTATAAGTTTGCCTGTTCGTCTGCTCAGCTAAATCGTTGAGCAAAAATATCTGGTTTGTGCAAAAGCTTCTTCATACAAACTTTGACAGTTCATTTATGAGGAGAATAAACTTATACGGTTTATACCGTTTATAAGGGTTTTGCCCAGTTGCATGAATACCCTTAATGAATATGAAGTGTTAGTGATGAAAATAAAGATAGAAATCATGAAGCATCGCTGTCCTCACTCATCGCGCAACAAAGGGGAACTAAAAAACCAAGTCTGCGTGCATGAAGTCTGTGTCGTCGCAATTACAAGAAAAAAACATCTGTCTGACCGACAGTCAGTGTAGTCTATTTGGCCCTTAACACTCAAAACCGCCTTAATCATAAATCCAACTTCAAACATACCTTTCACACACAATGCCGTTTGAGCTGCATCAATTGTGAATACGTCAGTAGCTTTTCGGTTCCACTGTGCCGCGTGGGAAATTTATTCACAAATCAAAAGTATATTTCTTACAACTCTGTTTTTGCTGCTTTTTTTACTCGATTTTGCTGAACTTGCATTTGACAGCGAAAATTTAGGAAAAAAGATTAATAACAAACGAGAAAAGCTTGGAAAAGTGTGTGAAAAAAAAGCAACAAGCAGCGGCACGTGTCTGTCCGAGTTTCTTCAAATAAGTTTAACATTTTTGTTTAGCTCTTAACAATATTTAATTGTTAAAATAAAGAGGAATTTGCTGCGAACGCATTTTTCATTCGAGATAACCAAACATGTTCTACTTAATTGGCCTAGGCCTGGGAGATCCCAAGGACATTACAGTGAAAGGCCTTGAAATTGTAAAACGATGCAGTCGTGTGTACCTGGAAATGTACACATCCATTTTGGGGTGCCCCAAAGAGGAGCTCGTAATAATTTATTGTTAAAAACAAAACTGTTTGTTATAATAAATAATTTCTTAACTTTCAGGAATTATTCTATGGCCGTCCACTACTACTGGCAGACCGCGACCTTGTAGAACAAGGAGCTGATGAGATACTGGCAGGTTCCGCTGAAGAGGATGTTGCCTTATTGGTAGTTGGAGATCCGTTTGGTGCCACAACGCATACGGATTTTGTGCTTCGTGCTCAGGAGAAAAAGATACCCTATAAAATTGTTCACAATGCTTCCATTATGAATGCCATTGGTTGCTGCGGTCTACAGCTGTATAAATTCGGCGAAACGGTTTCTATACCATATTGGGATGAGACATGGAAACCAGACAGTTTCTATGACAAAATCAAATTAAATCGTTTGAATAATATGCACACATTGTGTCTGCTCGACATCAAGGTTAAAGAACCCACACTCGAGTCATTGATGCGCAAGAAAAAAGAATACATGCCACCACGTTTTATGAGTGTTCAAGAAGCAGCTCAACAATTGCTCGCGATTGTAGAGAAAAAGGATGCGCTGGAGAAAAACACTGTTTTGAATGAAAACTCTGTTTGCGTGGGACTTGCACGTGTCGGTCATGACAACCAAAAAATTGTGGTAAGCAATTTACGTGATTTAGGTCGCATTGACCTGGGTGGTCCGCTTCATTCGCTTGTTATACCAGCCAAAGAAATGCATCCACTAGAAGTAGAATTTTTACAGCAATATTCGACAGTGAAATTAAACGACTACAATCATTAATTAAAAGAAAAACAAAACCATTTTTAAAATATATCTTAATGTTTTACTAAGCAAAAAAACAAAAAAAAAAAAAAATAACCATACGAGTAACAATAGAAGATTGTTTAAATATTAAGCTATATAGAAAATTTTAACTTTAATTGTTTAAATGTAAAATTCATTATGCAGTAGTATTTTTGCAATAAAGGTATCAATAATGTTAATGCTTTTGCCTCTTGTAATGAATGTAAAGAAAATGTATTCAACCACCGCTATTCATCCACAAAGATCTCTTGTTTAAAACGCCACTTCGATTGTAAATTAAAGTTTAACTTTTCACAGAACACAACAATTCTTTTTATTGGCATTTCATATAACATTATTCTTATGAAAATAACTAACCGCTACGAAAATTTTAGTTTTACAGTTTAAAGAACTGGCTGGAAAGAGCAGAGCAGTCTTTGAAAAACAAGCAAAAGCTGAAATTAAATTATGTTATTAAATTAAACTGCTTTAAAGAAGTTGCGAAGTTAAACATGGTACAAATTATATTTTTACTAACCAATATTTAAAATAAAGAATATTAGCTCATTCATTTTACGTACCCAAAGAATGGTCTTTGGTTATATAATGAAAAAACAATTACTGACAGTCATAAAAGTTTCCAATAATACTTATAACCAATAATTTTAAAACAGTTTTGAATAGTTGATATAACACTGCTTTTCAATTGAAACGAAACTATAAGGGAAAACAGCTTATCCAAATACTTTTTCGAAATTGAAAAGTTAACGTTACTATTGAGTATATTAAAAAAAAAAATGTTCCTTCTAAAAAAAAATTTTACAAGTTTTCAAACTTGATGATCTCTTTTGCAGACTTGCTCTTTGGGTTTCAAGCTGGATTGATACGCAAACTATGACCCGTCCGGGAACTTATAGCTCAGACCCCGCAGATTTCCTACAAAATCCCCGGTACCGGAGGATTGATAAATTGGTAAACGCTTTTTCTCTCATATGTAAATACAATTTTAACTTTCCTTTCTAGAAATTATTTAAGTTTATTATATTTTAAATTTTCCAAAGAAGACAAATTTGTTTCGATTTTTTATTTTACACATGCACAACTGCTACATGGTTAATCCATAAATTAATTAATCAATCTTAATAATACAAGCCACGCATTCGTCTACCCGAACCTTGGCGATCGTACAGCACATTGAATTTATTAACAAAATGATTCATATCGTTGCAACCCTTCGTTAGCGCACCCAAATAGGTTATCAGTCCGACATCATTACACTGTGTGTAGAGCTCCTCTTGGAATTTAGCACCCTGCATCACTGGCAGGCGATGGCTCAATGCGTAAATTTCACGTAGTATTTCCTGGTTGGCTGGCAAATTGCCGGCCTCAACATCTTTGATATATTTTAGCACGATTTTAATGCGTGTATTAAGCATTTTAATAGCGCTGTCCTGAGCAACCAAATGTTCAGCAACCACTGACTTTTCACCTGTTTCATTGGTTGACATACGCGCCACATGATCAACGCCAATACGTTCGGCCTCCTCTGTGGCTAAGGTGTAAACTAATGGTATGAGCAGCATGGTTGCTTCTCCGCCTACAATGTCGATGACCGATTCATACAACTTCAGTGGCAATGTATCGACGCTTCGCGATAGAGGATTTAATTGCAGCATTATAGGACACTCATTAATATCGGCAATTTGTTTTTGTATTTTAATCTCACGCTCTGTTGGTGCCTCTCCAGTTGTGTACCATCCAATGAAATCCAATTCACTGAAAACCTAACAAAACATATTTATGTGCAACTATTACCTACATTATCATTCATTTATTTACCTGTTTGTATTGATGTTCCTTAGTGTTGTAATAGTCCAAATTAATGACAACATCCTCGCCCACCATATCTGTCTTGAGCTCAAATGAGTTCATAACTTCGATATTGCGCGCCTTCTGTTTGCCAATAAGTGCTCCATAGACTTGGCAAGCCTCTCCAGCCTGTGCTCTGATACGCGTCCAGTGTTCGGATATGTTCATTATGACTAGCGGATGCAGCGAAATAGTTACGGATGGTACCGTTCCAGCACCGGCCATAATGTTTGAGGCAGTTGAGGTTTTGCTGCCGGTAGCGAGTACGTTACTGCCGCTTGCCACAACTTCTGGCGAAGTTTCTGCTTTTGCTGTCACATCCACATCAATATCCATTTGTTCCATTCCTTCCATTATTAAGTGCAAATTCTGCTTTTATATCTTGTAAGTACAGATTAAAATAAATTGGAATCGAAAAATTAGTTTCCTTTGTTGATTTGTAATGACAGTTGACAAAATGCGGTGTGCTGCCAGACCTTTGTAACTTAAGCTGCTTTTTTGGCACTTGCTTTTTTTTAGCATGTCAAAACAAATTCTTGCTGCTCTAAATTGCTACCTACACTTGCAATATTTGATGGCATGCGAACTGTCAAATTATATATAATGATATTTAGATTTCATGCTTTTATTTATTTTTAGGTGGGCATTTCATCTCACGTTATCATTTGGCATAATTGAAGAAAAATGGAAATGCATAATTTGTGTTTTTTACATGTAATTACATGGATTTGGGGCTCCTAAGTTCGATTCTGAAAAAATTAATCGCTCTCGAGTGGTTTAGAAGTTATAGGGATCAAAAGTTGAAAAATTACTACACATTTGCCTGTTTTTCGATTTTTTTTAATAAAATTTAAGCAATATGGGTAGTTAGAGGTCATACCATGACCTATTCAGTTAGGTATTAATTATAAAAAATCCATTTATTGCTAAAAGTGCCCCTACACTATATGTTCAACACAAATGACTTGTCAAAAAAGTTTCATTTCGAACTTCATATGTATGTCAATATTGAACTTTTGTCAAACAGCTCCTTTCTTTTGACCACAGACTATCTGACACGATATTTCTGCTAAATGTTTGAGTTTTCCGGCAATTTCGTTCATTCGAAGCCACGCCAATGCTCAATAAGTTGCAAAATCATTCTTCTGTCCAATCAATCTAAATAATTGTTAAAAAATATAAATTTGTGGAATAAATAATTAGATTTAACGTTTTCTTGATTTTTTTTTTATGGCATGTTGTTGGTTTTTTTTTCAAACTTCAAACTTTTACATATGAAAAACAGATCAAATTAGAAACAGTTCTAATTCAAATTTGTACATACGGAAATACAAACGACTTGTCAGAATTTGAATTCCATATGTTCCACCCTATATGTATGTCAAAGCTATCTGTAAAATTTGGCATGTCATATGTATGAAACATATAGTGTGGGGGCACTTTAACTGTCCAAAAATGAAAAATTGTTATAAAAAATCGCGAAAATCGCGCGATTTTTTATAACAATTTTTCACCTGCGGCGCTTTTTTGTCTCAATATACTATATCTAAGTGTACAACAAACTTGAAAAGTACTAGCACTAATTGTTAAAATATAAAACTTTATATATTGTGCCCACTTGACTGTTCACCCTTTTACGAAATAAGAATAAATAACACACTTCCATGAAAACATTTATTTTTCTAGTCTCAAAGACAAACACTTCAAAAGGACAACCAAAATTAGCACACCTCAAATTCTTTGAGTACAAAAACAGTCATATCATCCAAAATAATGCATAGATTTATGATTGATAGGTGATTAAAAAGGTTTTAGCATAACCTTTCTTTTGATATCCATTACGTTTACTTATGTTCGAAAACAACAACTAAAAACACAGGTTTTTAAGCCCATTTTCATAAACGTTGACCCCTATAACTTCTGAGAGCGTCACTTGAGAGCGTCGCTTAATTTTTTCACCATTCAATTTGTTAGCTCAAAAAAAAAAAAAGAAAAAAGACCATTTCCACTATTCTTGAATTGTTCCTATCATTTTGAAAATTAAGTCAAATAAATTCAAAGGTTTATTTTACTCAATATTTTCGACATTTTTTTACTGTTTTTGGAGTTTTCTTCACGTTAACTATTGTAAGAATGTTATTGTGTCAACAAATTATAGCTCATGAAATATTTCAAGAGATAAATTTAATGATATCTGCAATTTTATGATATCAGCGATCTACATTTGCAATATCGATATCAAGAAATATTTCATGCAATCAAATATTGTACATATAGATGGCCTGTAATGGTTGATGAGATATAAACAATAATTAATAAATTATATTAATTATTTTATTAATTATAATACATACATTCTACAACTCTTTGTTTGTTGCTCTTTGTTATGCTTCGCATAGCTGTTCACTCCTCGACGATTTCTGCAGAATGAAAAACTAACTAACTAGGGGTAACCATTAGACAGTAGTGTTAAGACAGTTGTAACACATTCACAATTTTTACACACTCTCACTCACTTTTTCAACTGTCTGGTCAACTGTCTGAACTTTTTGAAGACAGTTGACTACATACATATGCAATAATATTAGGAACACTGAATATTTGATATCAATAAATTTCAAATTTTTCCAATACTTTATCTGGACGCCCACGTCATAGACCTAATTTCGAAGTATTTTTGACAGCTTATACATATTCTAGGCTGTCCTAACAGAACTGTCTAATGTAAACGATGTGTACGTCCCATGATTGTGCGTTCAAACAATACTACGTGTCGGATGGAGCGACGGAAAAATCAAAATTATTTGATTCTTTTATTACACGTTTATGACACGCAATGTCTATATATGTAAACCCCCTGTAAACACAATAATACTTTGTAAACATGTTAAATGGCTTTGGAGATAAAATTCGCGAAAGTTTGAAAATTCATCGTTATTAACCTTATTATGATAAATTAACTTAAATGTGAATTTTTAAGGTCATTTCTTTAAGAAAATATAGTGTTTTGTAAAACCTATAATCAATGTTGAAAAATTATTCGACGCAGTGGATAAATTCGATATCCTGATACCGGCACAGAATGATAAATTTTTTAATAAATATTTTTTTTCTAAAATGAAAGAATAACATTTTTGTTTTTTAATACGCCTAGGAGGTCCACATACATCTAATAAAAATAAGAAAAAAAAATGTTCGGGCCTGGGCGCTATTGTAAAATTACTCCAATTTTTTTATAAACATACATACATATACATTTATCTATAAAGAAAAAGAAATTATGCACGAACGAGACGGCCAGACAAGTTTAATTTTCTTTGAAAAATGAAAAATCAGAATGAGGGGATTTATACAGTGAAACTAGTCGCATGAGTCTGTCAATAGTGAGGGTGTGCAGTATGAAACGAAAATGAGGGGAAAAAGTTTCTTGGGCTGTGATTTCATGAAACTTTTTGACGTTATACTTTCATATTTTCGTTGTTGACTGAATTTTCAGAGCAAAGTCTCTGCAACTCAATTTCATCATGTAATTTGAAGATGAAACTTCAAAAGAGAACTTCAGAAAATCTCATGCGACTAGTTTCATTGTATAAATCCCCTCAATGTCTTCAAAACTTTTAAACCAAATTATAAAAACATAATTGATGTCAATTATGGTCATCAAATCACAGAACCTGTGATAGCTGTCAACCCATGTTACAACAGAAAATACCTTTTTCACACATGCAAATTTACAACTTACCACACAAATTCCCACGTGACTTTTATCATTTAAAAATACTAAAGCAATTAAAAAATACCACAAAAATTCCCACAGCCATTTCAAATTCCCACAAACATTAAAAATTCCATGTAAAAATGTGTGCAGAGTGTGAACTCAACCTTATTACATAAGATTTATTCAAAATTCAAACTATAACTAAATGCAAAACAAAATTTATTGTAAATTATTGCATAAAACTTGTTTTTTATATAGGCAAATATAATAAAAAAAGGTGTGGGGAAAAAAATTCCCACACGAATTGAAAAATACCACGCTGAATTTAAAAATACCATGGGAATTCCCTTTTCCCACAGCAATTAAAAATTCCCACAAAGTTGGCACCTATGTCATAGATGTTTACATATTTTTTTCATAAATAAATATTGCCAGAATTTTGTTTAGCGTAAAATAATGGACATTAGCGACCTCAATAAAAGGAAACTGGAAAAATATATACTTTTTCCGGATATATCAATTCATGATCCTGTCTTCGATATAATACCAAGAAAATATGATGAGATGCAGCTGTTAAACTTGCCCAAGGGACCAGCCAGCACAAAATTAGTGCCACGGCGCGATTTTATTACCGGCAAGATAATTGATTTTGATGAAGTGTCAATTGAAGATGTAGGAGCGAATGCCAACAACTCGACCTCAATGCGACGAGAGCCCGGACTGCTTGAGGAGGTCACTCGGGGCTCAGCAATGAATTTTCCTTTCTGGCCGGGTGGTCTCGATGAACAGCCAAAGGAACTTAAGACAATACATATCAATAAATTCGATGATAACGTAGATTTACTAACAATTCCACCAGGTTTTCAGCGTGGTTACGACTTTCATCAAGCAAGCGATAGAAGTCTAAAAGAAGCTGCAACAAACTTTAGAACAGCAACAGATGACAATGTCAATCTGCTGAAGAATTTGGAAGAAGATTTAGATGTACAGGAATGGTTGAAAATGTCACAAACTGATGCTGATAAGCAGTCTGATAGGGATGTAAACTTTCCAGCTGATTTCAAGGATATTGATGAGCATATTATGCAATTCGATTTGAGGCCAGTGCTTGATATATCGAATGTAAACACATCAAAGTTCAGTAGCGAATGGGCTGAAATGGTAGATATAACACAGCCTCTACAGGACTTTGATAAAAAGATTCCCTGTCCCGCCATGACATATCCCTTCGAGTTGGACGTATTTCAAAAACAGGCTATACTCAAGCTTGAGGAGCGTCAGTATGTGTTCGTGGCAGCGCATACATCGGCAGGTATGATTTTGTTTTGTTCACTCTATATTAGTTGATATCAAATTTGAAGCATTTTAGGTAAAACTGTGGTAGCAGAATATGCCATTGCTCTTTCACAACGGGATCTCACACGCACCATCTACACTTCACCCATAAAAGCGCTCTCGAATCAGAAATACCGCGATTTTAAGAAGACCTTTAAAGATGTGGGCCTTATAACAGGTGATTTACAGATTGATCCAACAGCCACCTGTCTAATTATGACGACTGAAATTCTACGCTCCATGCTTTATTGTGGAAGTGACATCACTCGAGATTTAGAATATGTTATTTTCGATGAAGTTCATTACATCAATAATCCCGAGCGAGGCCACGTTTGGGAAGAGGTAATCATATTACTGCCCGATCATGTCAACATTATTATGTTGAGTGCCACCGTGCCAAATACTATGGAACTAGCCGATTGGGTAGGCAGTACAAAACGCCGTAAAGTCTATGTAATCAGCACACTTAAACGACCCGTTCCGCTATTGCACTATCTCTATACAGGATCAGGCGGTAAGAGCCGAGATGATATCTTTCTGCTGATCGACTCCAATGGCAAGTTTTTGCAGCAAAATTACGAAAAAGCCGTTGAACGAAAAACTGAAATGACGAATAAATCCAAAAGCTTTCAAGGTGGTGGTGCAAAGAATTATGTTAGTGCCAAGCAGGAGCAGCAAATGTGGATTGGACTAATAGATTTTCTCAAGCGTAACAATAAAATGCCAGTGGTTGCCTTTACTTTATCCCGCAAGCGTTGTGATTTCAATGCACAGGTATTATAGGCATTCATTTTTATTAGTTATTCAAATTATTTAGTGATAATTTTTTTGCAGGCACTGATGTCGACAGACTTAAACACTGCACGAGAAAAAGGCTCGGTACAAAAATTCTTTCAGCAGTGTTTATCAAAATTGAAGGCACCAGATCGTCAACTGCCACAAGTGCTGACCATGAAAGACTCTCTGGAACGTGGCATTGGTGTTCATCACAGCGGTATATTGCCCATACTTAAAGAAATAGTGGAAATGCTGTTTCAAACGGGTTTGGTGAAACTACTTTTTGCTACCGAGACCTTTGCCATGGGTGTAAATATGCCGGCACGCACTGTTATCTTCGATTCTCATCGTAAGTTTGACGGCGCGGAGGTGCGCAATTTAAAACCTGGCGAATACATACAAATGGCTGGACGCGCAGGTCGACGTGGTCATGATGAGAATGGCACTGTTATCTTGTTATGTAAAGCCAATGTGCCACCGGCTATGGAGTTGCGTCCTATGATCTTGGGTCAACCGGAGAAATTGCAATCACAGTTTATATTACGTTATGCCGTTATCCTAACATGCTTGCGCATCGAAAGCATCAAGGTCGAGGATATTATGCAATTCAGTTTCAAGGAGTTTAATCAGAAGTTGCAGATACCAGGTCAACAAAAGCAACTTAAAGTAGCGCAGGATAAATTCATACAAATGCCTGAGCTGGGACAACAACTGCAGCCGCTGTGTTGCTTCTACGATCTAGCGAATGAATATCTGAGTGAAAAGCAACGCTTAATGGTGAGAAATAAGTTGCGAACACATTGCTCGTGTAAGACGATTGCAACTCAAAATTTGTTTACATGTTTCGAATTTTTCAAGAGAAATGATACTATATAGATTTATTCTAAGAGGATTGACAATGTTATCTAATTCATTTAACATTTCTTCATGTTCAAATCAAATATTCGAAATTTTGAGTTCTGATAGTCTTGTACGAAATCAGCGACATGGAACAATTAATTTTTAAATGTTAATATGTTGCAGAAATATCTTATTGCCCAGCCCAAGATTGCTAAGGAGCTTAAAATTGGACGCGTAATTGTTGTTACACAAGGACGGCACTATAATAAATTGGGTATTATATTGGCAGCAAAAAGCGTTGTTGGCAAAGACACGCTGTATAAGGTTCTGGTGCTCGATAATCAATTCAAAAGCCAAGATGGAAAGGTAAGATTACTGAACTAACTAAAAATACACTCTAAGAAACAAGACCTCATGAAATCAGGCTCTAAAATTTTAATAAATAAAAGACAAATAAACGACAGACTAAAGAAGTGGTACTTACGATAAAAGGTGTGTTAATATCTTATTTATAAAACAAATTTATAAATAAAATATTTACCCGAAAAACGTACTGCAAGCAGTAACGGTTTCTCTTTCTCTACATATAAATATATATATATCTCATTATGTACTTTTATTCTACGGTATATATATATTTCGAAATATTTCTAGGATAACTTTAACCGTGGCGAAATGTACTTCAAAATAATTTCCCTGGCACCGCAAAATAAATATTTTCATCCCGAAGGTGTTGGTGGTCATACCATACTTGATATTAAAGCTGCCGACATAGTTGAAATATCCAAGACAACACTCAAAATAGATGCTGATGTCATAATTCGCAACTGGGAGCAAAGACAAATCGAACGTTTTAAAGATTCACCGCCCGGAGCAACAGTGATCAAGGCCGTCTCTGAACTGCAAGTGTTGAATGAGAAATTTATAGCTCAACCGGAGAGCATAAAATTTATAAACATGTCAAAGGAAATAAATCTAAGCGCTGAAAATGAAATGACCCAAATTGCACACATTGAACACTTGAGCAGACAATTGAACGAAGTGCTACCGTATACTAATATTGCCGGTTTTGAACAAGAGTTTGCTACAGTCTTTGATCGACGTGTACTACAGAATAGAATAGAAGAATTGAAATTTAAAAATTCAACAAAAAATCTTTCGCTATATCCGGATTATTGCAATAAATTAGAAGTTCTACGCGCACTCAAATACATCGATGAACTGGATGAAGGTAAGTTTGAATGATGATAATGAAGACAATGATTTTGTGAAAATTTAATTTATTAATTAACGTTGTGAATTAAGTAACGCTGAAGGGCAAAGTAGCTTGTGAAATGGGACAAAACGAGCTGCTCATCACAGAGCTAATACTCTGCAATATGTTCAATGATTTGGAACCCGCTGAAATAGCTGCTCTTCTGTCTGGTCTAGTATTTCAAGCTAAAATACAAGGTGAACCTGTTATACCAGAGAAATTAAAAAAGGCACTACAATTGTATTAAGTGCTATTATTATTAATAAAATAAAAATGTAATTTTAGTGCGTCAAAGAATTTGAAGAAATCAGCAATACAATCTTATCCGAAGAATTGCGCAATCATGCTGTCATTGAGATGGACAATAAGCTTAATTTTGGTCTACTCGAAGTAGTGTACGAATGGGCGCGTAATAAGGTAAAACATCTGCTATAAAAAACATGGTCTACACATAGTAAATTATTGCTTTTATTTCTACAGCCTTTTGCGGAAATTATGAAGCTTACGGAGGTACAAGAGGGCATCATAGTGCGTTGCATACAACAATTGGACGAAACCTTACGTGATGTCAAAACTGCTGCAATTCGTATAGGAAATCCAGCGTTGCAACTCAAAATGGAGGAGGCATCAAATGCCATTAAACGTGATATTGTGTTCACTGCTAGTTTATACACCGATCTCTAGTTGTCTAGATTTATAATTTTTATAAGCACAATAAAAAAAATATTATTTAATACATTTTTACTCACAATACCCGGCATAGCTTGGTACACTATTTTACTATCAGTTACGTGTGAAACGCATAAATAAAATTTCTTACATTGTAGCTTGACATGTTGCGGCTACCCGAGTTTGTTTCTGAGCCTGATCTAAAATAAATGGCCACGCTGGGAATACAAAAAATTAAATTGACCTTCATAAGATATTGAATTTAACGGCTTAATTGGTGTCTACTTCAGATAAGAAATATTAATCTTTAACAACAATTTAAGCAATAACCGACCAATCTACGGTAAAGGATTTAAATCGCGGCCAGCTAATTGTTACGTACATACCTTGCTTAAATTCTTCCATTATTTCTATTCAACTGAAATGAAAATACTTAAAAATTTGCAACTTATTAATTTATAGTTTACAATAGGAAAGCTTGTGGAAAGAAAAACTGGCATCTTGAATTGACCGAGCTAAAAGGCATTTGTCTCAGAATCATATTCATATATTTATGATTTTTGTCCCAAGAAAAGATTTGTGTCGGTACCAAAGTAGTCATCCACAGTCCCGAGTACAGAATTAATTTTATTGTGAAAAGTATTTACGAAAAAATGCGAAGTTAACGAAAAAAGTACGAATTGCACATTGATATCAGGCTCGAATCCGAACAAGTTCCGACAAAAAGTTCATATATTTTACAGAAAATAGTATCGTTACTTGTCTGAGTCTTAGCGAAAATGTACACGTAACGAACTTTGAAAGCAAAGATAAATCAAAGTTATCTTTGCTTGAAAGTCACCTGAAATAGTACCGTTAGTATGTATTATGCTAATAAAAAGTGTTAAAACCAAGCGAATATATTCGGACAAAATAGACCAACGAATGCCCTATTGGCACTTTGCTCGGAGCAGAGGTCGGACATTCACCTTGTATGTCAATATTTGAAAGGAATCTCACATGTTTTAGCAACTCTGAAATATATTGCAAATATTCACCCAAAAGCCTAGGTTCTTCAAAATTGAATTGACTGAGTATTAATTGAAAAAAATAACATATTTTTGGTTCTTAATCTTTAATATGTAGGAATCTTAATAGATTTCATTTTAACATTAAAAGTTATCATTGCGATTTTATTATTTTTGTTTGTTTTTATACAAATATTATTCTTTATGTAAATGAATTTTTTATGTATACGTTTTAATAAAAACCGTTTGATATTCGCGCAAGTAGTGTTTACATTCAAAACGAATGTTTTGCGGCAAACGTGAAAATTTGTTCAAAAGGAAATAAAAAAAAAAAAAACTAAGTTAAGACGTAAACATAATTGTAAGAATGAACGAATCGTTTGTCCGTTCCTTCGTCATAAATTTGATGTTATCATGTAACTTCGAAATTCTGCAATTCATCGAGTTTCTGGCTTAAATTTAGGTGGCAATAACATGCCATGCATTTTCTTTTGCTTTTTGCTCTTCTTCGATTTACTTGCACCGGTTTGAAAATCATGCCAACTATTAACACGACTTTGACGAGACTCTTCAAAATTCTGTTGCCACTCTTTGTCCGCTTTACGCTTTTCTTCCTCATCGATTTCGGCTTCACGTTTACGTTTACGCTCTTCCTGATCACGCTGATCCAATTGTTGTCGTCTGCGTTCCATATCCGCAAACAGTTTCATTACCATCACATAGATGGCATGTTTGTACTTTTCGGGATCATCTTCGGGTATCGCTTCAAAACCTTTACATTCCTTTTTCAACTTTTTCTTTTTTTCAGCAATCTGTTTTCAAATGTTAAAGTTGTTGTGTTATTCATAAATAAAATTACAAATTACCATATGATCTGTGCGCTCCTTGGCTTCCTCATAGATGCCCAGACACCTTTTGCGCGTCACTTCATTCTCTAGCACCTTCCATGCTCTATTGATTATGTCGAATGCCATTTGTGCCTTCTCTTTGTGGTCCTGATTCTTGTCCGGATGCACCAATATCGAGAGTGTGCGGTAGCGCTTCTTTATGACCTCGACACTTGATTCTGGTTCGATTTGCAGCACCTCGAATGGATTCAGATTGAAGTATGTGGAACCTGGACGAAGTAAACGATCAATTTGTTGAGAAGAAGTTAATACAGAATCGCGTTTTTCAATTTGTTTAACCTGCGAAAATGTTCGGGACATTAATGAAAATTCTTTTAATATGGAAACCAAAAATAAATAATATACGAATGTAGCAAAATATGTTAATGTATGTACAACTGTTAATGGTTGTGTGGGTACGAGCGTACCACCCCGTAGCAGCAGCATTTACACTTACTTCAGTGTAGAAATCGTCAAAGGATTCTTTCGAAGTACCCGGTTGGTCAGATTTAGAGGACATCATGTTGGGTACACTCTTCAGTCTTCCGTCTGTAAAAAGCAAGAGTTTTATTTGATAATAAATGAAAATAAAGAAAATTGTAAACAAGCTTGAAATATTACTTTTTCACTGATTTAATAATTTGCTGTCAAACTAGTTGTGCTGCCACCTTCTTTTATTTTATGTTAAATTTGATAAGGAATTCGACAGCTGTGTGGAGAGTGCAAAGAGCCGGTCTACACTACCATCACTCTTTTTGATGTGGGACAGCTGGATGTGGAATCGATTACTTTGGTAAGCAATAGTGGTAGTGACGATTCAGTGAACTAGCCAGTGCAATTGAGGATTTGAGATCGTCACACTTGTTGTATGGTTGTATTTTACCAAGGTTGTATTTTACCAAACAACTTTTGTTGTAAATTGCTTGCAATTTTAAATATTGCGAGCAATACAAGGTGTACATTAGAGTGTGTCGAAAAAAAGTTTGAAAAAACCACCCCCAATTTTAATGATAACCTCGAGAGGATCCATCCCGAAAACAAAAAAGCTTGAAAAGGGCTTTGAGGAACGTTCTCATAGGCAGGCTCTGCAATAACCGCACACTTTTAAAAATATTTAATAAATAATTGTAAATACAGTCTTTAAAATATTATAAATATATTAGCAATTAGAATAAAAACATTTCTTATAAATGTTTTGCTTATAAATGCACGTCGAGTATGGCTACTCAATTATCTAATAAAAAACCTGAATAAAACACTAAACTGATTTTTTAGGCGCACCGACAATAAACTTATAAAATTAAAAAAAAATATAGTACCACCAACTTCAGTATAGTTCTTTTTTGTTAAAACCACGAATCGCAATATCGAAACAATGGTGAAAACATTACTTGAGAAATATTATGAGTAAAGTCCCTTAATAAAATGCATATATTGATATAGCTAACAAGTAAAAAATAATTTAAAACAGAAATGTTTAATAATTTTATTTTAAATATTCTAGAACATATTGCAATTTAAGAAAAAAGAAAATATTATATAATTTACATAAATTTATCTCTGTTTAGGAAATGATTTTCCGGCATAGCCTTCATTTCCTTTTCAGCCTCTTCTTTTATACATTCGACTATGGGGCGTCCAGTTTCTACAGCAAAAGTAAGACCATTCTTAACAGCTGTTGAAGTTATGGTTTGAAGATTGGTGGCCATATCTAAGGCCGCAAAGACACGTATAAAAGCAGTAATAAGATCTTGCGCTAAAATTGATAGAAATTATTTGTTACTAAACTGTGCTTGCCTACGGAAATTTAGATTTTATGGTACAAAAGAAATTTTTACCATAGTCACCAAATTCTCCACTCTGATAGTCATTGGGCAATAAATAATGGTATTGTGGCCAATAACTCTTGGTTATAAAGAAAACCATATTTGAATCGGAAGGCTTAAAATTCTTGTCTAGGCCCCAAATGAAATGTGATGAGTTGATGAGCCAGCATACATTTAGCACAACCAAATATCGCAGTGAAAATGCAACAAAAATAGCAGCCAAAATAGTATCACCCCAATACTCAAGCGGTGCATTGATGGGCAATAAAACGTGTATTACAAAGAATAAAATCCAATAATATCTAAAAAAAAAACAAAAAAATAAGAATATGTAAATGTAAGCAGTAAAGAATTTATTTCAAAACTTACTTCTTTTGGAACATAACAATTTTGTCTTGCTCCAGATCGGACATATCGACCTGCTTCAGTAAATCTTCTTGCTCTGGTGTGAAGCAGGTAACTTGAGCACGCACATGAGCGGAAAGAAAGTCACGACCACTGTAAAGTGGATCTTCTTCTTTGCGGAACTGCTGATGATGGAGGCGATGTACTTGCACCCAATTGTATATAGAACCCTATGGATTAAAACGAAATTATTTAGAGAACAAAAAAAATATAGGAAATATTGTTATTATTAATTTTTTATAAATTTTATATGACTAATATAGAAATAGTAAGCCTTTAGGTTTAATTCAATTAAGCAACTCAAACGGCACACAAATAATATTTTTCAAAACATTGGCATCTCTTTGTGTCAAAAGACATTTTATTTTGCCTGCAGGCACTCTCAAACTGTTTAGGTTGCTGCATTGACTTAGCAAGAAGTGAATTTATTTCAAATATATACAAAGGTTGAAATTCGTTTTTCGCAGTGTCTCTTGCGAATAAATTTATAAACATAAAAATCTTTTCTAGGATTTTTTTAAAATGTGCAAATAATTTGGTCTAAGATAAATACTTCTTTCGTAAATAAGTGAATTTAAAACTTACAAACAAGAAAAATGGTTCAATAGTGAATACAATTTTGGCTTACCTGACCAGCTAGCGTTTGGCAGAGCATCAAGAAAAGACGCAGTGGTCCATTTGCTGTATACGTTTTATGCGCCCAAAGTCTGTGAGCACCAGCCGTGGCACCCAAAACACCCAAAAACGTCAATGTAAAAGCTATGTATGACAGAGAATAAATTATAAATTAAAACAGAAGGCATTCTTTATTCTGCATAAGTAAAACTTACTAAATAAAATCGTTAAAAACGAACAACTTGTAAACATTACAATAATTCCATAAAGCCCCAAGATGTTCAAATGTATGTAGAACAACACCGAGGGCCAGCTAGCTTCACGTTTAATGCGTTTCACCTCCTCCGTTTTAGTCTCGGTTGCTTGAGTTGTTCCACTGGAACTCTGTTTTTCTCCCTCCATGATGTTGACTTAAGGTGTTGTCTAAAAGTGAAAATATCCTTAAGTTAGTTTCTTGGCTTTATTCTTTGCTTTAATAATTAGAAATAGTATTTTTTTAATTCTGAGCTAATAAGATCAAAATAGATGATAACGCGTTTTTTTAACATCCAAATCTGGATTTGAATTATGAATCACTGCTATATGGCATTGTGGACATAATGTAAGCAAAGAACATACAGTATTGTGTAATATTAAGGAACTCTGTCTTTACATTTGAATTTCGTTATCAATTTTTTTCAAAGACCCAAAAATTATTTAAAATAAAGTTTAGTTTTAAACTTAAATCGAATCAGGTTTGTTTTATTTTCGGTAACAAACACGCGAAATCAAAATATACTCCAAAAGAGACTGTGTAAAACCTAATCAACTTTACATGTTTCACTATTATTTAAGGACTAAATGAATTATTTCGTTGCTTTTTCCAGTACAATCTAACCATCTATGGCGCAATATGGATTAACATATTTTTAATAATGGATTAACATATTTTTGCATTATTTTTCGTTGTGTTAAATTTTTCGATTTTTTATTATGTGTTCCAAATATCGAGATAAACTTTAAATTAAAGTTAAAACCACTATTAGACCCAAAACAAGTATTAAACTATTACTCTATAAGTAGGCCTCCCCTCTCTCTATTCTCTTTAGTAGAGCTTAATCTATCACTTTTCGTGATTTTTTGAGGGCCGTGTGACATTGTGTGATTTTTGAAATGTAGCAAGTGATTTTTCACTCATGCGTGTTTTTTTTTAATCACTCATTTTATTGTTGAAGAGTGCGTTCAAGTAAATGCGAAAACACGAATATTAACGAAAAAACCCAACACTGCAATTGAAATTTACTAACGCAGTTATAAAGTTTAAACTTTTAAAAAGTTAATATTAAGTTTATATTGAAAATTCAAAAAAAAAAAAAAAAAAAACAAATTGGCCATTTCAGCCCTTGAAAGGACTTTGACCGAGCTTCTTATGATCAATTGTGTTGTGTGTGTTATTAAATGTTTGCACACAATTGACCGAGAACTGGACCTACATGTTTTATGCCGACTCCGAACGGCTAAAGTTCATGTTCTCAAGAAGTTTTACATGGCATTATTTACTCTCTGAGGTTTGACATTATCTGCAGAGAGGTGGTGACCGATCAGAAAAAATTTTTATTGAAAAAACTTTTCGCCATGGCTGGGGATCGAACCCGGGCTCCGAGCATGCTAAGCCACACACTTAACCTGCATGCCACGGTCACCACCATATTGCAAATTCAGACAATTTAAATTAGGTGCACTGATATATATTATATTGAATTACCAAAAATTTTCATATCTTAATTTTGATAAGATAATAAATAAGATCTAGTAAATAAGATATTAATAAACTTTTATATAACAAAATAACAGAAAATATCTCATTATTTGTAAAATTGTATGGCACTAAATGATCTGTTATGCTGTAAAATTGGAATTGCTTCTGAGTGATTTTCTGTTATGTGTGTGATTTTTGTGTGATTTTCTGTTCTGTGTGTGATTTTGCGTGATTTTTTTTCTATGTGCGTGATTTTTATCTCTATATTACTCTATATTACGAACATTTGAAATTGTAGGTTTTCTATTTAACGAACATTTGCTTCTCTGAGCGTGCTTCGTTTGTTTTTGAATTTGTAATAACATTATTTTGTATTTACTTATCTAATTCTCAAATAGTCCTCTTGGGTTAATAAACATTTTATAGGGTTTCCTTTTAAAAGAAAAACATTATAGGAATGTATTTTGAAAAGACATAACCTTAAATTATTCCTTTGAAGTGTGAACAGCTTTTAACCAGCAGCTTTCAAAACATTGAATAATATTAATTAATAATACCAAAAACAAGTAAGCATCTCAATTTTGGCGAAAAATTCAAATTTATTGGAGTGCATACCGAACGAACCTGGACATTATATCTTTTGTTAAACTGGGGCACCACTGTATTACAAAAAAATGTAAGCAAAATTTTGTTAAACTTCATAATTTTCAAAAAAAATGTTATTTTCTTTTAAACTTTCAGTAATAACATGAGTGGAAAAAGGTACCAAGGTTTTTGTAAATCCTCAAGGATTCAAATCATCATGGTTTTTTTGTTTGGACGTAGAAATCCTGTTTCTGACCGTGAATTACACCAATTGAGTTAATAGTCATTTTGAAGATTCTTTTCGGAAAAAAACGAAAGAAGTGGTAGTGATATATATGAAAGTTCTCATCCTGAATTTATGCTCAAAAATTTATTTTGATTATGATTTACCCACCAAAACACAAGTTTTTATCCGGGGTTTTTGGTAGCCAATAGTTAATGGAAAATAAAGATTTTGTCGCTTAAGTTCTTTATACCTTAAAATGCTAAGAGTTATAGCACGTTTACATAAAAAAAAAAAAAAAACAAATTGGCCATTTCAGCCCTTGAAAGGACTTTGACCGAGCTTCTAAGGATCGATTGTGTTGTGTGTGTTATTAAATGTTTGCACACAATTGACCGAGAACTGGACCTACATGTTTTATGCCGACTCCGAACGGCTAAAGTTCATGTTCTCAAGAAGCTTTACATGGCATTATTTACTCTCTGAGGTTTGCCATTGTCTGCAAAGAGGTGGTGACCGATCAGAAAAATTTTTTATTGAAAAAACTTTTCGCCACGGCTAGGGATCGAACCCGGGCTCTCGAGCATGCTAAGCCACACACTTAACCTGCATGCCACGGTCACCACCGTTTACACAGCACGTTTACATATCGAGATTAAATCGAGATTAAGCCTTTTGAGGAGATTAACTCGCTAATCTTGTTGAATTTGATGAGATTAGCCATACAAAAGATAATCCCCTCAGAACGAGATTAAAAATTAATCTACTTGCTAATCTCCTCAAAAAACGTTTGCAACGCTGTGAGTAGCGAGAAATCCTTTAAAAATGACAACCCTGTAAAGAAGTAATAGCCCATCTACAATGACGACAACGGGCGACGGACGACAGGTCTCCACTCTGTCGTTGTAGAAAAATTTCGGGCGACTTGAATTTTTTAAACGCGACAACAACAAGCTACAGCAGAAAGTGCTTAGTGAAATCAGCAATATTTTTTCAGGTTATTGAATCGAATTTAAATTGAATGATATTATTTAACAAACTCACATCAAAGTTTGCAATTAAATATATAAATTGAACACAAAAACGAGCACTCGAGCAGCCGGCATGAAAAAAAACACGAATGTAAAGAATGGCTGACATTTACTTTTATCGTCTGTTTTTGTCGCCAAATTAGAATTAAATTGAAGCTGGCTACAGCTACATTTGATGTCGGGCAACAATGTCGTCGCGATTGTCTCCAAAAGTTCATCCCATAAGATATACATGTGAAAAAAAAGTGACGTTTGACGCTCGTCGCTCGTTGTCGTCATTGTGGATGGGCTATAAGAAAATGAAATGTCAAACAATTGCTTCTATTTAATTTATGTATTTGATTGTCGCAATAATAGATTGAGCGCAGATTGAGCGCAAAAATCAAAATTTGTAACAATTTAATTTTGTAACAATCTAGATGAGTCGATAGATTCATTTGAAAATTTTTTCGGAAAAAGCGATAATGGAGGTTCATGGACAATGGATTTCGGAGAACTATTTCGAAGAATTTATTTTCTATGGCTTGATAAAATAAAATAACAGAAAGTCGCGTAAGCTTGTCAACTAGAACTAAAACAAAAAATAAATTTCTAGAACTCTGATATCCAAAAGTAAAATGGTTTTCCATTTTGCTTGGAATACACAAATCTTTTAAAGACTTGGTGATTTGATGAATATATTTTATGATATTTGATTGATATGATTTTTTTTTAAATACTTTGCAATTTATTCATTTGTGTCGTCAAATTTTGCAAAATCCCATTTTTTCGTATATATTCTGCATTTGTTCCGTACCGCTGGATAAAAATCTGGCAACTACTGTGGTCTCAGATATCAACTCAACATAGATGCCAGTTTCGTGTGATAAATCACTTTTCGTGATTTTTTGAGGGCTGTGTGACAATGTGTGATTTCTGAAATGAAGCGAGTGATTTTTCACTCATGCGTGATTTTTTTAATCACTCACTTTATTGCTGAAGAGTGCGTTCAAGTAAATGCGAAAACACGTATATTAACGAACAAGCCCAACACTGCAAATGAAATTTGCTAGCGCAGGCATAAAGTTTAAACTTTTAAAAAGTTAATGTTAAGTTCATATTACAAATTCAAACAATTTAAATTAGTGCCACTGATATATATTATGTCTAATAACCAAAAATTTTCATATCTTCATAATTTGTATCTAACAAATAATTAGTGTCCGACCGAATATTCGGTTTCGGTTTCGGTTTCGGCCAATTTCGGCCCTTTAAGTCAGTTTCGGCTATTCGGCATCAATATGGCCGAAACCGAAACCGAAACCGAATAACTCTAAACACTAAAAAGTTCCTTAAAGTGGTATTAAAAATGATCTCTTTATTTATTATTTTAAAGTTGAACTTTTATATTCAAAGAATATTTATCGTATGTATACGTTATTATTATCTGTTTGAATTGTTTTGTTTTTGAAAGCTTTTAATAAAATTAAAAAACAAAAATAAAATGTTTTTAAAAACAAATTTGTATGTAGACTTTCAGTTTCGGTTTCGGTTTCGGTTTCGGCCGAATATTACAAAAATGGCCGAAATTCGGTTTCGGTTTCGGTTTCGGCCAAAATTTTGGTTTCGGTCGGACACTACAAATAATACATTGATAAATTTTTAACAATAAACTTTTACTAATGTAACCAAATGACAGAAAATATCTCATTATTTGTAAAATTGTATGGCATTAAATGCTCTTTTATGCTGTAAAATTTGGCTTGCTTCTGAGTGATTTTCTTTTCTGTGTGTGATTTTTGCGTGATTTTCTGTTCTGTTTGTGTGATTTTGCGTGATTTTTTTTCTATGTGCGTGATTTTTTTGCTGTGAGTCTCACACGAGTGATTTTTACATATATTTTGTGTGATTTAGTGATTTCGAGTGTGAATTTTGGTTGGCATCTATGCAACTCAAGAAGAAAGTTATATCTACACTCAGAAAAATATCAACTGTAATATTTACAGTCGGCCGCTGTTAAGTTTCAAAACATTGTTAACACTGTTAAGTTCAACAGTTTGCGTTTAAATTAACAGCTTTCTGTGTTGCCTGAACGTTTCAAAGTATTTTTGTGCTGTTAAAAATCATCGGTTGAAATATTTTTGTGTTTTTATTGAAATGTCTGTGTTCTCCAAGCAATAGTTTTTAGTTGTGTTCTGCTATATTTATCTTATAATTGCCAATAGCTCAGTGAAAATGTGCTAGACTATCATGCGGAGGACGTGAGTTCGAACCACATGAGATGTGCAGATTCTGCGAGGAAGTGGAATAGACTATACAACACATTCTCTGCTCTGTTGCGTCATTTGTGCCACCATCAAAGGTCTGTCATACCAAGCTATACTTATGAGACTGTCCATTGGGTCGCAAAAAATTTCAGCCTGAAAGTATGCACACAAAATTTATTTGATATAAATAATACGTGATGTGTAAATCGAAAAATTTACAAACAAAACGAAAAAATACATTTTTTGTCGTATTTTTTTTACCCTAAAGGGTTCGAACCCGCTATAGGACGGGCTTTTACATTAGTTATTAAGGTGGCTCGTTTTGTTCAGGCTGGAAATTTGCTTTATTTGACACTCATTGTAAAAGTTGTATTCAAGAAAGTCCACCAGGATTTCAACATTGGTTTAAAAGTTGCCTGGACACAGCCCTCAAGGAAATAATCACCAAAATCGACTATGTTCGCTAAATTTAATAACAATTTTTTATCAAACTATCAAATATATAAAATCGATTTAAAAGAATGTTAAGTTGTTTTAAGAAATTATTATTAATGTTCCATCAAAATTCTTCAAACAACTTCAATTTTCTATGATGGACTGATATTTGCAATTCTCAATTTTTTTCTTTCTCAACAGAATAGAAAAAATAAAAAAAAAAAAAAACAAATTGGCCATTTCAGCCCTTGAAAGGACTTCGACCGAGCTTCTTATGATCAATTATGTTGTGTGTGTTATTAAATGTTTGCACACAATTGACCGAGAACTGGACCTACATGTTTTATGCCGACTCCGAACGGCTAAAGTTTATGTTCTCAAGAAGCTTTACATGGCATTATTTACTCTCTGAGGTTTGCCATTGTCTGCAGAGAGGTGGTGACCGATCAGAAAAATTTTTTATTGAAAAAAACTTTTCGCCGCGGCTGGGGATCGAACCCGGGCTCCGAGCATGCTAAGCCACACACTTAACCTGCATGCCACGGTCATCACAAAAATAGTGGAAAAAATAGTGGATTAAAATCGATTTCTGTGAAACGTACACATCTGAACAAAGTTTCACTAAAAATTTTAAGATTCTTATAATTTCCTATCGAGAACTTGAGGACTTTGGATACCTTCAATTTTTGCCTAGTTTAGGGTAGATATTTCGCCTTGATTTTACGTAGAAAAAACGATAATTTTTAACGAAAAATTTTATTTTAATATTAAAAAAAATAGATGGTCAGACCATTTTTAAAATTCTTTTGGATTTAAGACCTTCTTGAATTATCTATCAATAAGTTTAAAGCTATGTAATTTAACACTGTGTAACAATTTTATAAATTCTTAAGAATTTTGAAGTTAACATTGAAAAACGACACCATCTTAAGAGCGCTTTAAGTATATGCCTTACAACAAGTAACACAAGTAAGCCATAAATTATGTCAATTTACCAAAGATGATCAAGCAAATGACTTCTTTTGCTTATTTAATGAATTTAACGCACATTTATTTAACCACATTTTGTTTTTTCCTATAATTTATTTATGTTTTCTAACCTGTTTTGGTCTACTTTGTGTGTGTATCAAGGAACACAGGGTTCCTAAGTAAGCACTATGCAAGGTCCTTACACTTGAATACTAATACTTTGTTCGCCTTGCCACAGCTCTAGCCGGAGTAACCGTGCCTGTACAACGTCTAAAATTGAACTGCGTTTGCCGTAGCTTAAGTTGCAATCAATTCAAGAATTCTTTTGAAATAATTTAAATAAAATAATCGAAGCACTGCTTAAAATTAAAAAAGCATTAGGCATATAAACGTAGAGGTCTCACCTTGCATACATTGACTATTTTTGGTTTTTTTTCTTTTTTATTTGATGTTTTTACATATTCTTAGTCACTCTTGTGCTAAAGTTAAAAAACAACGAATATTTAACTTGCCACGAGTTAGACTTTCATTCAAATTGGAGAACATGACATTAATTGTTGTTTTTAAAAACTCAAAATATTATTTCCTTTTTAATAATAAAAAATAGTAATTTTTTCTTTATTTCATTTAGCATATAAATTACAATATGTTTTATAGTGCAGAATTCTTTACACAGTTATTTTATAACAAAAAAATTAAGGCTACACAAAAATGCGTCTTTCGAATAGTTTCGAAATTTTGCTTAGCTTATAGATAAACATAACATAAACATGAGTTCGTCTCTGAGGCAATAGTAAAGTTTAGGAATTTTTTTTTTGTTTTTCTATAGTTAACAAAATATGCTTAATCCTGCATATTAGCAAGTTCAATAGCGTCGTCTTTGGGCAAATCACGATCTCCAAAACCCCAAACTTGATTCTTGTGCGCAAAATCGTCGCTTAGAAAGCGTGTGCCATCGCCGCACTTGGCAGCACGACGTTTTATCATGTCAGGAGAGACGAATTTTCCTAAATAATTAAGGTTGAGTTAAAATTTAAGTGTTTTGCTTTATTGTACTAAAAAACTTACTAGCTGTTGCTAGACCCAACTTGGCACAAATGTCAATGAATGCTGTGGTAACATTCAGTTTGTAGTTGCCAAATTCACCTGTCTTGTAGTCCCAGGGAAAGACATGATGATAATTGTGCCAACCTTCGCCCAAAGCCAAAAAGGAAACAATTGGGCTCTCAACGGGACTGATATCTCTGTGAAGTTGATATAAAATTATGGTATAAATATAGTAAGAAATATTTAGTATCTTTTATATATGGTTCAACTTACTTGTCATATGGTTTTCGTCCCCACATATGCGCTACACTATTTACAAAAAAGGCCACATTCAATGTGGCACAGAAACGCATGTTGAAATTAATCCAAAATGACATCCACAAATCTTCATTCCAATAGTACCACGGCACCAGCACCGGCAGTCCAATAGAGCAGATAGCAAAGAGTGGAATGTACCATTTGCGTTGAAACATAACAACTTTATCATTCTCCAGATCGCTCATATCGATGACTTTGCGCTTCTCCACAACCTTAGGATGTGGCGTTAGAAAGAGCCAGCCAACGTGTGCAAAGAAAAAACCACGCTTGGCATTGTGCGGATCTGCCTCGGTCTCCGAGAATTTGTGATGTATTCTATGATCCAATGCCCAGGTATAAGCATCGCGCTATTGGTTAAAATTATAATTATAGATAATGTTAAGTCATAAATTATAATTATAGCAGCTACGCGGTGGCAACCTTAAATAAACTTTAGCTAGTACACACACCTGGCCAGCAATGGTGAATAAAAATACGAGCAGCACGCGTAGCGTTAACGATGCGGTATATGACTTATGTGACCAGAGCCGATGCACGCCCGCCGTGATGCCAATGCCTGAAGCCCAAATGGTGACAACGACTGTAAATAAAAAAACGAAAACAAAATTATTTCGGCATTTTATCAATGTTTACAAACAAAAAATAAAGACAAAAACAACAACAACGTGGTTATTCTAAACATAAATAAAAAAACCCTGAATTCATTTATAGAGGCGTCAAAGTGATTTTGTTGCTTCAGTTAATTGTTGTGATCAGAGTTCAGCCTTTTATTAATGTGATGAAATATTTTTAGTTTATATATTTTTGTTTTTAGTTCATATATGTATGTTTATATGCAAATGATATCATTTATCATACCGTTATTGCTCTACATCGGGTTCATAAAGTTCAAGCAATATTTTTATTTTTAAAACGTTAAAAAATATCAATTTGAGGTAATTATTTCAAAACGAGGGTATGACAGTAGAGGAATCTATATATAAATTTATATAAAAAGGAATCTATATATGGGCATTTCCAAACTGGCGTTATGTACGTTTTGTACGAAAAAATTAAAAAAAAGAATGAAGTTTTTTGATGAAAAGTTTTGAAAACTTTTTTTTATATTTGCATTGTAGTGTAGTTGCTCTATATTAAGTAAAAAAATTATAACAATCGACTGTAAGAATTAAAAGATATAAGAAAAAATATGCACTGACGTGACGTTACAAAAAACAGAAGTGGTTTTCGACTTACATTAGAAAATTTGCAAAACTCTGAGAATTGGGCAAGATTTTTTATACAAAACTTTATTTGGAAGCATTTAAAATAATTTAAGTTTATTTTGCTAGTTTTCAAATCAAAAAATCTTTTCTCGGTTTTTTTTATTAGGCTTAGTCATCTGGCGTGACGTTACTGGCGTTACGTTACTTAAATTTCCATCCGAACATTTTATGTTAAAATTTGTTTAAAAAAATATTTGACGTAAATAAAACATAAAGTTTTTTCGGTGTAGGCTCGCGCACCGTATATCCGATTGCGCTGAAATTTGGTCACCACGTACGTTTCATAGAGAGAAAGCTCATAGCGCGTGTAAAAAAGTGGGCGGAAATATGTGCACGTGGCACTTTTTAATAACTCCTAAATACCTGAACTTATTTCAATGAAATTTAATATGAAGGTTCAACTGCGCCGAATATATAACATAGGCTATAAAAATTTCAAAAATTTCCGCAAGAGGGCGCTTAAAGTAGTGCAGTTTTAAGACTCAATAACTCTTAAATGACTTGACCGATTTTACTTAAATTTGGTACATGAAATAACTTGACCCTGCAACGGAATTGAGGCTACTTAAGTTTCAAAAACTTCCGTAGGAGGGGGCTTTATTCAATCAACTAATGTCAACAAATCAACTAATGTCTGGCTCATTCACGACAAAACGGATGAACCAATTTTGATGTGGTTGTTACTTTGACCAAATTTAGTAACGAAATCAGGCAAACTTCGAGCAATGTGGCGTGACGTTACTCACTTTTCAAATTTAATATAAAATTAACGGTTTTTCTTCTTCACGTTTTTTTTATAAAATTTACTTAACTTTATTAAAATTTATAAAAATGCAAAATTTCACGCACTTATGAACGTCAGCGTAGAAAAAATAGCACTAAATGCTTTTTTGTCGGGCGTGACGTTACCTCAGATCTGTTTGCTCTTTTTCATTTATTTTGGAGTTAGTTGGTGTTTTAGCAAAAGTTTTGCATAAGAGTGCTATTGCACAATTACTCTTATAAATGGAAATTGGAAAGAGAAAGAGAAGAGGTCATAGAAATAAACAAAATTTACCAAAACAGTAACTTTAACTTAGTAGTCCGATATCTTGCCAACGAAACATGAGAAAAATTTGAACTCTTTAATTAAATTAATTTTGAATATTTCTTTTTAATAATACAAATAAAAAAAAAAGAAATGTTGGTTAACTTTTAATTTTTTGGTCACGGTAGACTTTTCTGAGGAAATGCCCATTTGAACAGGCGTAGGGAAAACAGTTAATAACCATTTTCTCAGTGGTTCTAAACCGATTTTGAGAATTTTTTTAAGTGGATCAGAGTGCGGAGGAGTGCACCGACTATTTTAAAAAAATTTTTTTTGCCAAATTTTTATTAAAAAAATTTTTTTGCCAAATTTTTATTAAAAATTTTTTTTTGACATTAATTTTGTATCGAATCAAGAGTGAAAACGTCGAATTCCGGGCACTGCCAAACTCTAGTATCGTAAAAAGTGCAAATACTTAAGTGGTAATATTATTTATATTTTATCCAATACAATGCAATTCATAAAAATCCAATGTCATACAATTTCATATAAGAACATTGAGAAGGTGTTTATAAAATTTCGAAAAATTCTTATTAAGTTTAAGTTTTCAAGAAAAACTCTTAAGGAAGAATTTAAGTGGTAACAAATAAAAATCTCGCATTTGGCAATGTGTTTAAACATCATAAAACAACCTTTAAAATAATTAATACATATTCAATTTTAAAACCAACATGAATGCAATGCCTAAAGTATAAGCATAACCATTCGTTTACCTGAACCCATATAATTTTCATCAAACCATAACCATTATACCAAACACATCATACCAGACCCCCCATCATACGCACTCATTATGCGCCCATCATACCCATAACTGATAATCATAAAATACCCATAATGCAATGCCATCATGCCGAAATCATCACACCAAATCCATCATATCATACCCATCATACCAAACCCATCATACCATACCATACCTCACCATTATATTATCCTATCATGACCATCAAACAAAAAAAAAATACCATTATCATCATATCCAGCATACCATAACCATCCTGTCATACTCATGACAACATAACCAAAACTTTAATATCAATACCATTTTTTTTTCTTTTCGTGGGCATTTCAATACTAGTTCCGATAAAAACTTTTATTCAATTATTTAAAAAGAAAAACTGCTCTAAAATAGTTTTAAAACCTTAAATTAAAGTTAAAAGAACTCGGAATATTGTAATGCCAGAAAACAGTCCATGCATTCATATTGAAGAGTTTTAACAAGGCACAGATTCTGTTGACATGCCAACTATTTTCTGCGCTAACATAGATATGTTCTGATGATGCAAAAGCACCGTTCACACTGCACAGTAGACTGGGTCAAATGCTAAAGTATTCGGGATTTTGCGTGCCCCCGGAATTATAAAATATGGTTGCAAATGAAATAATTCGAGCTATCAAAAGTTCAAGAATTGTTGAAACCGGCCCGGTTCTGCTCAAAAAACCGGTTTTTTACGATTTTTTATAAGACATTTTTGAAAAAAAAACAAGTAAAGAAAGTCTAAAGTCGGTCTAGGCCGACTATGAAATACCCTAAACCCACTTTTCAAAAACAAAAAAATTTTTATTGTAAATGGGCGTGTCCGTGGGCGCATGAAGCCTATATTTTATATGCATTTAAATGTTGATGAAAAATTTACACATACCAAGTTTTATTCCTGTAGCTCACAGTTAATGCCTTTATTATGCTTTCGCTATGGGAGGTGGGCGTATTCATGGACGGACTACTCCCAATTTTTGAACACACCTTAGTTTTGGTATAAAATACATACATACCAAATTTAATTTCTCTATGACAAACAAAACCTTATTTATTGAGTTTTAAACTTTTTGGGTCATATGGGAGGTAGGCGTGTCCGTAGGCGGATGACGTCCATTTTTCAAAAACGTCTTTGTCTTGTCATAAAAAAAATATGTGCCAAATTTTAGCTCTGTAGGTTAAACACAGGCTTATTTATTGCGTTTTCAATTTTTGGGTTGTATGGGAGGTAGGCGTGTCCATAGGCGGATGACGTCCGTTTTTCAAAACCATCTTTGTCTTGTCATAAAAAAACATATGTGCCAAATTTTAGCTCTTTAGGTTAAACACAGGCTTATTTATTGCATTTTAAATTTTTAGGTTGTATGGGCGGTGGGCGTGTCCGTGAGCAGATGACGCCCATTTTTCGAAGACATCTTTGTGTTGATATAAAACACATACATATAAAATTTTATTGTTGTAGGTTAACTATGAGCTGAGTTATGCAGTTTTCAATTATTACGTTGTATGGGAGGTAGGCGTGTCCGTGGGCGGATGATGTCCATTTTTCAGAAACATCTTTGTCTTGTCATAAAAAACATATGTGTCAAATTTTAGCTCTTTAGGTTAAACTCAAGCTTATTTATTGCGTTTTCAATTTTTGGATTGTATGGGAGGTGGGCGTGTCCGTGAGCGAACGACACCCATTTTTCGATAACATCTTTAGGTTGATACAAAACACATATATACTAAATTTTATTGTTGTAGGTTAATTATGAGCTGAGTTATGCAGTTTTCAATTTTTGCGTTGTATGGGAGGTAGGCGTGTCCGTGGGCGGATTCCAAAAATATTCAATATTGCAGATCCTTGGGTGCTTGTGACTATGTGTACCAAGTTTCATCCAATTATCTCGACTCCTTCTTCTTATCCTGTGTATACGGACAACACACAGACGGACGGACGGACGGACGGACGGACGGACATGGATAGCTCGACTCACGTGGTGACGCTGATCAAGAATATATATACTTTTCTATACCGGACTCGCTTCGTTCTATGCGTTACAAACGTTTGCACAAAGTTAATATACTCTGACCTTTCAGGTTTAGGGTATAATTATGCATTTGAAATTTGTTCCAAATCAACAAAACCCATCTATTTTGATGTAAAATGTAGTGATAAATCTGATTCTGAACTTGAAATTACAGAATACTTTAGTCCGGTGCCTCCAAACTCACTCAAAATCCGAAATTTTAAATTTTTTTCATGCTATGTTTTTTCGTGCTTACCCCATTTTGTGAAAACAGCAACTTTGAAAAAACATGCAATTTTGACCATTTTTGAAAAAGTTACTATTTCTTTTATAAAGTGATTTTTGCAAGTAACACAGTAAAAAATGTTGTTTCACCCTTTCTAGAAATTAGATAGCTGTCGAATTAGCAGTTCAACCAAAATAAAAAATTAAAGGCATCAGTTTGTTTGAAAATCCGTTCAAAACATCTGGTTAAAATGTAAATTTTCCTCGAATCTAACTTTTTAATCGGTGAAAGTCTGCGGTGTTTTTCGAAACCAAATTGCCTTCCTTTGAGCAATTAGGTTACGTTAGAAGAGTCGTCCAAAGTTGAGGAGCTTCCGTGAGGCCTTTTGGTCCATTAGGATTACCTTATTTGATTATGTTTAACCCATTGGTAGTGGTTCCAAATAAACCGAATTCCTTCTTATTTGTGATCTTTCATCGAACCATCCTGTACTCTTAGTGAAATTTCATATATTTAACAATAGTGTGTTTAGTTGCTCCTCCTAATCTTTGAAAAATCTATTTCCTGTATGTGGGTGCGTGATTGTTCGATAAAAGTCTGGTGCCTTAAAGCCATTTAAATTTTCAATCACACCAACAGGGCAGTGACCTGTTAGGATTCCCACCAGTATCCGGATTTCTCGTTTTACAAAAAGCAGAAGGCTCTTAGTTCTGTTTTCTTGTTTTGTTTTGGCCAGAGCCTTTTAGATAAATTGAAGCCACTTCTGGAAGCACAGTTTATGTTGGTATTACCTCTGACTTAGGGGTTGATACTTCTTTTGACGATACCTATTGGAAGAACACGTCTGTAATGGTTCTGTTTGTTGACCCAGCAAAGAGTGACTTTGTTGGTATTACAGACACTGTTCGGGACTTGTTTACAATTTAGTACCGAAGAACAGCCCGAAGTTATCATTTTTCTATCCAACCGCTTGGCCGCTTAACTATCTTCCAAAATTTCTACCTGTGCTGCTTTTTCAATCGCATAAATTTCTGCTTGAAAAACACTGCAGTAATCAGGAAGTTTGTAAGACTTTTTGATCTGTAGAGTTTCGCAGTACACACCTGTTCCTTGGGTTCTATGGTGGTGTGTTTCTATTTTTGTCTGCTGGGGATAGATGTGGTTTATTTTGAATCGAATTTCACACTAGTTATGATGTAGTCGGTTGTTATTTTTGATTCCTCAGTTCCATAGACATTTTGACAGATGCATGCTCGAAAGCGTTGTTTTGACGATGGGTCTGATGGATTTTGTACGTATTTTCAACCAAACTGATGACTTCACTTTTATAGTTTGATTGAACTGGCAATTCAAAACCGATCTAATCTCTAGAAAGGGTGAAACAACATATTTTCTGTGCTACTTTCAAAAATCACTTTATAAAATGAATAGTAACTTTTCCAAAAATGGTTAAAATTTCATGTTTTTTCAAAGTTACTGTCTTCACAAAATGGCCTTCAATAGTGCATAAAAAAAGTTTTGAAAAAATCATCAGGATCACCGAAAGGGGTAAGCACGAAAAAATACTATGAAAAAAAAAATTAAAATTTCGGATTTGAGTAAGTTTGGGGGCACCAGACTTAATTATTCGGTAATTTCAAGTTCAGAATCAGATATATCATTAAATTTTACATCAAACTAGATGGGTTTTGTTAATATTGCGCAAATTTCAAATGAATAATTTTTTTTTTAAATGTCTCACAAAAAATCTCAAAAAAACCGGTTTATTCAGCAGAACCGGGTCGGTTTCGACAATTCTTGATTTTGTAATAGCTCAAATAATTTCATTTACAACCATAGTTTATAATTCCGGGGGGCACGCAGAATCCCAAATACTTTAGCATTTTTCATACAAATCTGACCTAGTCTAATGCTACGTCTACACAGAGAGTTAAGTTTGAGTTACCAGTACAAAGCTGAGTTTACCCATTTAACGAGAAATAAACTCTTGCGTTACCAGTACAAAAATGTACGATTTAACTCAACTTAACTCATTATATATTCTGAGTTTTTATGACTCAATGTAAAAAGTGCCTAAAAGTACACTACAAAATAGTATAAATGTGTATATTCAGTGGTATTTTTCATGAAAGAAACTTTTGTTACAAGAACTGTCAAAATAGAACAGCTGATTCGTTAATTATACAATTTATTTTTTTAACTATATGTTGTTATTTTCTTTAAAAAATGAGTAAAAGAACTTCGAAAAGGATTTGGGCAATAGTGGGGAAAGTAGTTTTCATCCAAATATGGGCAGAGCTTTCGCATAGTAAGAAAAAAACGCATGTGTACGCAGACACCAGCAGCATTGTCGGCAAATTTAACTCAATTCTGCTACGGTATCTCTGTGTGAACAACTTCGGTTAAATGTTAGTTAAAATTAACTTAACTCTCTGTGTAGACATAGCATTATGCTCAGTGGTGATATGTTCTTTCAAATGAAACAAATACATTTTCCGTGCATGCTTTTAGGCTGAACATGAAATGCTTGAAAGGCATTGGTTTGTATTTGTCCGATTGATAGTGTCTATTTAGCATAATGCTAAAACGTCAGACTCGTATTCGATGCTTGCGACAGTCCAAGGTTCAATGCCCGCTTGTGGCATTAATCGTATTATGGTAGGCAGTGAAAATTTTCATATAAATATTTGCATTTGACATTATTATAAGCTTCACGAATAAAGAGACTTTGAAAATTTACATTAAAATTGAAAACGTAACACACTGAAAGCATCACGAATAAGATACCTTGAAATTTCACTTGCCGCCAAAGAAGTTTCACTTAAAATATTTATCGATTTCGACCACAAGCGATACTAAGTAGTTCTTGTAACTACTCTCGGAAGGGCTACGAAATCCATATAAAGGTCGGATTGTAGCGCTACACAGAAAGAAAAAACGATAGGTATTTTTAACAATTTTAACAGTTAGTTGACCACCAATGCAAATTGTTTTTGAAAAAATTTTGAGTTTGACCTCTTTTTACAGTTAAATTTAAAGAATTAAATTGTAAGTTTTACTGTCAATGTTAATTGTTGTTGGCTTGTAACTATGATTGTAGTTAGCTCAACCAAAAGAAAAGTAGTTATACCCTACACCTGAAAGGTCAGGGTATATTAACTTTGTGCAAACGTTTGTAACGCATAGAACGAAGCGAGTCCGGTATAGAAAAGTACATATATTCTTGATCAGCGTCACCACGTGAGTCGAGCTATCCATGTCCGTCTGTCCGTCCGTCCGTCCGTCTGTGTGTTGTCCGTATACACAGGATAAGAAGAAGGAGTTGAGATAATTGGATGAAACTTGGTACACGTGGTCACATGAACCCAAGGATCTGCACTATTGAATATTTTTGGAATCCGCTCACGGACACGCCTACCTCCCGTACAACGCGAAAATTGAAAACTGCATAACTCAGTTTTTTCAGCACATATGTTTTTTATGACAAGACAAAGATGGTTTTGAAAAATGGACGTCATCCGCCTACGGACACGCCTACCTCCCATATAGCCCAAAAAGTTGAAAACTCAATAAATAAGGTTATGTTTGTCATAGAGAAATTAAATTTAGTATGTATGTATATTATACCAAAACCAGGGTGTGTTAAAAAATTGGGAGTAGTCCGTCCATGAATACGCCCACCTCCCATAGCGAAAGCACAATAAAGGCATTAACTGTGAGCTACGGGAATAAAACTTGGTATGTGTACATTTTTCATCAACATTTAAATGCACATAAATTATAGGCTTTATTATCCCACGGACACGCCCATTTACAATAAAAATTTTTTGTTTTTGAAAAGTGGGTTTAGGGTATTTCATAGTCGGCCTAGACCGACTTTAGACTTTCTTTACTTGTTTTCCGTAAAATTAATCACTTTTCCTAGGTTGGTGCAATTTTAATCTACTTTTTGGTTAGATCTACCAATCAAAATTTTTTTCTGTGTATAGGAAACTCTGTCATTGTCGACTCGGCTATATTCATTGACAAATTTAACGCTTCCGTTTGTAAAAGCGGACATGTCACTGTCATTTTTTAAAACGACTTTTGTCGAATACCCGTAAGACTTAAATTCAAGTTCCATTCTCTTAGCGTAGATGTAGCCATAATCATAACGGTTTAAGTTCCCTTCGGTTTAACTTTCGGTTTCACTTACACCCGAGTTGTAAGAAGTTTCATGCCAAAAATAAGGAATTTGAATCATAAAAACTAATATTATTCCATTCCTTAACTACTGTTCTGCGTGAGAAACGTAAAAAACCAATAAAATCACATAATTTAAATATATATATTTAAATATAGGGCAACATATTTGCAAACAGGTCATCAAAACTCTTTAGACCCCGCTAAAGTGTCAAGTAGTTAAGTCTTTAACAAAGCGTGCGATATACAAACATGCCTATTTACATAAATAGTCTTCAGATATAAACTTTATTTCGAACTATTATTGAGTTGACAATCAACACATTTATCTAAAAATGGAATAGTTAGATACAAATCACATGTTTTAACAATAAATATGTTGTTTATAGTTCATAATAAAATGATTAAAAAAACATGTTATGTTTTCGCACATAACATAAATTGTGCATAAATTATTAAATTAGCAGCACATTTTGCAATAGGTGTGAATTGGCTATCGTACAGTACAGCTAGACAAGCAGACAGACGAAAAGTTGCAGTGAAAAATTGCATGAAATGAATCATTGTGCTGTTGAGCACGTTTTTAATACATAGTTTTTTTTTTTCTTTTCTATTTTTTCAAAAGGTAGACGATAAGAAAAGATATAGAAATTTGCGTCATCAAGTTAATAATTATATAAGAGCTGACCACTAACAACTCAATATCGCACTTCAAATCAAAAGTAATAGTTATAAATCAAAAATAAACTGATTAGATCTTTATCAAGTAGATACGGTAGAGCAATTTCAGCAAAGATATGCTTATCTTCACACTTACTTAATAGTTACTAATATATGATGTATACATACAATACAATATATATGTTTCTAAATATAAGCACAGACAGAGCTTTATGTAAATTTTTTACAAAAAATTCAAAAAGTTTGTGCTGCAACTCGCACATCTCACATGTCAGACGACTCACCCCACAAAAATGTGTAGAACTTGGCAGAGAATAACAAATACAATCCATAAAGACCACCGACGTGTAAAAATGTCTGTGCAATCAGATCCGGCCATCTGATTTGTGGTTTATATTCCACTGCTTCATTTGTAGCTGTGTCAGCCTCTTCCTGGACCATCGAATCATTTTCGATGCGTTTCAATTCTTTGTAGACGGCATTTTCTTCATTATAACCTAAATTATCAGCTAAGTCTTTGGTTGCTGTTGGGACATTATTTTTTCTATGTTTAATACTGGAATTTTTGGTATTTCCATTACAATCGGTATTTGTGTTTAGGCTGCAATTGTTGCTGCAACTGCTGCCATTTGTACTACTGTCAACAACTGTTGTGGCAGTTGTTGTTTTTGCATCTGTTGGCGTTGAAAGGCACATTTTAAAGTGTTTTTACTGGGCTCTTGTGTTTTGTTTTATCTCTTGGTTAGAAGATGTGTGTTGTATGTTAGTTTGAAAATCTCATAGTTTTCTTTGTTGTATAACTGAAATGTAAATGAAATTTGTTATTATTATTGAAGTGAGATAAAGTTTTATAGTTTTTATAGCTTAAATATAAGCAATAGCTGATTGTCAAAGCTTAAGATTATCAAAGCTTAAAATACAGAATTTAAGAATTTAACATGAAAAAATGTCATTTAAAAAAAAAAAAAACAGAGAAACCAAAGAACTTGAGAACCTTCTCCTTTTTGAAGTCGGTTAAAAATCACCTCTACTAGAACCAAAAGTTGAAGTTTTAAATGCTTTAACCGCATAATCATATATTCTATAAATAATCTTTAAAGCATAGTTTCGCTTTTATTATTCGAGATATGAGCTGTATTAAATGGTCTTAAAAAATTACAATTTTGAGTTGTTATAATCTTGAACGAAATGAGCGATATATTTTAGATTTCAATAATAAAGTGAGACTATCTTATCAACAGCAATATTTGTTGTTTAAAAAAACAACATACATTTTTTTCCAACTCACTACCGAGGTGTTAATTCGAATTTTAGACTTTTCTAATGCGTAACGCAAATAAACATTTACATACACCACGAACTCAAATGTACCTCTTAAAAGCAAATGCTTATGTTCCATGCTCATAAGCGAAAACCGCTTAAGTCAACTGAAGATAGAACTAAGTAACTGATTTAGCTGTGGAATATAGTTAACAAAATGGGGAGTTTCTTGCCGAAACCAAGTCAAAGTTATGGTACAAAAAACTAAACCAAAGCTTTTATAGAACTTATGTGGCGTTTGAAAAATTTGAAGCAAGATTTCTATCACCTCCAAAATCAGATTTAAGCCGTTCTGGCTTATGAACACAGATTTAATGTTCTAATTTTTTGTCTCTAAAAAAGTTAATCGTTTTCTTAATCGCCTGTAATAAAAATATATAACATGTTTTTGTTGAAAGTTATGAGGTAATGGTAAGCTTGAATACTAATTCTGGTTAAAACGATATCATAGCAAAATATTTACTTTCAAAATATAATCGTTAAAGAGCGTGACCGGGTGTATTAGTTTAAAATTATCGAACTCATAAAAATGTTAAGTCTGTTATGATGTAATATTGAATTAAAATTCACATTAAAGTGGTATTTAAGTCATTTTGGAGGAAATTTTAATCTTAATGGAGCGAGAGAGACACGCAGAAGGGGAGAGAGAGAGAGAGAGAGAAGAGTCTTAAATAGAGAGAGAGAGGAGTGACAGATAGAGACATATATAATACTATTTCAGAAAATCAACTGGGAAATAAGGCAGGGATGTGAGGTATTTCACTAAAAATTTGTAAAATATGTTGTAAAAATTGTAATCACACAATAAAGCTGGAAGTTCATTCGATGCATTTACGTTTTCCGTCCGTTTACTCGCTAGAGCAATTAACGCAAGAAAATTATGGCAGAGTTCAATCACTGCGTTTTACGTTCAGAGCAAGCAAGGGCTGCAACATTATAAAACAGTTTTTATGTTCTTAGCGTCATATTTCTTAATAATTTTTATTAATTTTACAAAAAAATACTCAAAATGTTTTCATTTATAATCATAAAAATTCAAATTCTAAGTATTAAACACGTCCTGTTTTCAAATTCTCAACCCAAAAAATGTAAGACATTTAAAATTTTTAAGATCTATGAGCAAGAGCCAACCCTGAACGTAATTGCTTCTGACTCGTTACTTAACTTTCTTCTCGCTTTTCGTCATAAGTAACGAGCTGTCAAAAAACGCAATTTACGCAAGAAAAGTTGAAATATTTGCAACTTTCTTGCGTAACTAGCGTTTTACCAGCGTAACGTTCACAACCATTGAACTCACTCCCATAACCTTTCACATACTTCTATTTTATAACGCCAGCGAGTAAACGGATGAAAAATGCAAATGCATCGAATGAACTTCCAGCTTAAAGCTTAAAGCTGGAAGTTCATTCGATGCATTTGCATTTTTCATCCGTTTACTCGCTAGAGCAATTTACGCAAGAAAATGATGGTATAGTTCAATCACTGCGTTTTACGTTCAGAGCAAGCAAGGGCTGCAACATTATAAAACATTTTGTATGTTCTTAGCGTCATATTTGTTAATAATTTTCATCATTTTTACATAAAATTACTCAAAATGTTTTCATTTATAATCATAAAAACTTAAATTCTACGTATTAAACACGTCCTGTTAACAAATAATCAACAAAAAAATCGAAGACATTTAAAATTTTTAAGATCTATGTGTTAGAGTCATCCCTGAAAGTAATTGCTTCTGACTCGTTACTTTACTTTCTTCTCGCTTTTCGTCATAAGTAACGAGCTGTCAAAAAACGCAATTTACGCAAGAAAAGTTGAAATATTTTCAACTTTCTTGCGTAACTAGCGTTTTACCAGCGTAACGTTCACAACCATTGAACTCACTCCCATAACCTTTCACATACTTCTATTTTATAACGCCAGCGAGTAAACGGATGAAAAATGCAAATGCATCGAATGAACTTCCAGCTTAATGTTTTAGCCCGTTTCAAAAGAGAAGAAAATTTTTTAGTTTCATTTTTCGATGCGCAGTGAGAAATTATTTTTAAAGCTCGAAAATTTTTTAGAGCTTAATTTCTTGCTCTTTTTGTACTGTTCGCTGAACTTTATGCTTTTTTGAGTGTTTTTTACTATTTTTCTATATATTTAAATGCGCAAACATTCAGAACAAATGATTGCACAAGTACGGTGTTGCACCGACGGCGTGCAGTAACCTGCATTTTGAGAGAGAAATCAAATACAAATTACATAAAAAATAAATTATTTTCTCAAGAAAAAATTCTGAAGTGAATTTTGGCTAACAAATTATTTTTTGACGCCCCCCTTTTTTTCAATTTTGATTGGTTGATTTTGAATAGTAAAATTCAGCACTTCCGCAGCGCAGTTGCGATGAACAACAAAATTCAGGAATATACATTAATTTTTTTTTCATTTATTTTTCTGCTCATAGAATATTCAATTTTTTTTTAATGTCGACCAATCAAAATTAAGAACGCTCTCAAAACTATTTTCTTATTCTCAAACATGCGTGAAAATGTTCTTCTCTTTTGAAACAGGCTATATTTTGGAGGCAATTGGAAAAACCAACTAGTTTAATTCTATTGAAATTAGAGTTAGTTGCGAACTAGTACAATAGACGCTCAGCATAGAACAGTTTGAATTTATATATAAAAACATTCCACTATATATAAAAACATTCCATGGCTTTCTTCAAAAAAGTTCACAAAAATCACTTTTTCTCAGACGGTAACACTATTGAATAAACCTTAAATTCGCTGTTTTTTCTTTTAAGTCAAGGGTGAGTAGTTCTCACTAGTAATCGCTTAGGGCTAAATATTTTTTATAAATGTTAATGAAGCCAAAAATAATATCAACAACTTTGTTTATCTCATAGCTTGCAGTCACATCTTGACTAAGCATTTATTGAAAAAAAAAAACTTGGAAATTAAAAAGTTTATTTTACATCCTTGTTAGATTAAGTGATTAAATTATATGAAAACTTTAAATAAATTATAAAAGCCACGGATATTAAAGAAATTTTCCAAAAACTATTAAAGAAATAACAAGAAAATTGATATCTAATACATAAAATCAAATGTTTGTTTGTCTGTCTGTCCGTCTATCTGTTCCCAATAAGCTCGCGCACCGTTTATTCGATAGAGCTGAAATTTGGACACCGAGTACGTTTGATAGAGAGAAAGAACATAGGGGATGTAAAAAAGTGAGCGGAAGTATGTAGGCGTGGCACTCTATTATAACTTCTAAACGCCTAGACCAATTTCCATGAAATTTGGTATGAAGGTTCAACTGTTCCCAAAATAATGCATAAACTATACAAAATTCCAAAGACTTCCGCAAGAGGGCGCTTTAAGTAGTGCGTTTTTAAGACAAAATAACTAAACACCTAAACACCTGTACCGATTTTAATGAAATTTGGTATTAACATTTAACTCCACCCAAGATAAAACATTAAATACAAAAAGTTAAAAAGACTTTCGCAAGAGGGCGCTTTAAGTAGTGCATTTTTCAGACTCAACTACACCTTAACGCCTGGACCTATTTCAATGAAATTTGGTATGAGATTCAACTCAAACCAATATAAAGCATAGGCAAAACAGTGGGCAGAAGCATGTGGGCGTTGCACTCGATTTCAATGAAATTTGGTATGAACGTTCAACTCCACCCAAGATAAAACATTTAATATAAAAATTCCAAAGACTTCCGCAAGAGGGCGCTTTAAGTAGTGCATTGTTAAGACTCAGTTAATCCTAAATGACTTGACCGATTTTACTAAAATTTGGTACGTGAAATAATCCAATCCTGCAACAGAATTGAGGCTATTTAATTTTCAGAAAACTTCCGTGAGGGCGCTTTTTCAATCAACTATGTCTGGCTCATTCACGTCAAAACGGATGAACTGATTTTGATGAACTTGATAAGCATTTGTATCTGTTACTGAAATAGATCCTATGGTTCTAAAAGTTCTTTCGACAAAAATCAAGGAATGAGCCGAAGACCTAAGAAGTCAGGAACCAAAGACTAACGAATAAATAAAAGTTTAGCGAATACCAGCAGAAGCTATATAAAGATGAAAAAAAATGAACCGAACAGTATCGACCAAAACTGAAGTTGAACGAAGACAATCCACAAATCGAATCGATGTTTATAGGATTTTTTAAAATTGGAATTTTTTTGAGGTTTCCAAAAACACCCAATAATGAAAACCCTAGGTTATACATGGTGTCCCAGAACTAAGACACAATAATGCGGAGGGTAATTCCTCGTCATATACGAGCAAAAATTGAATGGGTGGGGGAGGTCGCAAAAGTCCCCCAAGGGAACTTGGAGCTCGTTACTTTTTTAATTCTGACTTGATGGAGAAATTTTATGGTGATAACTTGAAAAAAATGTAATTTTATTTTAAAACATTTTGTATGCCTGGTAATTATTGTAGAGATATGTTAGTTGTGAATTGAAACGTATTGACATCTTTGTTTTTCCCCTCCTAGCTCCCTAGGGGGACGTTTGCGAACACCCTCATCCGAATTATTGTTCTCTAGGTCTGGGACAGCCTGTATATAAAGTGTTTGATAAATTCGGTTTGAAATGTTCTTGGGCTCATTGTAGTACCCTCCACGAAATGAGTTCTTAGGATTAATGTAATTTTTTGTAAAAAGTGCCTTTTAAAACATTTTTGTATGGCAAGTTTTTTTGTTTTTCAGAATTTTCAAAATCCATAAATAAAGCTCCAAAAATGATTACTAATAGAATAAAAACTTCTGAAAAACACAAATCTTTGCCATACAAAAAGTAAGTTTTTGCCTAGAAAAGGTACTTTTTCAAAAATTTTGAGGAAGCCTAAGGGTTAACACAACAAAAATCCTGTTTTGGAGAGTATTACAATAAGCGAAGGAATATTTTAGACCGAGTTTAAAAAAAATAAATGTTTTTTGTATGAAGACCGACCCGGTTTTATAAACATGTGTGCCCTTCTTTCTGTACTCATGAAAATGTGAAAGTCTAGATAAAGAATTTCAATCATTGCATATTTGTAGTTGAACCAATATTATTTCAATCATATCAACAAAACTTTTTGACATGAAACTAGAACAACATTTGATTGAAAGTTTTAATAGAAATTTTAAATCTTTAGACTCTGTTTTCAATGACTGAGTTGTTAAACATTTAACGATGTCAACTTTTTGGCATAAGTTAAGCGTGGCAGTCAAATATAAATTTTTTAAAAAATATTTTTGTATGAAGTTTCACAGCTACTATACATATTTGATTTACTCAACCAAATCGTGGATGTGAAGATCTCATATTGATAAGCTATACATTTTTTTAGTAAAACAAAAACATACACTTTTTCATTAACTTATATAACCCCCTTTTGCCATCCTCTATACAATGACTTGGACGTTTAAATATGGATTATAGCTACGTTTTAGTAACAGTTTTTACGCGCTTTGCTACACCCTCACGATCTAATATTCTAATTATTTTACTACAATTTCATAGAAATATTATAATTATAATAACAACACTGCTAAGGTTGGGTTCAACTCTTTACATTCATATAATTAGTACTTGTAGATATAGGTCGTTGCATGTATGTATGTGTGTTAAAGTTCAATGATGTCATACCATAGATTGAGTTTGAATAATTTTTCGACCCACCCAAGCAACATGAGAACCATCATGTTAATTAATGATGTAGCTGCTGTTTGTTGACGTTTGATATAATCAAGTTAAATAAAGTTCGAATAAAGGTATGTGTTTCCCAGTAAACACCAAAATAGACGATTTTCATTCCTTAACTGTTTAAGGCCTAAGGTCAAGTTTATTTTTTTCTATGCATTAATTAAGGTTTCGTTTTCCTGTAGAACTAATGACGTTGGTGGTTTCACGTATTTAATGACGTTTTTGATTTGTTTTTCTTTTTTGCTTATTTGGGTTTGATAAACTTTTTCGTTAGTCACGCATTTTGCAAAACAAACTTTGGACTTCTTTTCCGACATAATTGTTGTGGCGACAAAATTTCGTCAGGTTGCCGGCTTATACGTAACCGATAAAGAAACGATATAAAGCTGCTTAGATTAAATATTTGTTGTTGTTGAGAATTTCTTGCGTGCCGACATGCATTTTAGAGAACTTTCTTTTAACTAATTTTGGATAAAATTAAATTAAATTTGACATCGCTTCGGGTATCAAAAGTAGGGTTTCATATAAATATAGATGAGTCAGAATCAATGCGTTATAAATCAAAAATCGTTCGCCTGTTTTCAAATGACCTTCCTTCAATCAATCAATTAAAACCAATAAACATTTTAATAAAATAACTTCAAATATACGTTTTACCTCAAAATGTGACGTTAAAAGAATTTGTTTTTGAGTTAATTTAAATTAAAAAATATCGCAATACATTTTTTAAAAGAAGAAAATGAGATAAAAATATCATGCATATTTAACAAATTTATAGAGAAAAGAAACAACCAGCACGTGAGTAGCACAAAAATGAGCTAGACACAAAAAAATAAACAAATACCAACAACAATCAAATTGAATCTTGGTGTTTCTAAATTTTTTAAATTAAACAGATGTTCATTGACCTAAAAAAACACCAATTTTTTGTTGTATTATCCCTTATCTCTACAGTAAATAATAAGATGAAGACACACACATCTTTTTTTTTTAAAATAGATACGAATTTAAAATTAATTTTTATTCTTATTATATCATATGTGATCTTAATTGATTTTCAGTGATTTACTTTCATAATTATGAAATTGTTTTTTATTTTAAAAATTGTTGAATTTTAGCTTAAATCCAAGACAAACTAATTTATAGAAAGTTTAAACTGAAATGCATAAAAAATAAACTAAAAATGGTAAATAAAAATTTGTGCTCAACTATGACCAAAAACGTTTCAGAAAATAAATTTTTATTTTACATATATATTGAAATTTGAAAACAATTTTGCCGCGACTGGGGATCGAACTCGGGCTCCAAAAATGCTAAGCCACACACTTAACCTGCATGCTACGGTCGCCACCCTAAAAAAAATTGCTTTTAGTAATTATAAATATAAGTTATAAAACAAAAACAAGTAAAGAAAGTCTAAAGTCGGTCTAAGCCGACCCTATACCTACTTTAAAAAAAAAAATAATATTATTGAAAATGGATGTGTCCTTGGGCGGATGAAGCCTATTTTTTATATGCATTTAAATGTTGATGAAAAATTTACACATACCAAATTGTATTCCTGTAGCTCACAGTTTATGCTTTTATTGTGCTTTCGCTATGGGAGGTGGGCGTGTTCATGGACGCATAACTCCCAATTTTCGAACACACCTTAGTTTTGGAATAAAAAATTGGAAAAATACATACCAAATTTGATCTCTCTATGACAAACATAACCTTAATTATTGAGTTTTAAACTTTTTGCGTTGTATGGAAGGTAGGCGTGCATCGTTTTTTTTTTTGTGTGAACTTCAGATTTATTATAAAGAATATTAAAGAAAGTTTTGAAAACGCAAATTTTTTAAGGCAGCCATTTTCAAGTCGTCATTTTGAATTTATAATTTTTGACTTCTTTTTTCTCGCACAAAAAAATTCTCATTTATAGAGAAAAATTTATTGAAAATGAAAAATGTTTCCGATACTTTGATAAAAAACTTTTACAGCCACTCTTGGGGTGTTCGAGGGAAAAAATCCAGGGACCGAAAATAACTGTTATTTTTCAAATTTTAAGTGAAAAAGACACAATGAAATAGTTGTCGAAGGACTTTTTCAAATATACCATTATGATACAAATGACCTCAGCTTCACGAATATTAAGTGCCTTTTAAATTTTCGACTAATTCTATAAAAGTTAAAAATTAACTGTTATTTTTTGCCTTTTATTATTTCAGACAAAAATAACGGTTACCTTTGTCTTCTATTTTATCGGTCAAAAATAATACTTATTTTGTGACTTTTATTTTTTCGGTCAAAAATATCAGGCACTTTGTATTTTTTTAAGGGTCCCTTGACTAATTCAAAAACTATTGATACCATATGTAAATTGTGCGCACCGATGAGACGAAAATAATGTTATCAATAGTTTTTTAGTCGGCCTTTTAAACAACACAAATTGCCTGATATTTTTGACCGAAAAAATAAAAGGCAGAAAATAACTGTTATAATTTCCCGAAAAAATATAAGGCACACAATAACTTTTATTTTTGTTGGAAAAAATAAAACTTAAAAAATAACAGTTAATATGTGACTTTTTCGATAAAAACCATAACCGGTACGGTCCCTGGAAAAATCTTCTTCGCAACATCGTAGGTCCTGTCTGAGTTGACGGCGACAATCGCATTCGAATGAACCACGAACTGTACGAGCTCTATAAACATCGATTTTATACAATGCTCTTAGTATGGAAATTTTATAGGGAGTGAAATCAAGGGTTAATAAAGTACTCAACCGGCACGTTTTTCCTACTGAACACGTGTATACACATATATACGTATACGATGATTTATGATGATATATGATGAATGAAAATTACGCCTTTCCCCACACACAAAGTGATGTCATAATAATAATGAAACCTAAATAAATTCGAATATACTTCAACACGGCTGTGGAGATATTTTAACTCAAGTTATGTCGAAGACATTCTTACTTTTTTCTTTGGTTTTTTTTTAACTTTTTTAATTTGTTGAGCAAGAATTTGAAATGTGTGAAATTTTTTCATAATGCTACTGACATGCAGTGACATCAAATTACGTTTCAAATTCCTTTCAGTAATATAAGAGATACTATTATTCACCCCTCCCCCTACTCCCTGTACCGATTATATATATTCCAAATTTCAATTTAACCGATCTTAAGGTGTGAACTGATGCGTCAGAGTTAACACTCACACTTTTTTGTTTTGTTTAACCGTTGGTCAGTGTTGCTGCTCAAAGCACTTGAGGGTGGGTCCAAACAAAAGTGTTTTAAGGGTTTAAGGTTTCTTTTATATTTGCGCTCATGAGATAGATATTGACTTTATAAAAAAAACAGTTAAACAAATAAGAAATAAAATTTTTGAATGAAATTTAATTCAAGTTTATAAAATTATTTTAAAGTTTTATTAAAATTATAGAAAATTATGGAAGCCGCAAACTTAATAGCACTAAAAAGCCAAGTTATGTCAAATTATGGGCGAGATAATGGACGAATTACATAATGTTAAGGTTGACAGTTTAAAATAAAAGCTTATATCAAGTCAAAATCATTTCATTCTATGCCTTTTGTGTGCGTTTATTTCTGAAATCACAAAATGTATAGCCCGGTAATATCTAAAGCCAGTTGATAAAAAAAAAAAAATTTAAATGATAATTCTCTTCTTTAAAATTATTTTATAAACAAATAATGGATAAAACAAAATTTTAAAGTTTTTGAATTTTTAGTTTGTTTAAACAGAAAATGTGGTTTTTTGAGCCAGTGGGAAGTTTTGAAACAATCCTAGTGTTTGTTTCTCAGACTGTTCAAATTTAGTTTCGATATAGTTATGTCCAGTTTTCTTTCACGTTTATAGAATGATGATGATATATTTTAATGTTGAAGCTTTTGTTTAATTTATTTGTAGTCTATAACGTTAAGTGATCTAACTTTGCATCTATAAAATAATTTCAAGTTATTTAACAAAAACCTAAAGAGCTTTTTAACTAAGCCGCCGTATAGTTGGTGTACTAAGCAATTTCAATAATGACCTCATAAAAATTTCCAACAGCTATATACTAAGCTAATTCCACCAAATTGTCAAGCGCCATCAATACATTTTGCCATTTAAATATGATATTTTTCTTATCTTTATTTTATATGAACAGTTTTTTTTTTATGATGACATTTAGTTTTTGTCTAGCACTTATCAGCACGTCATTCTTATTGATAGTGTTACTATACGGTATTTTTTTTTTATCAAATTCTATCAACTTTTTGATAAAGTATTATTATACAAGTCAAATATTTGCGTGACATACGTAACACACCTCTGTCGGCTATGAACACCTGCACAATAAAATATGCCGTGTACTAATTTGTCATATGAAAAAAAAAGTCAACAAAATTTCAAAGAATGAGCTATATGCATGTTTTTACATTTTGGTTTAAAATGATTTATCTTATCTAGACTTCGACAGGCTTTGATAGTTTGAATTATGATGAACAATATTTTTCCATATAATAAGATCACTATATTGATAAGAAAAAAAAACAAAAAAAAATAAGTAGATAAAAGTGGGAAAAACATGGGTGAAAATACCTTTGAACACATTGATAAGTATTTTTGTGTATAATTTAACTAAAAGGTTTTGAAGTGTTTCAGTGTCACAGCATTATGAGTACAAAATATATGAGTACATAATAAAGTTAATTATTTTTTTTTTTTTCTGATGGAGAGTAAAAGCTTAAAAGCTCTAGCTTATCTTGGATTAGGAAAAAAATGGGTGATTCACATTAGAAACAATTATATGCACATGAGTGTATAGTGCTTTATGAAAGCAATATTTATTCAAGATTAGGATTTGAAAAAGAAAAAATAAAAAGTTAACTAGCTATTAATAGTTATTTTGTTAATTTTTTACCATAGCTTTACACTCACATATACAACATTATCTTTCAACCCAGACAGAGATATGTTCAAATCTCACTTAAGCTTTATGCTGCAATGTTCACTGTACATAAAGTTTTTTGGAATATTAATATAATACTAGTATCGCCTGGGGTCGAAATTCGACCAATTTATTGATTGCCTTTTTATAATTATATGCGAGATGGTTCAAATAAGTTCGAGGCTAGAACTCTTAATTGATTAGAGATACAAAGCTATTTTCTTCAAAAAATAATTTTTTTATATTATTATTTTGTTCAAAAACAGAAAAACAACATTTTAAAAAAATTTAATTTTGTCAAAATTAAAGGGGAGCCTTGATTTTTTGATGGCACGGACAGTTTATTAATTTAGTGCCAAGACAAAATAAATTCATCTAAAGTTCGGTACAGACTTTGAAAGAAAATCAAAAATGCAATTTTGAGTTTTTGCTTTTTTACAACAAAAATCATTTTTACCCCATATTTTAAGAATAAATCAAATTTTATGGTCTATTTTTAAAAGGAATAATTTAATATATAAACAAACAAAAAACGGTATTATTTTCAAAAGTTTTTTTAAGTTAACTGATAAGACTTAAATACGAAAAAGAAATAAATAAAATCTATTCACAGATGGCGGAGATATTGGCTTCCCAATTTAGAACATTCAATTTGAGACAGTTTTTTTCTCGCTCTTGGCATTTGGTTGAAACACACGCTAAATAACTAACGACAATATTAAGAAAATTCATTAAAAATACTTTTGTTTAGAACTTTGCTGTAATTTTTATTACATTTGAAAGAAAATTTAACAAACTTTTAAAAAAAATTAGAAAAATTGAAAAACCGTTAAAATCCGACCAAAATATTCACATGAAAAGTAAAATTTTTGATTTCAAAACACATTTTGTAACAAATTTTACAACTGACGAATGCATAAAACTACATTTTTTTTAAGAAATTGTTTCTTTTAAAAAAAATTCCAATTCGACTAACTCAAAAACTCTCCACCAACCACCAATTTCATATTAACCAAAGAGCGGGTTTTTTCTCAAAAATTTAATTTCTCTCTTAGAAGGTTGGGAACCCCCTCTATCAGATATATCATTTATATAAACATTCTGCACATCTGGGCAACATAACCTTGCGAATTATATAAGTTTCATTTATTTTGAGCTTTAATTAATACCAAAAAAGCGTAAGACAAACTTTAATGTTCACGTATTAATAAATAAGATATGCGAGATGGTTCAAATAAGTTCGAGGCTATAACTCTTAATTGATTAGAGATATAAAGCTATTTTCTTCAAAAAAATAGTTTTTTTTATATTATTATTTGGTTCAAAAACAGAACATTTTAAAAAAATTTAATTTTGTCAAAGAAATCATAGGAGGTAGCCTTGATTTTTTGATGGCACGGATAGTTTATTAATTAAGTCTCAAGACAAAATAAATTCATCTAAAGTTCGGTACAGACTTTGAAAGAAAATCAAAAATGCAATTTTGAGTTTTTGCTTTTTTACAACAAAAATCATTTTTACCCCATATTTTAAGAATAAATCAAATTTTATGGTCTATTTTTAAAAGGAATAATTTAAATATAAACAAACAAAAACGGTATTATTTTCAAAAGTTTTTTTAAGTTAACTGATAAGACTTAAATACAAAAAAGAAATAAATAAAATCTATTCACAGATGGCGGAGATATTGGCTTCCCAATTTAGAACATTCAATTTGAGACAGTTTTTTTCTCGCTCTTGGCATTTGGTTGAAACACACGCTAAATAACTAACGACAATATTAAGAAAATTCATTAAAAATACTTTTGGTTAGAACTTTGCTGTAATTTTTATTACATTTGAAAGAAAATTTAACAAACTTTTAAAAAAAATTAGAAAAATTGAAAAACCGTTAAAATCCGACCAAAATATTCACATGAAAAGTAAAATTTTTGATTTCAAAACACATTTTGTAACAAATTTTACAACTGACGAATGCATAAAACTACATTTTTTTTAAGAAATTGTTTCTTTTAAAAAAAATTCCAATTCGACTAACTCAAAAACTCTCCACCAACCACCAATTTCATATTAACCAAAGAGCGGGTTTTTTCTCAAAAATTTAATTTCTCTCTTAGAAGGTTGGGAACCCCCTCTATCAGATATATCATTTATATAAACATTCTGCACATCTGGGCAACATAACCTTGCGAATGATATAAGTTTCATTTATTTTGAGCTTTAATTAATACCAAAAAAGCGTAAGACAAACTTTAATGTTCACGTATTAATATATAAGATTTGGTACAGTGCTTCTTTGCATATTAATTAGTTAAAACTTTTGTGAAATTATAAGAAATTTTTCTTGTAATATTTCACACGCACGCTGAGAAAGTAAAAGAGCTAAAAATATGACGCAAACTATAATAAAAATGTGGTATTTTAACTTATAGGGCAATATATTTGGGTGTAAATATGTACGTGACTATTTAAGTATTTTACTTAAGCATAGAAACACTTAAAATATAAACAATTAAACCTACCATGCCGCCTCAGCTCTAAGTTACAAACACAAAAATAAAAAGAAAGAAATTGTTTGAATAATAAATGTCTAGCTTATTCATTCCGTGCGGAAATGTAAAAAAAAAACATAAAAATATGTAGAAACATACAAACAACTTATATCTGTATAATTGTAGATGAATTCATTGAGAACTCTTGCCACTCACTCACTCACTCACTGCCGCTGATCATAATCTGTCTGTCATAAATGCGTCAATGGACACTTTTATGTGGCAAAAACACGCGAAAAAAGAATCAATTTTTAACCAATAGATATAAGAGCTTTGCACACACACACAGTTTGCCAAAAGAAAAATAAACACTTCGGCCCAAGAAAAAAAAAAAAACAAAAACTATAAAAAGTAAATTTTTGTGTATCTTATATAGAGTTTAAACACATTTAAATTTAATTGATTACCAAACAAACAACGCCAAACCACAAAAGCCAATAATTCAAACAATATCAATGTTTAAGAAAAAAAAAAAAAATGATAGTTCTATTTTCCAGTCAAAAATACTCATTATTAATGCAATCATTTTAATTTTATGGTTTCGAAAATAATATCAAAAAATAAAGAAACATAACTTTGTTTGCTATTTTAATACTTAAGCAAATTTCTTTAATAGCCGCTTTCAATATTTGCACAAAAACTCATGTGAATAACTCATGTAAAACAAATTAAAATTAATTTGTGCTCTATTTGTGCTATCAAGTTATGACACATTGAAAACAAATTTACTCTAATTCTATGATATTCAAGAGGCGTTTTTTTTTTTTTGAGTTAAAGTCAGATTCACGATTTAGTGTTTTTAAAATTCGAAAATGACTCTGCATTTTGCTCTGATTGTGCTATAAATGTTCTGTACAAAGATAAGAAAAATATTCAAATCTATACTATGTGGGCAATGAAGTTATCTTGCCCGCGCACAAATTATGTTTAAATGTTGACTTGCATAAATAAAATATTTTCTTTATTGTTTCGCGTATTTACATTCAAGTTGTAGATCGCACAATAGCTACTCTTATTTTATATATTAGTTAGAGTATGAGTATGTTAGAGTATGAGCTAAAAGACAAGCGTCCTGCTCCGTGCTGTATATCGCTGTATAAAGCCTGGACCAGAACCTGTTTCGCTATTACATTACTTTTTATATGAAAAAATTGTTAGCCTAAAATTATGCACACAAAATTTAATTGATATATATCAATAGGGGCGGTATTGACGACGAATGGTACAAAATAACATTTGAGGTGACTGAAAAATGTCATATCGTCTGCTACTTAATTATTTTGAAAACGACCCGTCGTATGACGGGCTTCTATACTAGTTGAGTAATAAATTTCTTTGCTTGATTCAGTTAGAATTTGCCCAGCTTTTAACTTTATTTTTATACCCCCACGCGTACTGCGTAGGGGTATATTAATTTTGTCACGACGTGTGTAACACCCAAAAGGAGACGTATAGAAAAGTAGGTATAGAAAAATATATATATTCTTGATCAGCATCACCACCTGAGTTGATTTAGCCATGTCCGTCTGTCTGTTCATCTGTCCGTCTGTCTGTCGACACGATTACAGCCGTAATTTTCAAGCTATCGTAATTAAATTCAATATTTAAGCTTTTTTTAAAAAAACTAAGATCAAGTTCGAGAACGGGCTACCTCCCAAAATACAACCCCAAAATTGAAAACTCTATAAAGAAACTAATATTACAGCTAAAATACTGAAATTCGGTATTTGTGTATTTTATGTAAAAACCGAGATGTGTTAGAAAAATGGGCGTCATTCACCCACTAACACGCCCACCTCCCATACAACCCAAAAATTGAAAACCCTATAAAGAGGCTAATATTAAAGGTACAAAACGGAAACTCGATATTCGTGTATTCCATGACAAAACTCAGGTGTGTTAAAAAAATGGGCGTCATACACAAACTAACACGCCCACCTCCCATACAACCCCAAAATTGAAAACGTTTTAAAAAGACTTCCCTGCAAACATTTCCAACAAATGACTCTAAAAAGAGTGTTTTTTTATGCATGTTCTATGATGACACATTAAAAGGGACTCATGAAAGAGTCTTTAATATGACTGTTAAATGATTGTTCAAAAATAAGACTCATAAAAGAGTCATTATTGTATGTGCTTTATGAGTACTCATAAAAGACACTCATTAAAAAGTCCTAAATATGACGGTAACATGATATTTAGGTCATATATTGATTGATATACGCGTAATCAGAAAGAAAACTCAAAAAAGAGTCTTATATGGGAGTGTTGTATGAGAGAATAAGAACTATATCGACAATATTAATTTTAATTGTAAAAAACTTTGTAACTATCCGTTATGGACACATGCTATCCTGACGTCGCTTTTCGGAAAATTGTTTGTGGTGATATACATGCATTGGAATTGAACTACAACAAATGTTCGTTGTAAAATGAAACTTATGAGTATTCAATAAGAGTATTGTTTTGAGCCGGTAGATACCGTAGATACTTATGTGACCCCCATAGTTTTCTTACGAAGACATGTCCGGATATTTACTTCAATATCATATCTTTCCGTTAGGAGTATGGTTGAGTATGGTTGGTTCGAGTTAACCAGGGACCATACACCTCCGCTTCTATTTCTCCATTTTCTAGTTTAGATCTATCAATATATCTTTAGCTGTGAGTCTGATTCAAGTATGAACCTATTATTTATACATATTTGCCTGTTAGATATAACCTTGTAGCTCGAGAAATTAAGCTTGTTAAATTCCTGTTTGGTACTTTTAGAAAGGGTTCTTTTTCTAAGATTTTTGGAATCTTCATATGAGTCATTCATATGGGTCATTTACATGTACACATTTGACCAAAAAATGACCGATCGTGTTGGAGGATTTTTTTTTTAAATAGAGAGGTTTTAACCCTAAAAAATTTGAGATTTTCGTGATATTTTCCTAGGAGACGCATTTTCAAAAATTCAGAACTCCGGTTCTTTTGAAACTAGAGAAACTTTTTTCATTTTGATAATAAAAAGAGTTTATTTAAAGAAAAAAATAGTTCCAAAAAATTTATAATTTTTAAAAATTTCATTACAAGCAAAATTTATTGATATTGTTTTAAATCATTAAAATGTTTAAATCAGTCAAGATTTCCAAGGGATCCAAAGATCTCCAAGGCAAAAATCACGAAAATCTCAAACTTTTAACCCCTTCTATTTAAAAAAAAATTCTTGAACACTTGCTTTTTTTCGATATAGAACCCGTAAAAATACATATATTCAGTAGCTCGTTTCTGCAACTTCTGTCATCACAGTTCTTACAATATTTTCTCATTTTGACGTCTTAATAACGTTTCATTGTTTTTTGGACTCTAGATAAAAAGTAGTTATTTTTAGCCTATCCCGTTTTTCAAAAAAATTTTTCAAATATTTTTGGTAAAATATTTTAATATAGAGTGACCACTCTATCCAAGCGTCTCGATAATACCATCCCGCTTTTTCTGTTTTTTTCATATATTTTATTTAGTTTTGACCTATCTCGTTCTCAGAAACTCAAAAAAAAAAAATTATTAAAAATTCGGCTCTGCTTAAAGTACGTGAATACTCGGATCTCAATGCATAAATAGGGTTTGTTTTATAAATATCAACATCACTAAGTGTCAAAACATGAAAAATTGTTTCTTCTTATTAATGTTTTATTTAAAACACCACGTCAAATTTCACACAAAATATTCTGTCAATTGTTTCAATTTTATACAATCCCTATCACTTGTGTATCTTTCTCATCACAGAACAATATTAACTCACTTATTAATGCAGTAACACTAGCTTTCGAAAAAGTGATTATTTTGGAACAAGATAGTGTGGCGTCAGAAGAAGTGACAAAAGTTTATTTGTCGCAAAAGTTGCAGAAACGAGCTGTAAATAAATCAAAATTGTGCCGGTCAGAATGATGTTTGATTTGTAATCTGTTTAAAATGTGTTTTTTAGTAAAATGTTTTTTGTGTTTTTTGAGTTGTCTCGAATATAAAAAGGTTTGATTTAATTTTCTTTTATATGCTTTTGAAAAGGGGGAAAAACGAGATAATGCAAAGGTAAAAACGAGGGAAAACTTCTTGAAAAGCATGAACAAACTGGGAATGAGCTCTGCCAAAATCTGGTAACACTTGCTCAGTATTCATGCTTTGATAGTTTATTCTTAAAATTATTTTTATGGTATATTTTTCAACAGCTTGTTTATTTTTTAGCTCTGTAGTTAATAAGAAACACTTTTGAAAATAGCTAAAACAAATTGTACTGGCTTTATTAGTATCTTACATCAACTTGATTGACACCTGTTCCAACTCCATCAATATATCAACAATAAAGTATTGTTTTTTTCGAACACTACATGTGCGTGTACATCTAGCGTTACTTTATCGCACAACGACACGCACTTTATTTATAACGGCAAAAAGTAATCAAAAGTCCTTTTATTGCTTAGAGTGTTTTGATTAAATTGTCTAATTATTCATTTTTATTATCCATTAACGGAAGCCGTTGGTTAATTCAATCAAATTGCAATTGAACCACATGCATACAAACATACATACTCAAAGTCATTCTGCTAATCTAAAATGTGTCAATATTAAATAGCGGTAATCAAAGAAATTAATAAATAAATCAACAGACATGTATGGATAGTAGTAAAAGAAAAAAAAAATTATAAATTATAAGTATTGCATAATAGAGTTAAATCGAAGCCTAATAGAAGTCTTAACAATCGATTAATAAGTTTTTTTTTTTTAATTTGTAACCCAAAATTTAACTCATTTAGCTATGCTGATTGCACTATCGTACAAAATTTAAATACAAAATATCCTCCTTACAAAATATCTCAAGAACAAGTAAGAAAACTTTAAAGTCGCTCTAGCCCGCCTTTGGAATAGCCTTAACCTCCTATAATATTTATATATATATATATTTAATATAGCAACATATACAAACAAATTATTATTTTTGTTCAAAATCCATGCATTTCTTTAAAACTTTATACAGGTTTAACAACTATGGGTTGTATGGGAGATGGGCCTGTTCGTGATTGGAGGACATGTGTTTGTTATACACAACTTGTGTTGCTGAAGCTCAAATCTTCTTCAATTTTTTTATAGAGTTTTAACTATAGTGGATTGTATGGGAGGTGGGCGTGTTTGTTTGATGCAATTATCTAAACTTATTTTTATCCTGTGTTTAAGGACAGGACATAAATTGACTCATGAGGTGGCACTGATCAAGAACATATAAACTTTTCTATACCGGACTCTCTTATTTCTATGCGTTATAGCCTGAAATGTTCAGGTTTAGAGTATAAAAATGAGCTAAATTGGATAAAAACCATCCGTTTTTCCCACGCAAAGGAACTTTACCAAAACGGTGAAAAAATCTGTAAATTTTACAAAAATCTAACTAATCACTTGAAATTGATAAAAGCTTTATCTCAAATACATAGCCTTAGTTTGAAGTTTGGGAAAAATCGTATGAAAACCACGCTTATCTCGCATACAAGGTGACGTCATCAAAACGGAAAATTTTTTAAAAATTCATAAAGAAATAATCTAATGACTTGAAATTTATCACATAAACTTCCATTTGTTAAATTGTTCATGCAGAGTTAAATTGAGGCACAATCGAATGAAAACTTTACCTACCTGTCATACAAAATAACGTCATCAGAATATTAAACTTTCATAATTCCACAAAAATATTTAGTAAAAACTTGATGTTGGACACATAAGCTTTGATATTTAAAACGTTCTGTGTAAAATTACACCTATTCCCCTTTCAAAGTGACGTATACTTATACGACATATACTTCAATAAGGCTGTAGGTGTTTTTTAACTTACACAGTATTTTTATGTAAGTAAATTGGTAGTTTCGTAACCAGTTCCCATGCTAAAGCATACATAGCTCAAGAAAAACCATAACAAATTTGAAATGCCTTTTTCAAAAACTATCCAAAACTATGAAAAGTGTTCGAAATTCTGTCGTTAACAGAACGTATTCATTTAAAAATCTGTTTATAAAAAGAAAATACTTTATGCCAAGTGTTAAAAGTTTCAATAATAAACGGAATCTTGTTTTTATAATTTATTGTAAACATATAAATAATAATTCACAAACATATAAATAGTAAAAAAAGTTTGAAATGTTAAGTCAAACTTCTATCAAACATGCATTTACTTTATTTACTCTTCATGACTACTTGTCCACCTGGTGGTTTGTTGTTTTGTATGAGTATTCAATTATAATTGCTGTTGTTGTTTTTTTTTTTTTTTTTTTTGTTTTTGAACTCACATCACTGTGTAATTTTGATGTAAGTGCGATAACAGCTTGGTAATTAGGCCTCACCGAATTGATTGTAGTTTCGAATTTTCACAGGGTTGTAGTCACTAAATTGGACAATCAATTTTCTTGTAGTGTGGTTTTGATGGGCGTTTTATTTTTATACCCTAAACCTGAAAGGTCAGGGTATATCAACTTTGTGCAAACGTTTGTAACGCATAGAGCGAAGCGAGTCCGGAATAGAAAAGTATATATATTCTTGATCAGCGTCACCCCGTGAGTCGAGCTATTCATGTCCGTCCGTCCGTCCGTTCGTCTGTCCGTGTGTGTGTTGTCCGTATACACAGGATAAGAAGAAGGAGTTGAGATAATTGAATGAAACTTGGTACACATAATCACATAAACCCAAAGATCTGCAATATTGAATATTTTTGGAATCCGCCTACGAACACGCCTACCTTCCATACAACGAAAAAATTGAAAACTGCATAAATAAGCTCATAATTAACCTACAACAATAAAATTTGATATGTATGTGTTTTATACAAACACAAAGATGTCTTCGAAAAATGGACGTCATCCGTTCACGGACACGCCCACCTCCCATACAACCCAAAAATTGAAAACGCAATAAATAAGCCTCTGTTTAACCTACAGAGCTAAAATTTGGCACGAATGTTTTTTATGACAAGACAAAGATGGTTTTGAAAAATGGACGTCATCCCCCCACTTACACGTCTACCTTACACACAACCCAAAAAGTTTAAAACTCAATAAATAAGATTATGTTTGTCATAGAGAGATCAAATTTGGTATGCATGTATTTTATACCAAAACTAAAGTGTGTTCAAAAATTGTGAGTAAACCGTCATTGAACACGCCCAACTCCCATACCGAAAGCATAATATGGGCATTAACTGTGAGCTACAAGAATAAAACTTGGTACATATAAATTTTTCTTCAACATTTAAATGCATATAAAATATAGGCTTCATCCGCCCACGCAGACGCCCATTTTCAATAATATAATTTTTTTTTTTGTTTTTTGGAAAAGTAGGTTTAGGATATTTCATAGTCGGCCTAGACCGACTTTGGACTTTCTTTACTTGTTTGTATATTATTTCGTTGCGTTTCTAGGAAATCCCTATTAATGTCATTAGTAGTAACATCAGGAGTATGAATTCAATGACTATTCTAAATGACATAGTTAGGTAGTAAGAATTTATCATATTTGGAGGTCGATAACTTTGTTGGGTAGCTAAAAATCATATTATGAAAATAAACAAATTGCTTAACCTTCTAAATGTATAAGTATACAAATTAAGCAAGTTGTCTATTTCATTCGGTTGGCGCTTATTGTGAATACTTATAAAGAACAAATACGAAATTTTGTTCTTTAAAGGTATTCATAATTTGTCTGAAGTGTAAGTATTATGATATTCCAATATATAAAACTCAAAACATAATCAAACAACAAAAATGTTTCGATTTCAAAATTTCTCCCTCTATTCGGGCAATTTATGTACATGTGACTATGATACAATTACGCAAGTAGCATTGACGTTTCTAATGAATATTACTATCTGTCAAAAAAAAAAATTATATATAACAAAAAAGACAGCGCTCACAAACCGCCTTTGCAAATTTTTAATTTTCATTGGCAACATTAACAGCCCTATTCTGACGCAATAACAAATGTCACCACACCCAGAAAAAAAATCGTGTAATAATAACACTTTTTTAACACTAAATCATGTTATTGAAATTCAACACGATCAGTTATGTTAATAATTAACACTTTACATAATAATTCAAGTCTGTTAAATGAACGTTTGTGCAGAGCGCAAAATCACATAAAATGGCTTCTGCTGAACAGAACATTCAGAAAAGGGGCATTTTGTCACTTAATTCGCTCAACAGCAATATTATTCGCACTTTCTTTTCTTTTGATGCAATGAGCAAATCAACACTTTACTCATGTTATTTTTTAACACTGCATAATACAGTGTTAATCTTTAAAAATTGTTGTTGTTTTGCGAGTAAAAATTATCATGTTAGATTGACAGGAGCCGTGTTGAAAAATTTTGCCTCATTTTTCCCTGGGTGCACAGTAACAATTGAAACTGAAAGTAACAATTGACACCAATTGCTATACCGAGTAATTTAAAAAAGCTTTTTCGGTTTCAATTGTCACCAAAATTGTTACCGTTCAATGAGCACAATGAGCATTTCACCACTATGTTGAGTTTTATTTAGCTTTTGCATTGTTACGGTGTGACCAGAATAGAGGTAATAAAATAGGGTGACAAAACGGTAACAAAAGTGCGGTGACAATTGATTGTCACTGCAGCACCAGAATAGAGCTGTAAGCATAATCAATAGATGGCAACAGTTGGCAACTGTTGAGTAAATTTTTGATGCACACAGAACTGAAGGTGCTAAAAACGCTTTTAAAAATAAAAATATTTTTATTTATCGTAAGTTTGCACTTCCTTAGTGTTTCCTTAGTAATTTTTTCTATAACACTTGACAGCTGAATGTGGCCATAACCTATTGCATATTTTTGACAGCATCAAGTCTGTCCTTATAAGAAAAGAGGCTTCTGTCATTGCTATCTGGGCATTGCATCTTGTATGTGACATGCTGCTAATGTATGGTATAATAACTCGAAGATAGTATTGACGTTTCTGTGGGAAAAGACCTTCTGTGAAAAAATATAACAAAAACAAGAGCGCTCACAAACCGCCATTGCATACAATTTATTTTCACTGGTCACATTCAGCGTACTCAAGAGTTGGCAACTGTTAAGTCAAAACTTGATGCACATATATAGAAAATTTGTTATTTGTCGGTAAAATTTTCATTGGTATTTGATACAAATTAATACAAGACATTTCATCAAATTGACAACTTTTCCGACACTTCAATACCGTTAACAAAATCGGTACCGATACCGGTAGATGAGAAAATCAACACTTGTCAATGCTACCTGTGTTTTTGTACCAAGCTGTTTATGGCAACAAAAATTTACAATTGATATAGAAAGAGCGTTTTACAAGTGCTGAGAAGAGAAATTAGTAAAAATTTTTTTTTTTTATTGTAACATATACCACTAGTACATATTAGTTGCTCTCAGACTAGAGATGGCTGTTAGAATAGAGATGATAGTGATTTTATGTAGTTCCAATGGCAGATTTGGAACTTTTTCTGCAGCATTTGAGAATATATTTTTTAATATTTTAATGATTTATGTTTCTTTTTTTCTTTCATTTTTTAAAAGTGCTTTTTAATATAAAATATTTGCTTTCAGAGCATAACGTCACCTTTTAAAGTTTTACATACTGAAACGGCACATGTTAAAAAACTGAGTATTTTTCTCAAAGTATAAATTTTATTCAAATACTCTTCAATGAGTTTACAAAAAATAAATATGCCTGAAAACTTATAAAAGGTCTAATATTATTACATTTCATATTATGACAGATAAGTTTTCAACTAAAACAATAAAAAAACTGTTAAATTTAAGTGATGATAAGAAAAACTTTTTATATATCTATATAAGAGAGACTGTCAATCTTTGTTAAGCATGTTCATATCGTGTTAAGTATTTAAAAAATCAAACTATTTATAAATTAGAATTGTTATAAATTGAAATAACGTTTGAAATAACGTCATGACTAGTCATAAATTATGAACAAAAAGTTATAACTTATATAAATGATTAGATAATTTTTAAATGCTAGAAAAAAGTAAAGAGAGAAAAAATAAAACAATTGTCATCAATAGAATTAAATAGAACTTATTTAAATAAACTCTTTTTTTTAAACAAAATCTCCGCAGCAATAACTTGTTAACTTTATTGTTATTCGTAAAAATCGACATGAATAAAGAAAAAAATTTTAAAGTTATGCACATCTTTGCTTTGGCGTAATTGGCAAGTAATAAAAATTACTAGAGTTTCATAATGTGGTATTCTATTGTATTTATAGCAGTTGAAGTTTATTTTTTTTTAAAAATCTTTCAAATTAATAATTGAATGTAATTCATAGAAACGTAATTGGCAAAAACGTTCACAATCTAATGAAAATATGAAAAATATTTGCATGCTGCAAGAATAGAAAATGACGGATTTTATATTTTCTGAGATACTCAAATCAAACCTACAGAGAAAGCAGAGTCAATTGCCCTGACGTGACCAGTCCGGTGACAGTTCTTATTTAACCTATCACAAGATAGGTTTGATATAATTCAGAACGGGTCCAATAGTTTTAAAATGTGTTTTGCTATATTTATCTTATCGCTGTCAATATTTCAGTGGAAGTATGCTAGACTGTTATGCAAAAGACGTGGGTTCGTATCCTGGCTCCGTAGTTATTTAAAATTGCAATTTAATAATTTATTCGTTTCATTCACTGCTTGGTCAAAAATAATCTTCAAAATAAGTTTGCTCAGAATCTTGGAAAACAATTTTGCATTTCATTTTTATAAAAAAAGAACATTATAAAAAAGGGGTCAATTGACCCTGCCGAAATATTTTGAAGCGGTTCTAATATTAGTTCAAAAGTATCTCCCGCTGTCAATGACAACGTCATGTAAAAGGGACTAATTGGTTTGAGATGTTTGTGGCAGAATTGGGACCGGTCATTTTTACTCTGGAACATGTCACGTAAAAGGTTCGGAACCGGTTCTTTTCTCTGTTGGGAACGAATCAAAGTAACAAGCCGAAATACAAATATTTTTGCGAGCTCTAATTGTTTACTTCAATGTTGAAAATTGCCTTTTGCAATACTTTTTTTCAATTGTAAAACAACACTTGAATTAAGCTTGATGTAAGAAATATTTTTCTAAGTGTTCGTTTTCGTTAATTTCAATTACATGTGTTCTACAAAGTAAATTACAGCCTTTTCCAAGCTCTTGAAGCCTACGATGCTTAGCTTGCTTAAAGCTTATTCCAAGCTTGTTCAGCTGATGGGGGTGTTTGAAAGAAGTTAATTACAGAGACTGAAAATAACTGTTATTTTACAATTTTCAAATTAAAAAGACGTAATGAAAAAATTGTCAAAGGACTTTTTCAAATAAACCGTTATGATAAAAATGGCCTCAGTTTCACGAATATTAAGTACCTTTTAAATTTTTGACTGATTCCATAAAAGTTAAAATAAAACTGTTATTTTTCGAGCAAAAATAACGGTTTTTTTTTACTTTTATTAAATCGGTCAAAAATAACAGTTATTTTGTGACTTTTATTTTTTCGGTCAAAAATATCAGGCAATTTGTGTTTGTTTAAAGACTGCTTGACCGGTTAAAAAATTATTGATACCATGTGTAAAATGTACGCACTATGTACGTAATAATGATATCAACAGTGTTTACGTCGGTAAAACGGCCTTTGAGAAAATACAAATTGCCTGATATTTTTGACCGAAAAAATAAAAGGCAAAAAATAACTGTTATTTTTGACCGATAAAATAAAAGTCAAAAGTAACTGTTATATTTGCCCGAAAAACTATAAGGCACAAAATATCTTTTATTTTTGTCGGAAAAAATAAAAGTTAAAAGATAACAGTTAATATGTGACTTTTTCGATAAAAACCATAACCGGTACGGTCCCTGGTTAATTAAGCATCATTATGATTGCAGAATGCTTACAAAGGTAACAGTCTTACAAGTCTACAAATTATACAATGTTTGGCTTTCAAATTAGCTAGAATAAAAAAAGATTATTTACATTGTGATGCATGTGTGATGCATATTTTCCAATATGTACAGCCTTTATTGTACTATATAAGGCCAAAAACATCACATTGTTGAATACCTCAAATGTTTCAAAAATTTCGTATCTATAAAAACTAAGTAAGCAATATATATCTGCAAAACTAAATCTATAGAATCCTTTTAAAAATGCTTCGTTTTGAAACATGCAACAAATATTGTAAAATTGATTTCCATAAGCTACGAATTCTAAAACTATGAAATGCTGCAGGTACAGCTTATTTATGTGTGGTAACAAATTCGTTAAACAGTTGTTATAAAAAAAAGCGTCAAAATTGACGTGACTAAGCATCATTACAACATCAGCATAACACAGACCTAAGCGCTCTGCAGTCATATCTTGTTTTTTTTTTTTTTTTAATTATGATTAATAAGCAAGAAATATTTAAAACTTACTAATGAATCCCAAGTGATTAGAACTGTTTACAAACGTGGCAACGCTGAACACACGGAGATAGAAAAACATATGTCGACTTGTATAAATATTGAACCAAAAATTCAAAACAACAAAAGTAACTATTTTATAGAAAGAACCCAAAAAAAAAAAACACAAATAGAAATAAGAATAACTGAAATTGTATTACTCTATTAAAATACCCAGTTGAAAATCCATTCAACTTTTACTGTTAATGCAAAATCATCATTATTGAGATGCGTAGAAATGTAGCTGCTTGTGTATCTTTTATGAGCAATAATTTATGATTAACCTATGATTTGAACTTACAAAAGAAATATTTGATAAAAATAATATTTTTATCGAATTAGTATCCAATTTGTTTTTTATTAATATTTATGGGATTTTTGTTTTATTTTTATTTAATTATTTCTTACAAGATTTGTTTCCCTTGAAGGCACCACAATTTTTGGAAATGATGATTAAGTTTTTAAATTTTAATTGATACAATACAATTTTTGAGCTAACTTGACACACAAAAGCACACACACAGAAACTTTTTTAAATTTTTTGATTTTAAATTTATTTACCGGACTTTTTTCGGAGCCAAATAATATCAACTGGAAAACTTCTAACCGTACGAAAGCACGAACGAAATGCGTCTAAACAAAACAAACTCTCTCAAATGACTGAATGACGACGGCCACGCTTAAAGCCAATAACAAAATAACACACACACACACACACACACACACACACACAAACATTGGACACAGCAATAGTAACAACAACAACAATACATATTTATCGAAATTGTTGTTTTTGTTGCTGTTAAGCGTTCCACTATTTTTATTATTATTATTATTATTTTTAAAAAATTATTTTTATTGCTCATGCCAGCAAACAACTTCACTACAAATTAATACAATATAGTTCAAAGTCAATGCTCAAAATATTTATAAGCCATCTCGCTCACACAACCTGCCACTCGATGGTGCGCACTCACACTCTAAATAGTGTGACCCATTCTTGCAGTGTCCGCCGGCGGAGCAGAGGCATCAAAGGCACCAGCCAACACGTTCTTTTAACCCATATATTTTACTTGTCTCGCATAACTCGAGTCCGCTGATGCTATCAACAAACTAATAACTGAGAACAAAAAAAAAAAAATAAAAAACAAATATTAGGAAAATTAAAAGAAAACGTATGGTGGGTGCAGAGGAGTCCATTGAAAACAATGGGTGTGTGTTTCTGAATATGTGTGTGTTTTTTAGTGTTGTTGTCATTCACATACCGACACAAATATGTACATATATATATGTATAGGTTTTTAGTTGAGATGGCATCACTGATCAAACAAACATAACAACAAACAAGCCAATACAAACTCAAAATTTTAAATTCAAAATAAAATAAAAAAATCTCACAAAAATAACAATAACAAAAAAAAACAACAATGTATTAAAAAACTATAATACAGCCTATACTAAAAAATAAAAAAAAATATTTAAAAAAAAAACTAACGTGAATGACTATAACCTAGCAGAAGAGGAAGCCGAAGAAGAGCCAGAGAGAAGTTGTAATCGCTTCAAGGCGAAGGCGACATCTGCGATATCGAACAACAATAAAATTGTTTTTACACGGTTTTGTTTTCGGCCCCCTTTCGTAGGTGATGTAATTCAAACGACGCATAAAATGCTAATTATTATAAGCTATTCCCGTTACAACTTGGGAGTGATCAAAGAAATATAGTCTAAATATAGAAGACATGTAAGTGAAGTAAGAAGACTGTCGAAACTAAAAATTTCGAATTTTAAGATTTGAGCACAAAGAAATGTCGTTAAAAGTTTGCAAAATCGTTTTAAGAATGATATAACTACATTATCAAAAATCTTATTAATCAGTTTTATGGGATAATTTATCTCTTATTGTTCGATATATAAACTGTGTTAAAATAATCTTCTCTGCAAATTCAAAATTTTGAGTATTAACATGAAATGAAATGAGCATAAAATAAGCGTTATGTTGATAATAGAGAAGAATAACACTTGTTATTATTTGTTTTTATCTTAGCTTTTGTCAACGGCTCATGAACGCTACACACGGCATATAGATTTGTTAGAAAAATTTAAACTGATTTGTTCGTTTTCTTGACTAATCTCAAAATTAAAAAAAAAAAAACCCATTTTTCATGAGTAGCTTCTGCGAAATTATTGCTATTCCCATTTTCAAAAAATATTGCTTGACCCATTTGTTTTTATGTGAGTAAATTTGATATAGGAGAAGTTCTCCTAGAGTGAACCTACTTTTGTTTTTAAGTCATAACATTTACACAATATAAGATATTGAAAACCGGTTTGATGGGTTGAAAATTTAGTTTAATTACCATCAGCATTACTGACAGTTCAAGAGCGCGTGGCATTAAAGTTCTCGTCTAAGACTACAATAAGTATTAAACGCGCCGGGTATTACAAGGCTTTTCCCTGGCATACTTGAGTGGTTTGATTTTTCGTTTTTAAATAAATTAATAATAAAAAGAACACTTTATTATACCCTAAACCTGAAAGGTCAGGGTATATTAACTTTGTGCAAACGTTTGTAACGCATAGAACGAAGCGAGTCCGGTATAGAAAAGTATATATATTCTTGATCAGCGTCACCACGTGAGTCGAGCTAACCATGTCCGTCCGTCCGTCCGTCCGTCCGTCTGTGTGTTGTCCGTATACACAGGATAAGAAGAAGGAGTTGAGATAATTGGATGAAACTTGGTACACATGGTCACATGCACCCAAGGATCTGCACTATTGAATATTTTTGGAATCCGCCCACGGACACGCCTACCTCCCATACAACGCAAAAATTTAAAACTGCATAACTCAGCTCATAATTAAGCTACAACAATAAAATTTGGTATGTAGGTGTTTTGTATCAACACAAAGATGTTTTTGAAAAATGGGTGTCATCCACTCACGGACACGCCCACCTCCCATACAACCCAAAAATTGAAAACGCAATAAATAAGCCACTGTTTAACCTACAGAGCTAAAATTTGGCACATATATTTTTTATAACAAAACAAAGACGATTTTGAAAAATGGACATCATCCGCCCACGGACACGCCTACCTCCCATACAACGCAAAAATTGAAAACTGCATAACTCAGCTCATATTTAGCCTACAATAATAAAATTTGATATGTATGTGTTTTATACAAACACAAAGATGTCTTCGAAAAATGGACGTCATCCGTTCACGGACACGCCCACCTCCCATACAACCCAAAAATTGAAAACGCAATAAATAAGCCTCTGTTTAACTTACAGAGCTAAAATTTGGCACGTATGTTTCTTATGACAAGACAAAGATGGTTTTGAAAAATGGACGTCATCCGCATACGGACACGCCTACCTCCCATACAACACAAAAAGTTTAAAACTCAATAAATAAGGTTATGTTTGTCATAGAGAAATTAAATTTGGTATGTATGGATTTTATACCAAAACTAAGGTGTGTTCAAAAATTGGGAATAATCCGTCCATGAACACGCCCACCTCCCGTAGCGAAAGCACAATTAAGGCATTAACTGTGAGCTACAGGAATAAAACTTGGTATGTGTAAATTTTTCATCACCATTTAAATGCAATTAAAATATAGGCTTCATCCGCCCACGGAGACGCTCATTTACAATAAAAATTTTTTTTTTTTGAAAAGTGGGCTTAGGGTATTTCATAGTCGGCCTAGACCGACTTTAGACTTTTTTTATTTGTTTAATTATTAACTTAACATACAGTTTTTGTTTTTAATATATTAAAGAGACGTATGTATACTAAGGTAATGTATACCTAGTGGTGACCGTGGCATGCAGGTTTAGTGTGTGGCTTAGCATGCTCGGAGCCCGGGTTCGATCCCCAGCCGCGGCGAAAAGTTTTTTCAATAAAAAATTTTTCTGATCGGTCACTACCTCTCTGCAGACAATGGCAAACCTCAGAGAGTAAATAATGCCATGTAAAGCTTCTTGAGAACATGAACTTTAGCCGTTCGGAGTCGGCATAAATCATGTAGGTCCAGTTCTCGGTCGATTGTGTGCAAACATTTAATAACACACACAACATAATTGATCATAAGAAGCTCGGTCAAAGTCCTTTCAAGGGCTGAAATGGCCAATTTGTTTTTTTTTTTATGTATACTAAGGTGCCTTGAAAGAAAAATTTCATTCGTACTCATCCTGAAATTAACCTTGATGTATTTTAAGTTGATTGTCAAATATTTTGGCTATACCGAAATCTGTCAATGAGATAAACCTTTTTGTAAAAAATTATGTTTTCCATATATATTAGTCTGGGTCGATTTTTAAACCGATGTTGCCTGGGCGATTTTCGGTTCGGGCATGAAAAGTTATTAAACAAAACACACAAAAAAGGGGACTGGGGGTACACTTTACCCCATCGCACCCTCAATTTTGTGAATTTTTTTTATAGGAATTTTTTCAAAATTTGCTTTTTTTAAAAACGTGCACAGCTTTGGCAAAGCTAACGCCAGATATGAAATCATCACACCCGATTTAACCAAAAAACGGTCTGACATGTATACGTTGTCATACAAAAATTTACCGTAACAAATTCCTAAAGAAAAAATTTCAGTAAATTCAAAGTATATTCTTATCGTTGGTGCGTATGTAATTGTGACCATCACGGCTTAACCACTGCAGCTTTCCACCTTAAAGAAATTAAGAAAAAAATTTTATGAAAATGACACCTTTTTTAGTTTTTTTTTTCAAATATCGTTCTAACTCGAAAGACCGAGTCTTCGATTTTAAAAACAAATATATATATATTTTATTTTTGTTCAAAGATTAAACATTTTTTTGAATTTTTTTATATTTTATAAAGTACTCTATAGAGTACTATTTTATAAAGTAATAATATATAAAAATGCAGATATAACCTTATGATTCAAAAAGTTTTTGTAATATAAACAAAATTAAAAGCAAAAAAAAATTCAAAAAATGTATTTAAAAAAAAAATAAGATTAAAGATTAAGATCATAATTAGATTAACAATTTAGTGGCTCTAGTGTACTTAAAACATAAACATTAAGTTAACAGAATTAACACTTTACTTCCTAGTTTCACATTTTCGTTATTGTCATCCAATCACAATAACGAGGAGATTCCACAATTTTGGAGAAACTCAAAAGTTAAATATGCAAATTTTTCGTAAGAATCGCAGCTTTATCATGTACTTTTTTGAAAACCATCGAAGACTGGGTGCTTTGAGATGGAACGATATTTAAAAAAAAAAAATCAAAATGGTATCATTTTCAAAAAACTATAAGAAACATTTTTTTTAAAATTATTTCGAAAGACAATGCCGTTAAGAATATGTGTACTTGTTTCAAAATTTTTACTCAATTTTCTTTCGAGTTATTTGACAAAAAATAAACGGTCCCAGAAGGAAAATGTGGAATACATGACTTTAAGAACGCATGAATTCTTAGTTGAAAAAAGAGACAAAAAAGATACATGACCGAGTAAAATATCATAGAATGCGAACTTTTTTATTTTGAATGAAAGTATTGTTTACTTTTAGTTTTTTGTCAGTGAAAAAAACTGTAAATTAGAAACTGTGAAATTTGAAAAAAAGCAAGTGTCATTTACTTTTTCTGTTATAATTAATCATTAATTTATAATTTAAAACTTACACTAATGCTGTTACTTTTAACTACAAATGAAATAAATTATAAAAAAGGACTCGAAAAGCATTCACTTTTAAATACATTCTTTAGCCATATAGGAAAAATCACATATTTTATGAGCAAGTATTTTATTCATGATAAAATTAATGATATTTCTTGCATTCTTTAGGAATGCAAAAAGGGATGCATGATTTTCCTATGACATCGCCGTGTGAAAAATCATGCGTTCTGGAATATATAGTTCATAGGAGTGGTGCATTCTAAAACACATTCCTATACATGACCATTTCCTTCTGGGGTTGTTTTTTTTTACTGTTAAATCCATAAAACTCCACAAAAAAAATTTAAAAATGTAGTTTTTGTGATTGTTTGGCTCCCTCTTAAAACCCCTCAAATTTAGTCAAAATCTAAGATATGTTACTTTCTTTCGACCCATCTGACGTGATTTGCCCAATGTATATGAATTTTTCAACCTTAACGGCTGTATTGATAACAATTCATAAAAAATTATGAGTCACAAAGCCTTTATAAGAAAATATCAAAAACATTAGTCATAAACGTTCAAAAACGATGAAAACGTCTTCATGAATGAGAAATTTTAAGAAAAATACCTGAAGCCTTCAATAAACCCTCGAAAAAGCAATTTTAAAATTTGTTCTCTCACCTGAGCAAAAATAGTGTCAAATTATATCAAAAAATTTGAAAACAAGTCAAAATATATCAAAATATTGAATATAAAAATAATAACTACCAATTTTTCCAAGCAGCACTTAGATTAGAAAAACTTTTGAGAAAAATATGTTTATGTGTCAAAGTATTATTAAAATTGTGGCAAATAAATTAAAAATTATTGAATTTATCAAATGCACAAACCATAATTGATGCCGTTCCTAAATTAAATTAAATTCAAAGTGCTCCTTTTTTCACAAAAATCTGAAACAGCATTATTATGAATAACAAAAATTTTAAAAGTATTTTTAACTCTAAAAAGCTTTATAATAGTTGAACATTTTAAATCTACTGTAAGACATTTTTATGAATAAGACCATTGTTTTCTACAATACTTTTCATTATTTAATTATATTTTTGAAAAAAGCACATTTTTGCTTGTATTATAAAAATGATACTTTATTCACAATTTGCTAAACGTCGCACCTGGCTTTAGCTAGATTTCCCTTAAATTACCCTATGATTGTATGTTTACGCTTATTTAAAACTTACGTACCAGATTACCGGTTCAAGGTCTAGATTTGGCAGTCCAGATTTGACATGTTTTGTAACAAGAATGCTACATCTTGATAAATACTTGATTATACATGTTTAAACTTACTCTTAAACTCATTACATTGTTACATCATTACATCATGCTAGTTCATTAATGAAAGTCCGATTTGAAAAGGAGTTCTGAAACGAAGAACTTTCAGCCTGAGAAATTTCATAAATAAGTTAAAAAAAAAATGCATGCATTTTGATAAAAAGCAGACATTTAATTCTTTATTAATAGCTTTGCTGCTCATAAATTATCTTCCTTCCTGAAAACTTTTGAATCACTGGGTTGAAAAGCAGTCAAAGCGCTGAATGACACCAAACCAAAGAACAAACTAAGTTCAAAACAAACTATAGCTATAACTAATGATGCCTGTCTACTAGTATAGCGCAAAGAACCATAACAATTGTAATTGATTGTAAAAAATATCGAATTGAATTTTTAATCAAAATTCATTCGAGTCATGAGAAAAAAATCATGATTGCCTCTTTTATTTAAATAGAATAAATAATACGTAAATTTTTATCAATCAAGTTTTATTAACTCAACGTTTTGCCCTAAGGCTTGTAAGTTTTTTCTATGTATGTTATATTTATGTATATTTGATTTAATATGGCATATTATTTACAACAAAAAAAGAGAGTAAGGTAAAAAGAGAGTGAGGAGAATTAATTTTTTTCGCGTTTTTATCCACTGAACACCCACGACAGACGCGCAAACTGGTTTTCTAAATCAATTAAGATTTACTTTGGACGTTCTGACATCAGACAAAAAGTGATGAGTTTTAGATAAAATTTTGAGAAAAGCATGCATATGAGTGACCTACAAGGTCACCAACAAAACATAAATTTACAAATATGCCTATTTAATATGCATATTTAATTCATTAATATAAATTGATAAGATAAAAAAAACAAGTCATTTGCTACCTCTTCTTATTGGAACTTAGCTTCGTCCGCCCTTTTAAAAATATTTTTAGGAAGCTGTAAATTGCGATAACAAGTTAATAATTAAGAGTCGTAATACTTACTGTTATAAATGAATTCAGAATTTTTAGTTCGGGATCTTAACACAAGTTTACTTTCAGTAAAATGAATATAAAACTTATATGATAAATTGTTATAGACCTTTCAATACCCAGCTACACACTTTTGTACGTAGGTTTTACTATTTTTCAAAAAAGTTTTATGTTAGTGTGGCAAAATCGGACGACGAAAATGGAAGTACTTCTCAGGAAAATATTGACACTATCAGTGAAGTGTAGGTTGCGGAACTGATTTAATTTCAATAATTGGTCAGGTATTTTGATGAAAATCTTTTCGAATCAGCAGCAAAATTTACCGAAGTATATGACATGGTGAAAAAATGGCGTTCACATTAATACTAATGCATCAGAAATCCATACACTCAGAGAAAAATCGCAACTTAAAATGAAATAATATCATCCCATCTAACACATGAACTTCGATAAGGCTAGGAAAGTTGAATATTCGACAGCTGCAGCTTGGTTTGCGCTTCTATAAAGCTTGCAACTAGAAGTTTACTTGTTAACGAAGATAAAGCTGATATAATAGCTGTTATGAAGTATTTCAGAAGTTAATATCAGCAGTTTTATAAAGGCTTATTTCAAAGTTTCCAAGAAGCTTAAAAATGTTTGTTTACGGAAGCATAGGAAGTTTTAATTTCGAAAGAGCATCCATTAATAGAACAACAGAAATTGCTGAATCTTAGTCTGCAAAAGGTTTCTATAAATCTTAAAAAGAAGCATTATCAAAATAACCGTCAGTTTTGTTTGAGTAGCTCTTTAAAGCTTTCGAAATTATGTGAATCGAAGTTGGAATCTCGCAGCCTGAGAAAACAACGTAGTCAAACTTCAAATAAATTAAAAAAATTAAAAGAAAAAAAAATTTTGGAATAATGCACAATGTTTGGATTAGACCACAAGCGTTATGCAATTGGGAAAATAAAAATGCAAAAGTCCAATCTATTCATTATTGAATCGGGACTACAACAAACTAACTTTTGGTCTCTGCAACCAATACAATGTTCGGCAACCGTTACAAAATTATTAACGGAATTATAAAACGTTATTTTTATACCCTAAACCTGAAAGGTGAGGGTATATTAACTTAATGCAAATGTTTGTAACGCATAGAACGAAGCGAGTTCGGTGTAGAAAAGTATATATATTCTTGATCAGCGTCACCACGTGAGTCGAGCTATCTATGTCCGTCCGTCCGTCCGTCCGTCTGTGTGTTGTCCGTAAACACAGAAAAGGAAGAAGGAGTTGAGATAATTGCGTGAAACTTGGTACACATGATCACATGGACCCAAGGATCTGCACTATTGAATATTTTTGGAATCCGCTCACGGACACGCCTACCTCCCACACAACGCAAAATTTAAAACTGCATAGCTCAGCTCATAATAAGCCTATAATAATTAAATTTGGTGTGTATGTGTTTTCTATCAACACAAAGATGTCTTCGAAAAATGGGTGTCATCCGCTCACGGACACGCCTACCTCCCATACAACCCAAAAATTGAAAACGCAATAAATAAGCCTGTGTTTAACATACAGAGCTTAAATTTGACACATATGTTTTTTATAACAAAACAAAGATAAAACGCCCACGGACACGCCTACCTCCCATACAACGCGAAAATTAAAAACTGCATAACTCAGCTCATAGTTGACCTACAACAATAAAATTTGATATGTATGCGTTTTATACCAACACAAAAATTTCTTTGAAAAATGGACGTCATCCGCTCACGGACACGCCCACCTCCCATACAACCCAAAAATTGAAAACGCAATAAATAAGCCTGTGTTTAACCTAAAGAGCTAAAATTTGGCGCATATGTTTTTTATGACAAGACAAAGATGGTTTTGAAAAATGGACGTCATCCACCTACGGACACGCCTACCTCCCATAGAACCCAAAATGTTGAAAACTCAATAAATAAGGTTATGTTTGTCATACAGATATTAAATTTGGTATGTATGTATTTTATACCAAAACTAAGGTGTGTTCAAAAATTGGGAGTAATCCGTCCATGAACACTCCCACCTCCCATAGCGAAAGCACAATAAAGGCATTAACTGTGAGTTACAGGAATAAAACTTGGTATTTTTTTGGTAAATTTCCAATAATATTATATTTTTTTTAGTAAATTAGGTTTAGGGTATTTAATAGTCGGCCTAGACCGACTTTAGACTTTCTTTACTTGTTTTAAATTGAATTTAATTATTTCTGAAACTGACAGTAATGAAAGGCCACATTCGAAACTAAAAAACGTAAACTTTTGTATTGATAAATATCAAATTATTTATTAAACAAACAGTTGATTGGCAACGCAAAAAAGAGTGAAAACATTAGGGTTGTTTTGAAAATCGTAAAACCTATCATAAATTGATTTTTTACGTGAGACGGCAGCCTCGTTTATACTGAATAGAAACTTATAAGAGATCTATTTCAGTTAGAGCTATTATTTCCTATTATTAGCTACTATTATTAGTACACTCAGAAAAAAGTGTCTCGGAATATGATAAAAAAGGCATCATATTTAGAGAAAAATGGTATAGACTTTGCTCCAGAGAATGCTATTCTCTAATTGCGATACTAAAAATTCTCTAAAAATGATAAAAATCTACCATGAAATAGGAAAATATATCATTTTTAGAGAAAAATATTTTTTTTTTGAGAAAATATTTGTTTTTATTGAAGAAAATACTTCTCAAAGTGAACTTTTTATCAAAATATAAGAAAAGTTTTTCATTTTCAATAAAATTTCTCTATAAATGAGAAATTTTTTGTGCGAAAAAAATACTTATCATTATTAGAGACATTGAAATGTTTCCATTTCCTAGAAGTAAAGAAATATTTCTTTGAAAATGTGAAAATTTATTCTAATTGAAGAAAATTTTATTTGAAAAAGAGAAAATTGCTATTATCAAAAATAGAGAAATTTTTTACCGGAGCAAGGTATGTGTTTTTTTCTCAGTGTAGCTATTAAAGCTACTATTTCCAATAAGTTTCGATAAGGTATGTTTTTGAAACAAAAGCCACTCGCATGTATTATATAGAAGCTCTAATTTCAGTAAAAGCAAATAATTTATTTATTTGAAAATTTGACAGTTGCATTTCGAAGCATATATCTTTAGAGTTTGGTACAAAGGACTTAAGTCAGAAAATGTAGTTTTGAGTAAATTTAAATTTAAGATTGTTTTATTAATTGCAAATCAGGGTGAAATACTTTTTAATAAGCAATGATGCAAAATTAACATATTAATAAAGATAAATACTTTCACTAAAAAAATTGGAGGATTAATTTTCTATTCACCAAGTTTCCGATGACTTAAGTCCTTTTGCCCAAACATTTTTTATAAATTTCGAAAAGCAAAAAGACTTAAGTCAGGAAATAAAACAAAGATCAAGTAAAAAACAAATTATAATACGTTTTATTATTTATCTAAGAATTTTCAGCAACGTAACATAAGAGATAAAAATATATATTGAAATTGCTGCATCATAATCAACTTCTGAATCCTCTTAATCTGGATCTATATCATCATTGATTTCAGTAACTAAATTTATATAAATTCATTTAATATTGGTAACTCGGAAATGATAATATATGAGATCGGACTATATTAATTACCTCTTCAGACTTTTTGTGCGCGGGTATTTTTTTACCTCGTCTATCATCCGTCGTTATACCTGAGGTGCATTTTATTTTTTTAAAGCGTTCGATATAAATTTCTCTTTTTCATCTAAAGTACTACGGAAGCACCCGTTACATACAGCCACTCCTTCCCCATTTACTGCTAAAAAGAACTCGTATGAAACCGTCCCTTTTTTCAGACTCCCAACTTTCCTTTTCCGAGAAACATGTGTATCCTTCGCATGAATATGGCTTGCAATAAAGGAAACACTTTTTGCATACGTCCCTAGCGACCAGTACTCGTCAAAAATTATTTGTCTTATTTCATCCTTGAGAAACGCGCTGCATTTCTTCCTATTCGGTTTTAAGATTTGTAGCTCCCTTGCTCTGTAGTAATGTAGCTTTACCCATTTTGCATTTTTGATGTTCTCTCTGTCCTAGAACGCTTACACCACTTTTTTGACATTTGCTGATGGCATAGATAAGGATGTCTCCACACTACTTGCGCTGACGCTTCCACTATGACTATTGCTGCATTTAGGAATGAAGTCCTTATCATTTATGCTGTCATCAGAGTCAATATTAAAATTGTGCGTTGTGGGTGACGAAACGTATTCTACAGCGGATTTTTTGCTAAGAAATATTAATTGTATTCTTTTGTGTATGTTTCCACAAAACTGAATGGCTGTTCAAATCTCCGAATTCTGATGACTAGAAAATATTGCTGACATTTATTGACACTTCAGAGAAAATCTGCTTTTAAAACGCAATTGTGATCTACCAAATGCATTCCAATGCAACAAAAATATATTTTGAAACATGTATTGTTGTGGACTTAAATATTTTTAGCTAAAAAATTTTTTCAAATGCGTTGCGCAAAAAGACTTAAGTCTTTTGTACCAAACACATAATGAAATTTCATGACTTAATTCCTTTGGACCAACCAATTACAATGGGGTGCAGTTATAATACACCCAAGTTGTTGACAGCAATCGAAAGAGGAAAAATTATTTATTAGAACCCAATCAAAAACCCAAAATCCAATTTTTTGACTTAAGTCCTTTGTACCAAACTCTTAAGATATTTCCAATTAGTTTTGATAAAGTTTGTAGTGGAAACTGAAGCCTTTCGTATGCACAGAAAAGACTCTCAGTTTCCATAAGCATGAAGTCATTCAGTTTTAACTCTTCGCATATAAAATAGAAATAGGTCGATAGATAACCCTGCGACCTAGCATGCGGTAGGTTACGGGTTCGACTCCCATGAGTGCATCCGAACAATTTTGTGAAATTTTTAATTTATAAAATATAATTAAACTAAAAAATTTAGCCATTAAATTCAAATTAAGTAAGGTAAAAATATATAAAAAAATGTAAATATCATACAAAAAACAGAAAGAGTAGGTATCTTTTACAATATTTTTTGCAAATTTTTTGTTGTTAATTTTGAAGCTTCGGTAAAGCTTACATCATTCTATTTGGAACAGTTTTACGCAGATTACTGTCCGAAGTGTATTGGAAATACATAAAAGCTGTAAAAAGCTTTTATAAGCAAGCACGCATATATCCTACGGAAGTTGCTTGCGAAGTTTAATAGAAGTTCAAGAAGCTTCTATAAAATAATAAAAAGTTCGCCTTTTTGCCGTTATAGAAGTCTATAAACATGCTTTCAGAAACTACGTAGTTTTTATAATCTCTTTGAAGTCTTTGTGCTAGTTGGGATGTTAATATTACGTTGTTATTGATATATAAAGCTGCAGCTGATTAAGTAAAGTTGAGTCTCAGAAAAACCCAATAACTATGTGCTAATCAACACGTTCGAGTAAAGTATTGGTAAGTTGGTTTACTGTTACGTTTAAGTTCAATACTAGACTCAGGGAAAAAATGCTTTTATATTAAAGAAATCATGGGTTGAAACAACAGATTTCACTGTTAAATACCATCCAAAAAATGATACTTTCAAATCAATAGCCGGTTGACTGTTGGTCTATAGAACACGAAACCAATATAGTACTTATTGAAATTGTATCTCGAATACGTTGCATACAAGTTGCATACGTTGCAACTTGTATGTTCATATCTTGCATATGTTACATACAACTTGCATGTGTTGCATAAAACTTGAATTTGTTGCATGTATCTTGCATATTTTGCATGCAACTTGCATATGTTGCATATATTTTGCAAATCGTCGCTGCGCCTCAAAATTCAGTTACGTATTTTTCGACACTTTTTAGGAGAGCAAAAAAACTGATTTCTTCTCTGCGCTCCCAAATTTATTGCAATGTCATAATTTTGTATTTTTTGCTTTAAAATTCTAGAGATAAATATTAAAAAACTACAACTTCTTACTCCAGAACGAAGCAAGGATACATTTTTCCATTTTCAGGCACAAGCCATTCGTTGAAAAGTTATGGACCTCTCAATTCTGCAAATCGTCCGAAGACGCGATAAAAAAAAAAATAGATGAACTTATATTCTTAGAATTTTATTAGGAATCTATAGCCCAAAAATAAAACAAATCGAAAGTCATGAGGTCAATTTTTGAAAAAAAGTTTTGCGTTATGCGTGGAATTGGCGAAAAGTAATAAAAAAATGTCTCCAATGTGAGATAACGAAAAGCTGTCCAGCGCACAGATGAACATTGAGTAGAGCTATTCATTTATGAAATAAAAAAAAAAAATCATAAAAAATCTCATACCTGATTTTTTTTGGCGCAGCGACGATATGTATTATTTATTGACTGCTACCAGTGGCATAGCTGCGATGAAGGACGGCAAGTCTTTCACTATAAGACTTTGATTTTTGGGGGACCCTTAGTCGCGGGGGCCAGGAAAAGATAGCCGCCATTCCCTAAGTAGCTACACCATTGACTACTCTTTACATTGCTGTAGAATAAATTGTCCGTTTGCTTATCGTAAGAAAGTTCTTTTATAGTTTGAATATGCAAAAATAATAACTACTAGTAAACCTGTTGCCCGAATTCGAGCAATTTAATAAAAAATAAATGTTAGTAACATTATAGACGCTTAATTTATGATATTCTTTTCAAGCAGCTTTTTCCTCAATAACGATATATTCAGTCTCAATAATGATATAAAAGATCATCATCTGAATGCTTAAAACTTATGATCTGACACTAAAATTTTAAATGTAACGGTCAAAATACGAAGACGGACTTACACTAATATAACGGACTTACACTATATACCGATATATATATATAAGCTCTTCTTAAACTAAATTTCAATTCGATTAAATAGCGGATTTTTGCACAAAAGTTTTATTTCTGTTTTAAAAGGTTGGGAACGCCCTGAACTGAAATCACAATTTTTAAAAGTGGTTTGCACAATTTCAGCCAAAACCTGATTAAATGACATCTGAATCGATAACATCGGTTTATTGGTCTGGGAGAAGTTGAAGTCACAAAAAAACCTTAGCCTATTAATTATATTGATAGATACGCAGGATGATTAAAACAGATTTGTGGCTATAACTTTTTATTGGTTGGAGCTATAATAAAATTTTCTTCAAATATATTGTTCTTGAAGCTTGTTGAAGATTTTAAAAATATAAAAACAACATTTTAAAAAAATTAAATTTCGTGCAAAAAATCATAGGGGGTAGCCTTGTTTTTTCGATGACGCATAGTATTTATTAATTTTTTTGCCATACAAAAACAAATTCGCCTTAAAAAACTCAATATAATAAAAGAAAATCAAAAATACAAATTTGAATTTTTTTTATTTTTACAACAAAAACAATTTTTATACCATTTTTTGCGAAAACATTCAATTAAGTGGACTCTTTTTAAAGGCAATGATTAAAATATAAATAATAAAGTAACGGTAAAAATGTTAAATTTTTTTTAAGTCAATTAATTGCATTTAAATACAAAAAAGAAATAAATTAAATTTTTTATATACTGACAGAGATATTCGCTTCCAAATATAGAACGTTAAATTTCAGAGAGTTTTTTTCTCTGAATTGGCGTTTGGTAAAAATACACGTTAAACAACTACAGGCAATATTAAGAAAATACATCTGGTAAAATAATAAACCTTGATAAAGCATTTTTTAAAATTTCTACTCTTATCTGAGCACAAATATTGACAAAAATACTTCAAATTATTTAAAAAAACATAAAAGCATGGCACTAAATTTTAAAATATTGAAAATAAAAATATTAAATGACAATTTTTTCAGAGCAAAACATAAATTACAAAATTTTTTGCCTGCTTGAATGTCAAAATATTAATAAAATTGTGAGAAATAAACAAAAATTTATTGATTTTATCAAATTCACAAACCATTTTTGACACTGTTCCCACTTCAAATTAAAAGTGTTCCTATTTTAACAAAAAAAGCTGAGACAACATTTTTATGAATAACAAAATTTTAAAAAGCATTTTATCTCTAAAAAGCTTTTTAACTATTGAGCATTTTAAAGCTATTTTAAGATTTTTTTTATGAACAAGGCCCGTTAACTGATCTCAATTTTAAAAAAAGTTTAGCTTAAACAAAGTTTAAAATTCCTTAACCTCAGTTTAAATTTTAACGCCGATACCTCATCTCAAAAAATCTAATTTTAACTTGGTGAGGCAAGTTTAAATTTAAACACAGAAATTCTAGGTTTAAAAAATTAATTTAGATTTTGTCAAAAATTCTCTGAAACATTGGAAATATTCTCAATCATAAACAAAAAATAAAAAATAAAAAAATCATACTTCAAAAAAATCAAAATAATAAACAAAAAACAAACATATTTTAAGTTTTGAAAAACAAAAGATTCGAATGAAACTGACAATTTGCATTATTTTATCAAAAATTTTTGAAATATTTTGATGTTCTACGTCAAAGTTGTAGAATTTTTACTACAGTGCCGCTCAAATATATTTTTTAATCTCAGTTTAAATTTTTAAACAGAGTTTAAGTTTTTAACTGCCGATAAAAATGTGATAAGTTACGAAAATAATTTTAACTGAGTTTAAAATTTAAACTCTGTTTACGAAATCTTAGGTTAAGGAATTTAAACTTAACCTAAATCAGTTAACGGGCCTAAGACTGTAAAATTTCAACAAAACGACAAAAATATTTCAAAAGACGATTTTAACAGCACAAAAATACGTGGAACCATTCATTAAAAAAAAAAAAATTAAGGCGATTCATGTCATTTCTTAAGGTTTCGCATGTTGTAAATCGTATTCTTTGTAAAAAAAAAATTGACATGAACGAACTTTTAGGAACGTTTGTACCTTTTTTTGTAAACTTAAAATTGTTGCTTGATTGTATGATTGAGCACTCAGGTATCGATGCAGAGCTAAGCAAAAATGTCAGCTACTTTTCAAATATTTATTTTGGTCTCTATGACCGGTGGCCTAAAGTTTTGGATGTTGAGCGCGGAAAGTCAACTGCTACTCCGTGGAGAAAGTAAACACGAATTCTGGGCCCTCATCGCTTGGAAACTATGGCGACACCAAATTAGTGCATCAGAGCATGGGTTTGTCGAAAAGCCATCAAAAACGAAGCAAACAAAAGGAAAAAGAAAAGGAGAAATACTTATAAGAGGATTGGAAATGTTGCACTACATATCATTTTGCATTTTAATTGCAAAAACAAAGAATTTTTCAGGTTCAGTCCTTCTTAGGATCTTTATCGTAAAGAAATCGTAATGATTGAAAATGACTTGCCATCAATGATTAAAAGAAAATTTTCAACAAACAAAAACTTTATTATGGAAAATCCTTCTTCATATTCTGATTTCTTGCACTTGTAAAGTTGAAAAATATGCGTATCTCAATTTTCATATGAAATATTTTTGACATATCTTAAATTCTTACGAAACACGAGCTTACGAAGCACATACGAATTGACATGAAGCACCTTATTGTTTACTTTAACGCAAATTATACAATCTAACAGTGTTTTGAAATAACAGAGTCCGACTGTTAATATTACAGTTGATATTTTTCTGAGTGAATGAAACATTTTATGCATAGCATTTTCATTTACTTAAACATATATTATTTTTTTTCTAATTTAAATTTTTATAGGTTGGCCGTCTTCGCTGCAGAAACGCACCTGACAAAAGTTATCGATATGTTTGTGTAATGTTGTAAACATATTATTATCAATAATTACTCATAATATGCCGAAACTATTTATACAAAAGCAGATAATTTCAACGTGCTTGATAAAACAGTTATTTTTCTATTTCTATCAAGAAATATTATTGTTGCGATCAATAGATTACATGTAGCGTGCTAGGCAATTACGATGAGTCACAATTAAATCGCATTCTAAAATATAATTATAAAAATTTTTAGTTGTAAAATAGTTAGCTAAAAAATTATAGAATAGAAGTGGAAACTGTTAGGTGTTAGATTTGTAATGATAAACTAAGTGCTTAAAAGTGTAATGGCGAAGATAATAACTTCAAATTATTGTTAAATATAATGAATTTGATTATTGGTTACATAAAGAGAGATCGTTTACATGTGATCAATTGTTTACAAGTATTAGAGTTTAAAGTAATTGATTGTTGCCTTACCTTATCTCGTGAATACGTTAGTTGAAGTTTGAATGAGTAGTAAAGCATATTTTTCAAATCAAATGTTCGAGAAAAGCTCAAACTTTATTAAAGTCTTCCTCAAATTAAGTCAAACTTAATTAAATATATTAAATTTTCAAAACAACAAATGTCGATTTGATTCGTTGAACCCAAATATTCCTTTTATTTTTTTTTTTAAAGAAACGTTTAGAACATTTTTATTGTTGCCGTCACATAACAACCTTTTTATTTTACTATTAAAAATAATTTGTCTTTAAACTAAAGCTCATTGAAACTCTTATTTTTTCCAGCAAAATTTAATATTTTTCAGAATTTCTCAAAATACGCACGTACGCACAAATTTAAGACGACACAAGTTTCTTGGCGACAAAAAGCCTTGTTGAAAAAAGAAATGCATACCAAGTGGCTGCCACAATGATGACATAATCACAGACAATTCCTTAAATAAAATATCCAGTCGATAATGTGCTGCTGTAAATAAGGCCAGCGTTAAGAAGTCGATAATGTAAATAGAATGTCCGCAGACAGTCAGGCAACAGTTGGCCAAGTTGGAAGATTAACTTGGAAGTAAATTGAATCCATTAAATATATCAGCATATAGAGTGCTGTTTAATAACCTTAAACATGACCAACATTGGTGCAATAAAGCATTGCATGCAGAGAATTTAATTAGAATTTGCGAATGAAGGAAACTGCACATAATTTGCAATAGAACAAATAATGTCACTCATACGTCATGGTGAGCAACATTTAGTTGCCAATGGAATTTTTTTGCCGCCCTCACACACATTGCAGGGTTACAACATTTCAACTTGTGCTGAAACAACTTTGTATTGTTGTTTTTTTCCGATTAAACTCTTATTCTACTCTACGCTATTCGCAAGTACGCAATTTACTCTGTCCGCCTTTTTCACTAAATAATGCCACTTTGGCGCCAAATACTTTGGTGCACAGAATCGTATCGCAGTGTTTGCTACTCAAAATAATTTTGTTGCTATTAAGCAGTCAGTCACATTGAAATACTGCTTGCTTCAAATTTGCTACCGAGAATTCATGAAGTTCAAGGTCGTTTGTACAAAAATTGATTTTCTACTTACTATGGTAGCTATGAATTGTAGATGTTTAGATATTAAACCACTCATACCGTTATTTGTATGATAAAAAATAGTGGCATATGTACTGTGTCAGTAAGTTTGCACACGCCCTCCAAATTGACAACTGTTCCAAAGACAAATTAACAGACAAATTATTAAGGTCGTACAGTTCCTAGTCACACTTTTAGCGTAATTGGCCAATGAATTTCATTGTTGATTTTAATCCTTTCCCCTCGAATAGCAATTCAACTAATAATAAAAGAAAAACTTGCGTGATTTTAAAAATATTTTATTTACAGTTTCTGTTGTAAGTGGGAAAAACGTGACACATTAATGGAAAACAAATAAATGCAAAAAGGGGAAAACAACTGAATCTCGGTGATGCACCAGATTTTATATATTTAATTATTTTCAACATGTTATATGAAAAACATTCTTTCAACAAATATTTGTAATGCCTTGCACTGTGTATTAAAGTCCAATTTTACGAGGTTACGGTTATGGTTGTGGTTATGCTTATCGTTATGGTTATTGTTATGGTTATGGTTATGGTTATTGGTTATGGTTATGGTTATGGTGATGGTTATGGTAATGGTTATGGTTATGGTTAGGGCTATGGTTATGGTTATGGTTATGGTTATGGTTATGGTTATGGTTATGGTTATGGTTATGGTTATGGTTATGGTTATGGTTATGGTTATGGTTATGGTTATGGTTATTATTATGGTTATGGTTATGGTTATGGCTATGATTATGAATATGTTTAGCGTTATGGTAATGGTTATGGTTATGGTTATTGGTTATGGTTATGGTTATGGTTATGGTTATGGTTATTGGTTATGGTTATGGTGATGGTGATGGTTATGGTAATGGTAATGGTTATGGTTATGGTTATGGTTATGGTTATGGTTATGGTTATGGTTATGGTTATGGTTATGGTTATGGTTATGGTTATGGTTATGGTTATGGTTATGGTTATGGTTATGGTTATGGTTATGGTTATGGTTATGGTTATGGTTATGGTTATGGTTATGGTTATGGTTATGGTTATGGTTATGGTTATGGTTATGGTTATGGTTATGGTTATGGTTATGGTTATGGTTATGGTTATGGTTATGGTTATGGTTATGGTTATGGTTATGGTTATGGTTATGGTTATGGTTATGGTTATGGTTATGGTTATGGTTATGGTTATGGTTATGGTTATGTTTATGGTTATGGTTATGGTTATGGTTATGGTAATGGTTATGGTGATGGTTATGTTCATAGTTATGGTTGTGGGTATGACCATGGTTATTTTTATAATTATGGTTATGTTTATTGCTATGATTACAGTGTTAGCTCTGGTTACAGATTTTCTTTCTACGGTTATGCTTTTATGCGCGTAGGGTGTTCAAAACTATCTATAAACATTTATTTCAACCCTTGATTTGGTTTGTGTACCAGACTAATATATGTTATAATTAATGTGATGGTGAAACGATAAGAACATCATAATTATTATTATTTTGCCTATCTTAATTAAGTCGGCTTGATATATTGCCACAATCTATTCATTTTTTTTATCCCAAATGAAATAAGTTTTTTGATCATCATAAATCTTATAATTTTTTTTCTATTCTATACGTTGGAGTCATTTTTGTGATTTAGGTTTTTGATTTATTTCTGGTTATCCAAACTGGTTTTGAAATGTAACCAATTTAAAATAAGTTTGGCTTATTCTGTGCTTAAGTCTTAAGCTCAGTCCAATATATATCATCGATAGCAATACTTGTGGGTACAGCATAATGAATCTAGTTAGAGCCTCAAGATTATCTTTCCTATTAGTTTTAATAATCATATTATTCAGTGGAGAAATTATGGCAGCTCCAAATAGAAGGTCCAGGCAAAGGAAGAGACCCCGTCCTATCCAACAAACTAACATACTCGTTCAAACAAGTAGGTAGATAGCTGAATAAAAAATTTTGTACAAATAAGAAAAATATTAATTTCAGATGTTCATGTTGGATAATGATGTCAGCAGGGTTATCCCACAGAAAAAAATTTAATAAAATAATGCTTTATTTGTTAATCAGCGTGAAATAAAAAACTGTGATTTATGTTGTTTAATATTTTTGCGAATATAATTGTATAAAATGGGTTATTTTTTTTAATGATGATATAGCAAAATATGAATATCGCCAATATAGCACTCAAACTTATTGTTCCGACAAACAGACTTTGAACTTTTCAAAAGATCTTTGATGGCAGTACACGGTTAAAATTGTTGAACTTAGTTTTTGACTGTTTTAGATTACATATAAGACATATTTTATATAACATTTTCAATCTATAGCAATCTTATGCAAAGAGACTTTATAATTTTTTAAGCAAATAAAAAAAAAATGAAAATTAATAAATTCGGTGGACAATCTAGTTCCGTGATTGTTGTACAGATGTTTCCAATGAAACCTCAATGCAATTGAGTTTTCAGTTTTAGATCAATAGCTTTTAAAGACCCAAACAGCACGTCCATAAATACATATTTTCTTTCTAGCATCGAAAAACTCGAAAAAAAATATGTCAAAAATATTAAAAAACAAGTAAAGAAAGTCTAAAGTCGGTCTAGGCCGACTATGAAATACCCTAAACCCACTTTTCAAAAAATAAAATTTTTATTGTAAATGGGCGTGTCCGTGGGCGGATGAAGCCTATATTTTATATGCATTTAAATGTTGATGAAAAATTTACACATACCAAGTTTTATTCATGTAGCTCACAGTAAATGCCTTTATTGTGCTTTCGCTATGGGAGGTGGGCGTGTTCATGGACGGATTACTTCCAATTTTTGAACACACCTTAGTTTTGGTATAAAATACATGCATACCAAATTGAATTTCTCTATGACAAACATAACCTTATTTATTGAGTTTAAAACTTTTTGGGTTGTATGGGAGGTAGGCGTGTCCGTAGGCGGATGACGTCCATTTTTCAAAACCATCTTTGTCTTGTCATAAAAAACATACGTGCCAAATTTTAGCTCTGTATGTTAAACAGAGGCTTATTTATTGCGTTTTAAATTTTTGGGTTGTATGGGAGGTGGGCGTGTCCGTAAGCGGATGACGTCCATTTTTCGAAGATATCTTTATGTTGATATAAAACACATACGTACCAAATTTTGTTGTTGTAAACTTATTATGAGCTGAGTTATGCAGTTTTCAATTTTCGCGTTGTATGGGAGGTAGGCGTGTCCGTGGGCGGATTCCAAAAATATTCAATAGTGCAGATCCTTGGGTCTATGTGACCATGTGTACCAAGTTTCATCCAATTATCTCAACTCCTTCTTCTTATCCTGTGTATACGGACAACACACAGACGGACAGACGGACAGACGGACGGACGGACGGACGGACATGGATAGCTCGACTCAGGTGGTGACGCTGATCTAGAATATATATACTTTTCTATACCGGACTCGCTTCGTTCTATGCGTTACAAACGTTTGCACAAAGTTAATATACCCTGACCTTTCAGGTTTAGGGTATAAAAAACCAGGGTTTAAATTGCTTTCAGCAAAATAGCAAAAGCAACGAAATTTTTACTGCGGTAGTGCTACCGACAGTTTTTAAAATCATTGTTATGCTGTTCATTTTGCTTTACTGTGTGAATTTTGAAAAGCAAAGCAAAAGCAGCAGCATTAAAAAGAATTTGTTTTACTGCGAAGTGCTACGCAAGCAAAATAAATTATTTTATTGCTTTGCTTTTCATTTTGCTTTTCTAATTTGTCACAGCACTACGACAGCATCAGTTATTAAGCAGCTAAGTTTTGCTTTGCTTTCGGATGTTGTGTATTCGTTTGGCTTTCGTGATTTCTTCTTCGTCGTTTTTATGCTGCGTCGTTTCAGAGCCGCATGTCTATTTGCATGTTTTTTATATAATATGTACACTTGTGCGCAGTCGTGTATGTATGTTGTTACTTTAAAAAACTGTCAGTAGCACTACCGCAGCAAAATGTTGCTGTTCTGCTGTTCTTTTGCTGTTTTGCTGAAACTATTTTCATTCCTTAGCAAAACGAAGCAAAGCAAAAGAATTGCTGTTTCCGTAGTGCTGCGACAAATAAGAAAAGCAAAATGAAAAGCAAAGCAATAAAATAATTTCTTTTGCTTTTGTAGCACTACGCAGTAAAACAAATTATTTTTAATGCTGCTGCTTTTGCTGTTCGATTTTCAATAAGCACAGCAAAGTAAAAGCAAAAGCAACTGAAGTTTTTTAAACGCTGTAAAAAACCATGTATCGATCTCGACAACAGCGCCACCTATCAGGACCAAAACTATACTATCTTTTCTATGCTATCTTTAGGTTATTGTATAAGCTAAAAACAATTTTATAAAATTTCATTATAATCGGTTGTGTGGTTTCGTAGATTAGCTTAAACCGAAAATAGTGACATGATTTTTATATATAAAATGTATTTTTCAAATTCATAAAAATCTGGCAGCACTGGACAACATTTAGAAAAAAGCTAAAAGCGTTAAATAGCCTGATTATAGCTGTGCTTTTGTGTCTTTATGAATAAAGGGTGTTTCAAAAATGTTTTTAAGCTTTTTTGTCTATTAATTATTTTAACATTTGATTTGGTTTGTGTATCGACTAAATAAACGAGGATTTGATTTTCTCGCAAGGTGACGCTTTTATAATGAAGGAATGAGCACAATCAAAGCACGTCGTCGCACAGTGCTTCTAGTGGAATAACCTAGCTGGACAATATTATTTTTTTTGTTTATTGTGCAGATAGGTCAAAACAAGAAAAAAATGCTGCTAGAGGCCGGGTCGCAAATGACCCCCTGAACTATTCTTTTCTATTTTGTTAATGATATTAAAGAATTTTCGCTATAACAAAATTTTTTAAGACGAAGCCTAATATTGACAAATTGTAATGTTAGATCCATCATCATAAAAAAAAACAAAACAATTAAGGTTATGCACATTTACGTACTAGACCTCTCTTGACTCTAAATTATATATTGTATATTATCTTAAAATGATAAAAACTGTGTTTTCTGTACTTTTTAAAAAAAAATCCAACAAAGAAATTAAAACTAAGAATTGTATTCACAAGAACATTACAAAAACATAAAAAAACGCAAATCATTTTCAACAATTTTATATAGAACTTTTTTTTTGTTTTATATTTTGTATTTTCAGTTAATATCAATAAATGTATCTTCTAAAAAAAAAATAAGTTCTACCTTAAAAATGTTTTGAAAAACGCCACACTTGCTTATCCCGTTAATATTTTGAAAATGCATGCTTTTAACGAAGGTTAGGTAAACTTTTTTTATAAACTACAGTATTGATAACAAAAATAAATAGTTTAATGTTTCCTGCGTTCTGGAATAATGGCGTTATAATAATTTAGAAATTCAATTATAAATTTTGTCCAGCTAGATTTTTAATACGGCGTAAAAAAATTATCTACTGTTCAGGAAGTGAAGAAAACTTTTTATAAACTTACTAGCGGATGTAGCCCGGTGTTACTCGGGGTTGTGCCTCGAGCACAGAAAGAGCACGATTTTCAAAACTGCTCTCATTTTTACGGTTTTAAAATTATCAATTCAATTTTAAAATTTTTTAAATTATTGTTTTTTGGAGTTTTTCCTCCTACTTCCGCCGAAAGTGTTTAGTCAAATTTCCGTAAAAAGACATGATTAAAACAAAAAAATGACACCTTCAACGTCTCGATCTGACGTCTGGTTTCTGAGGAAAATGGACACCCACACTCAGAAAAAAAAAACACATATGAAAAATTCCGGCGAAAAATTTCTCTATTTTCACATTTGCAAAGAAATATTTCTTCACTTCTACGAAATGGAAATATTTCAGTGTCTCTTATAATGACAAATTTTCTCGCACAAAAAAATTCTCATTTATACAGAAAAATTTTTTGAAAATGTAAATTTTTTCCTTTATTTTGATAAAAAATTCACTATGAGAAGTATTTTCTTCAATAAAAACAAATGTTCTCTAAAAAATAAAGAAAAATTTTTTGAAAATGTAAATTTTTTCCTTTATTTTGATAAAAAATTCACTATGAGAAGTATTTTCTTCAAGAAAAACAAATGTTTTCTAAAAAATAAAGAGTCTTTTTCTCTAAAATCGAATTATTTTTATATATTTCTCTTTTTCATAGAAGGTTTTTATCATTTTTAGAGAATTTTGAGGATCGCATTTAGAGAAAAGCATTCTCTGGAGCAAGGTCATAACCATCTTTCAGTAAATATGATGCCATTTTTATCATATTCCGAGAAAATTTTACTGAGTGCAGTTTGAAAACTCATTTCGACAAAAATGCGTTTAAAGTTTTTCTTAGCATGCATTTAATATGCAATTTTACCTCAAATAAATTCCAATTTTAAAAAATGCTATAAGCATTGATTCGATTTTTGGATTGTCTTCGTTCAACTTCGGTTTTGGTCGATACTGTTCGGTTAATTTTTTTTTTCATCTTTATATAGCTTCTGCTAGTATTCGTTAAACTTCTTTTTTTTCGTTCGTCTTTGGTTTTTGACTTCGTTTGCTTTCGGCTCATTCCTTGATTTTTGTCGAAAGAACTTTTAAAAGCATAGGATCTATTTCAGTAACAGATACAATTGCTTGCCAAGTTTCATCAAAATCGGTTCATCCGTTTTGACGTGAATGAGCCGAACATAGTTGATTGAATAAAGCGCCCTCTCACGGAAGTTTTCTGAAATTTAAATAGCTTCAATTCTGTTGCAGAGTCAAGTTATTTCACGTACCAAATTTTAGTAAAATCGATCAAGTCATTTAGGAGTTATTGAGTCTTAACAATGCACTACTTAAAGCGCCCTCTTTCAGAAGTCTTTGGAATTTTTTATATTTTATGTTTTTTTCTTGGGTGCAGTTGAACGTTCATACCAAATTTCATTGAAATCGGTTCAGGTGTTTAGGAGTTATTAAGTCTTAAAAACACACTGCTTAAAGCGCCCTCTTATGGAAGTTTTTGGAATTTTTTATAGCCTATGTTTTATCTTGGGCGCAGTCGAACCTTCATACCAAATTTCATTGAAATCGGTCCAGGCGTTTAGAAGTTATTATAGAGTGTCACGCCCACATACTTCCGCCCACTTTTTTACAACCCCTATGTTCTTTCTCACTATAAAAGGTACTCGGTGTCCAAATTCCAGCTCAATCGGATAAACGGTACGCGAGCCTATACGGAACAGAGACAGACAGACAAACATTTGATTTTATATATTAGATGTATGAAGTTTATTCTTTGATGTGTTTCAAACCTTCTACATCACTTTTAAAAAAACAAATGGAAATCCAGTTTTTTTAAAATCGGGTGGTGACTATATCCCAAGCTGAGCGAATGGCCATTCCATTGGTGCCACTTTCGTCTCCGTCCGATCTATAGCTTGTGAGATACACTCAAAAGAATAAAGTTTTCTACAAATTTCAAAAAAAATTAAGAACCCGTTTTTTTTTAAATGTGCTTTTGGCTATGTCTCTAGCTGAGCGAATGGCCTTTCCATTGGTGCCATTTTTGACTCTGTCCGATCTATAGTTTGGAAGATAGACTCAAATGAATTAAGTTTTCTACAAATTTCAAAAAAAAAATGATGACCCCGATTTTTAAAAAATCGGGTGGTAGCTATATCCCAAGCTCAGCGAATGGCCTTCCCACTTGTGCCACTTTCGTCTCTCTCCGATCTATATTTTGGGAGATACACACAAATGGATAAAGTTTTCTACAAATTAAAAAAAAATTGAAAACCCCGATTTTTAAAAAAAAATCGATTGGAGACTTTATCCACTTAAAATAAATTTTTAAAAATAAAACGAGTTTTTACTTCAGAAATGTTATAAAAAAGATAAAATTTACCCTCAAACTTTTTACTGTGTAGAAGAGAGATTTTTTATCTAACAAAAAAAGCAAAACAGAAATACTCGAGAAGTCAAGTATAAATGCTCGAGGAAAAGATACACAAGAAGTCATGCCAGCCTTTCAGAAAAACTATTATAAATTTTGAGAAAAACTTATGACAGTTTACTAAATATAGTAAATAGTATCTGTTGCCGCCACTGTTAAAACTAAGAATTAGTTATTTTATACCATTACATTAGATACGAGTACACATTTAGCGAATTTAGTTTCGCTTTAATTTCAATGCAAGATTTTCAATATAATTATAAGAAATTTTTTATGAATTTGTTGTTTTAATATAAGATGCATTCGTTGAAGTGCATTCGAATTTAAAATGAAATTAATTGCTGCCTGTATTCAATATCCCATGAAATACACTAGCGATGCGGATTCCTCTGCCAGCAGTATGCGTGAAGTAAATATTTGTGTTGTGAACTTTTTAATTTGTTTTGGAATTTCGTTATTATAAAAAGTTCTTCTTGAGTCAAAATTGGAAAACAAATCAAAAAATTTTTACAAAAGTAGAAAAGTACATATCTTCAATTAGTACATCATATAGTCCAAAATCTAATAATTTTTACTACTTGAAAAAATATCACTTGATTTGGTGCTTTGGGTTTTTTGTTTAATTTTCTGTTATCAAAAACTGGACATTCAACGAAAGCAACTTAATATAAGATGTGCTTATTTTGAAGCTTAGATTTAATCATCAGTTCATTGATTGAAATACTTGCGAATACAACATAATGAATCTAGAACGAGCCTTAAGATTAACTCTGCTGATTACAATAATAATCATATTAATGAACGTAGAAATAATGGCGGCACCAAAAAAGTCCGCCCGCAAGAAGAAACCACCTCCTATTCAACACAATCACATAAATGTTAAGACAAGTAAGTAGAAAACTTTTTGTAACAAATAATAACATAAATTTTATATTAAACTAATTTCAGATATTTTCATTGGATAACTTCGTTTCGGCTTATAAGGGAAAAGAAGTGATATATATCATATGTGGAAAACTGAAATATGCTTGTGTGATTTATGTTGTGACTAATGTTAAAATAGCTTGTAATAAAATTGCTACAACTAAATGAATAATTTTTAAATAAGACATTAAAATAATCTTAAAATCAAGGTTTTTTCAGAAATAAATTTAACAAAATATTTAATATACTTGTTTTTTCAGCATTCTTACTAAAATCAATTTTAGCTTTACTTGGGTTCTTTGTGATATTTTGGTTTTTTCTGAGCAAAAGTCATTACTTTGCATCTAAACTGTATGTTAATAACCGAGTCTGTGAAAATAAAAGTTTATTTAAGACTGACAAACGTCATTGAGTTAAAATTTCAAAGAGTCAATGATTTAAGATAATAATATAACCGTCATAATATTTCTCCAGGATTTTTGTGTTTTCATCTACCCTTATCGAGCTTTTTGCCTTCTAGAATAAAACCTGCTTCTAAGCAAATGATATTGTTTTTCCATCACTTTTTCAACTGAAACTCTAGTAGTGTATAAGAATTAATTACATGTTATATAAGATTAAATTTAAAATAGAAATGCACAATACAAATATCATTTCGAACTACCATACGTGGCAGCGGAAAAAGACATTTTGCCGTAAACCAATGAAATAAGCTTAAATGTCTCAAAGGAGTTAATGTCTCAGCCTGATGGCATAAGAGAAGGATGTTAAATTAAAAACAACTTGAAAGAACAAAACAAATGAAAAACGACATAATTAAAATTTGTGCTAAGCTGCCAAAAAAGTGGTAACCAAGCGTAAAAATGTGCTCGCAGGCATGTTAAAATAAATATTAATCCTTTTAGAAGAACATCAATATCCTTTTGATAGAGCATGTGTGACACACACGCATACACAATAGCACGGCTTAATTACATACCATGAATATGCGTATGTGAGCAATACATGCAAATTACGATTCATGAAGAAGGCGAGTGAACCCAATCCTCCCATACGCTCAGCACGGCTCAGCTTAAATTACACATTAACCCCATTTTACACATTGTTCAATTTAGAAATGAAAAGTTATCCAAGTAAAAGAAAAACACACCAGTTTACATGCAACGCTACCGCAATCAAACCAATAAAAATAGGGTGAATGTATGGATGGGGTAGGTGGTGTTTGACTGCGTGTTGGTTTGTGAAATAATTGTGCACCAACTTATAATGATAGAAAAAGTTACAAAGTGAATCCAATAAATATGTCGACTTTAGCAGACAAAAGACACGTTGTGTTTAAACTTGAACATCTCACCTCATCAAGGAGGTGAGGAAGAAGGTACAAGAAGCTTCTGCCGCTGGCGGCTTATAAGTTGATTCTTGTATTTTACACGTTAGCTATGAGAAGCTGCTATTAATCAGATACGCTTTGTAGCATTACAAAGGTATCAATTTAACCGAAAGTTAATGATCACACAAATGTAAGTTTCCGGTAGTGATGTTAAAATAAATTTTAAAAAATAGCACTGCCGTGACAAAGTCAGTAGATTCTGATACATGTTATTCCCCGTGCTTTAAATTTTCTGAATAATGCGGTTTTTTTGGTTTTAAATTGTAAAAAAAATTTAAAAACTTAAATGTTAAACTAACACACCCTCTTCAAAAGTGACACAACTCAAAATATTTCAATTTTGACTTTTTAATATAAACCAATTCGTAACGCATTCAAATTTTGTTTTAATCTGCTTGCTTTTTAATTTAAAAAATATTATTTTGTGTCCTTTTGTATGAAGTTGCTTTGAAAAAATGATAGTTTTTTGCCTACAGAAAATTTTAAAATTTTGACTTGTGTCACTTTTGAAGATCGTGTGCGAACTATAACTTCAAAAACCTTATAGAGATAAATATACCAGATAAAATGTTTAACTCTAATTCACAACAATGTTAAGCAATGAAATTCGAACCTAAATTTAAAAATATTTCAAATTTTACAGCTTAACAATGAATCGAATATGCCAGATAGACAAATTTCATTCCCTAATTATAGGGATTTTATTCATGCCTCATCAATGTAAAATATATTAACAACAATGTTTTCCAATAGTCAAGAGTTTTTAACTTGGTATTGAAATCGTTGTAAATTTAACATATTAATTTCACACAAACCTTAAAAAGTTAGTTTAAAAACTCATCATTTTAATTTAAAGTTTTCTATAAACTGTCTATTTTAATATTGAAAACAAAAATCTGCTTGAAAAAACCCAGCAAACATGTGGGATGTGGTAATTCCCATGGTATTTTGTGGTAAAATACCAGCCGCTGAGAGCCGAAAGTCAGAATAATATGTATGATATTTATTTATTTATTTCGTCACACAGAGAAATTTGCTTTTACAGACTACTTAACAATAAATTATTTCGTAATTGGACTAAATTAAAATCAACATAACAAATTATAACAAAACATTGAAGAAAATTCTAAAAAAAAAAATTATGCGAGAAAGTAGTTTCACAATATTAATTTTTACTATCAAACGTCAAGAACCATTTGAAGTTGTCTCGAGAGTTCTGTGCAAAGATATCTATGGAGGAAAGGACTATGTTCGTTTCTCTAGTGCATCGATATATTATTTAATTTTGCGCATAAGCGGTTCTATGATAAGTTTCGTGAAAATGGAACTGGCCGCGCAAACATCTCACGGGTGACTAGAAGTTCAGCATAGCCAATAAATCAGTAAAATGAATTTTGTTATGTAGAATGTCTCTTATAAACATTATTGATGATGCCCTTCTTCTGCACTTTAGTGAGTTGATGCCGATTAATGCGCATCTGGTTTTGTAGTGAGGAACCTCGGGTAAATTCCACCTCAGTTGGTTAACCATAAATCTAGTGAATTTCTTTTGAATTTTTTCAATTCTAGTAGAATGCAAGTTATACGATGGGTTCCAAATAATGGAGCAATATTCCAGGTGTGGTCTTACGAGTGTTGTGTAAAGAGTTTTTAAAATGTAAGGATCATTAAACTCTTTGCTATTCCTCATAAGAAATCCTAGCAACGAGTTTGCCTTATTGATGATGAAGTCAATATGATCTTTAAAATTGAGATGTGAGTCAAGAATGACTCCTAAATCTTTTTTGGAATAAATTCTCTCAAGTTCGATTGAATTAATCTGGTAGCTTCCAACTATTGGAGTAGTTATTCTGGCAAGAGTCAGATGATGACACTTTGAGATATTAAGAGGTAAGCAATTGGCTTCGCACCAAGCAGAAATTGAATTTAAATCTTCATGAAGAAGGTTGCATTCAGCTTGCGAACTTATTGGACGAAATAACTTGAGATCATCTGCAAATAGAAGACATTGAGAATGCTTGACAACAAGTGGAAGGTCATTTATGAACAACAAAAATAGTAGTGGTCCAAGATGACTACCTTGTGGAACATCAGATGTAACTTTAATTGGACTCGATGCGGTATCATTGATTTGAGCTAGTTGGGATCTATTATCTACGTATGATTTTAACCAATTGAGCAGATTTAAGTGGAAACCTATTGAGTTGAGCTTCGATATTAATGTTTTGTGGTTAACTTTGTCAAAAGCTTTTGCTTCAGTTTGTAAATGATTTGCCATATTTTTAATAATATGGTTTAAAAACAGAGATAGGTTGGTCACTGTTGGAAAGAAAGCCATATTGGTATGGGGACATAATGTTATTAATATAAAACACTAGTTTTTCGTTCACTTTTTCCAAAAAGTTTAGGAATAGAGGAAAGTTTACAAATGGGTCTATAGTTTTGGATGTTATGCTTAAGTCCAGATTTATAGATCGGCACAATATGGTATATTTTCCAAGAGTCAAGAAATATTCCAGATAAGAGATTCTGTGATGATCAGCGTTAGTGGAAATGCAATAGATAGAGCACAACTTCTTAGTGATTTCGGCGCTTTGCCATCCGGTCCCTTACTAAAGTTGTTCTTAAGGCCAGTCAATGCAGTAATGACTTCGGATTCATCAAGGCAAATAGTACCAATATTTAAAAGTGAACTAAGATTTGAGTTGTCTATTCGTTGCAATTCGGAAGTATAAACCAATTTGAAATAGTCCGCAAATAAATTACAAATGGTTTGTCTGTCATCGGATGTGTTGTTAAGATAAGTCATCTGGATGGGTAGACCGTTTGACTCTTTTATTGTTAATATAAATCCAAAAATATTTACTGTTTTGTTTAAGCTGTGATTCTGTTGATGTATTTCTTAAATGTCAAACGTTTGATATCGATTTGAGAATGATAGCATTCTCAACAAAAAAGGGAACTTGTTTCTTAAATTGAGAAATGAGTTAATACCATCGTAATCTCAAAAAAATTTAGAAATTTTTTGTCTGATGAATGGGGTTCTTTTATCTGAAAAACTTGGTTCTTATTTCAATTCATCAGACTTGAGTAAATATTTTACAAGATTTTCTAGGGTAATCTGTGATTCTTTTTAAGGAGCCTTTTTCATTTTTACTAATATTTTTAAGACCAAATTATCCCATTGAGCTTAAACTGTTATAAAGTATAACATTATTAACTATTATTCTTAAAAACTCGATTTTTTTAGAACGCTTGAAAGGGTTTTTCTAAATTTTTATTCAAAATGTCACTAAAAACATATGTTCTTGATTGTTTGATGTGACATATGTTTGGACTGATTGGCTACTCATAGGAAATCTGTTTTTAATGTAATCTTTCATTAAAACAAAAAAATGCTCAAGTATCTATCTTTTAAGTTAAATAATTTGTAATTTTTTTTCCAAAAATAAATTTGAGACTTTGACATATTGTTGGTACTAGTTTGTTGTTCAAGGGATTTTTTATTTATAATAGTTTTCTAAAAAAATAATTAAAATGTGTAAACTTAACCCGTTTTAATGATTAATGCTAGTTGTCCTTTTTTGAGTTGAAAACATTTTATTCTCAAGTTAAGAAATAAATTGTTTATAAAACTATATTTAATATACAAAGTATTTTAAAAATAGGAAATAGGATTAACTTAAGAATTTAATATTTTAATTTCGCAAATTGATATCAAACGTTTTTCTCAAACCTGTTTCGTAAACATTTATTCTCAAATCAACCTTATATCAAACTCAAATGTTAATTGGAGGTGTCATGAAATCCAATAGCTGAATGAATTTATTTTTGAAACAAGAAACTTACTTTGCTGTCATGAATCCCTGCATTATTGGTTTCATGTTCGTATCGGCCATTTATTCGTTGTTTAGCAGTTTGGGAACTCCACTACTGATCTTGTTGGCTGTACAAGTTGTAAATCTTGATGAACGAAAACATTAAGAAATTCTCTTATCATCAGATTATATGATTTCCGTAATCAATAAAATATAACAATAGCGTTTAGTAAATTTTTGTTTAAAATTTATTTTGAGGTTTTATTTTTATTTTATAAAAATCATGTCTGAATTTCAGAACATTTCTTTCTTTCTTCTCCTAAGCGAATGTTTTATGCAATAAAAGCTTTACATATTCAAGAAGTTGTCTGGGAACTCAAAGGTAACATCACGACCGGTAAGTTTCTTGTAGACCGATGTGAAGGTGTCAACCTAAAAAGAAAACAAGGAATTTTATATTAAAAAACAATTTATTTAAAGTAAATAATCTTAACGAATAAACATAAAATAAATAATTGAGGATGCTTGTAATCATTTGACTGATCTACTGTTTATTAAATGAAACAGCAAATTAATTAAAATGATTCTTTATCTACGCTAGATATGGAAGTCCCAGTACGCCATTGAAAATGAGAGCGAGTGGGAGGCAAAAATAGCGAAATAAAGTCAGATGATAACTCTTTTTATTTAAGTTTTTATACAAATTGTATGTAAAGGTAAGTTTGTAATCATTTGACTGATCTACTGTTCATTAAAAGAGAAACTGCAAATTAATTAAAATGATTATTTTTCTGCGCTAAGTACGGAAGTCCCAGTAAGCCATTGAAAATAAAGCGAGTGGGAGGCAAAATAGCGAGCTAAATGTATTGATAACTTGAAATAGAGAACATTTGAAAATATGCTAAGCTTTACTGAAGTACGATATGAATTTTTATTTAAAATACCGAGAGCAGTAAAGATACAACAAATTTAAATTTGATATTTGAAAATATGCTAAGCTTGACTGAAGTACGATATGAATTTTTATTAAAAATACCGAGAGCAGTAAAGATACAACAAATTTAAATTTGAATTAACCATGATATGAGTTTAGAATTTAATGTTGAATTTTTTCTATTTTTTGAAAATTTAATAATTGCAATCAATCTTGTGATAATCAGCAAATGAGATCTTAATTTAAAATATTACATTAAAAACGTCTTTTTTAAATTAATGTTTAAAGACCAATTTTTGCTCTGCACTTAATAAAGCAAGAACAGTACTCAACATAAAAAAAAGCGACGAAAGAATTATTTATTGCTATTTTTATACTTTTGAGGAATTTATCGATATGTTCATAAAAATTATTAATACTCTTCGTTAAGTTTAGTGTAGCCAACATATGGAATATGTTTGCTCTGTGTGAAAGAAGAGCTAACAATAACGAGTTGTTGGCAACATTAATTTGCGTTCTGTTAGACAATTATTGATTTTAGTAGAACAATCAACAAATAACACAAGAACGGTACTGTACAATTTAACAATGAATACAAAATAATTAAAATTTAAAAAAAAAAATGTCTGATGGTATAGTTGTTTTTAGATGTTGTCATCAACAAATGGAATATGTTTGCTCTGTTAAGATTGGAGAGCTAGCAATAACGAGTTGTTGGTTAATTTATGTACGTTCCCTTTGACAATCGTTGATTTTTAAGACAATCAATAAACAACATAAGAACGATGAATTCAATTAATACCAAACATAAAAAAGCTTGCTTTAAGACTGTCAAACATTAATGGCAATTATTATTTCAATAAAAAGAACTTGAAAAAATATAATTTCCATCAACGTCACTTTAATATTTGTCCTTTTTGACAATCATTGATTTGTTAAGACAATCAATAAATAACACAAGGACATTAAACCAAAAATCTTTAAACTAGAATATGGTTGAAAAATATATGCAACTAATTGAACATAAAAGCAATGAATTCAATTAACATCAATATTGATTTGCTAAAATAACTGTCGCACATTAATGGTATTTAATTCAACTAAAAAATTGAAAAAATATTATGAACATTAAAGTCACTTTTATGTCTGTCCTTTTTGACAATCATTGATCTGCTTAGACAATCAATAAATAACACAAGGACGTTCAACAAAATATTTCTAGTTATAGTTAAAATATGTATCCAATAAATAGAACATGCCCATATGCAAAAATATAAACAAAATCTACTCAATGGATTTAATATTAGTCCTTTTTGACTCCTACTGATTAGGCAAACAATCAGCAAAAAACACAAGGACATTATTGTTTTATATTAAACACAAATTTTTCGAAGTCTAATCCAATGAATTTCTAACACTGTTCAACTTATCGTGTCAAATACTCACTTTATGTTCAATGGTTGTCTGCTGGTTCTTGTCTAAATGCACCTTAATCAGCTGTGTACCGTCTAACTTGACACGAATACGTTTGCCAACAATTTCAGCTGGGAATACCAGATCCTCCAAGATGGCATCGTAGACAGCTGTCAAAGTGCGGGAGCGTGGCCTCTTTTGCTTCAGTGGATTTCTAGCCTTGCGTGTGGGCTTGGGCAGAATTTTACGTTCACCAACAACAACAACATGCTTGCCAGAGAATTTCTTCTCAAGTTCACGCACCAAAATGATTTGAATCTTTTGGAAGGTTTTCTGCTGTGGAATTGGCACGTAAATGATAACAGCCTGTGCAAATATGAAAGAAGATACATTACAAGAAATGTTGAATTAAAAAGCAATGGCAACTTACCTTCTTACTGCCGAACTCAATCTCACGCGCACGGGTAATGTGCAAATCCCTCAAATAGGGTTTCAGGTCGCTGTTGGCCTCCAACTCTAGCAGAGCTTGGGCAATCGACTTCTCGAAATCATCGGGCTCAGCGCCGCCTGGCTTGATAATCTTGGAGCCAATCATCTAAACGAGCAAGCAAGATACGAACATTAAACATAACCTTCTCACATATTAATAGCTTAGCTGAGTAATTCACAAAAATTATAAATCGTCATTTCACTAGCACAAAATGCCGACCACACACTTTTTATATTGCAACAAATTTCAACTATGAAGTAGATATTTTAATGGCCAACTTAATCTTAGCATATCGCTTTTAATCTGCAACATCGCAGTGTATTTTTAACACAAATGAACACAACGATAGTCAGTTTTTTGTTTTCTATAAAATTTCATTTAGTTCGGCTGGCTTTCATTATAATTAAGTGAATTTACGAAATAGTTACAGGAAAATAAGACCAACCTTAGTCAATTATTTTGACAGAAAAGGAAGTAAAAACGCTGCACTGAACGTTAATTTCCGCCAATTCGTTGAAAAATGAACGAGTAGCGAGTGCGCATGCTTGTCTTGAAGTTGGCGCTGCTTGAAAAGACGATGAAATTTGACAGTTTGTGCTTGTTTGCTACTAGGTAGAGCGTTGTCAAGCAATGCTTAGAGGTGAGCAGTATTGTGATTAGTTAAAAATACTTTTGTAATGGTCTGTTACATGTATCCGTTAAGAGATTTTGTAAAAATACTAATAGCCGAAGAATTTATGACACTTTAATAAGTTGTTTTAATATGAAACAAAGGCTGAGGTCACACAATGCTTCTTTGCTCGGAATATAATTTTGCTGTTGCAACCTAGGCAAAATTGTGAACGGATGAACACTATAGCTGTGTATGACGAAAAATTCTCAGTGCAGATCAGAGTAGAGTAGAGCATGTCAATTAAGTCGTCAAAAATAGTTTCAGAGCAGCGTAGAGCAGATACTTCAAAGAACAAAAAGAAAGGAAGCTTGAGAAAGAAACTGTCACAAGTAAACATATGATGGAATAGGTTTGAAAAAATTAAAATTTTTATTGAAATCTATTGAAATTTATTAAAAAAAACATTTTAACCCTTTTCCATTTCAAACTTTCCAATTTTTCAACAAGAACCAAAACATTTGATTTATTTATTAGCTGCTCAAACTTAAACCACAACAAACATAAGCGTTGAAAAGAGCAGAAAGCTTAACATACAGCAGCTTAAAAAACAAAGATCAAGAGCAATTTTGAGCAGTTTAGAGCAGAAAAAGGTGCTCATCGAACATTTTTTGCTGATCTAGAGCAAGAAATTTTAATCTAGAGCAGTCATCGAATAAAGCTTATGTAGACCGAGCAAAATGTGTTCATTTGCTCGCTTCACATGACAGCAAGCCCTGTTGAAAACAGCGTTGCTATGTGATTAAATAAAATATGGTAGCTTTTCAAAGATAAAATATACATGTTAAATGTAAAATTTGCTCTCCTTTTCTATAATTTGATCAACGTACAAATTGAGAATAAAAGTGGTCCTCATGTTAACTCGCAAATACCTCAAATACCGCCTAAACTTCTTAAGTTTTCACTGCGTATATCAGCTGTTCTCTTTTTTCCATACAAAAAAAGTTTACGAGAATCTCCCAATATTTCAATGGATTCGTATCAGTATTTGTGACAGATGAAAACGACGTCAGCAAAAAACGATCCCAAGTCTAACGCAACGCAGACGTTTCTTTTGTCACAAACAAATCTACCGTATATGTTTTGTGTGTGTCTAATTATCGAAATCTGTTAAATTTTAGTTTAAATGTTACGTCGATTGACATTAAGTTGTAAAAGTATTTTTTTTTTGTATGATTGCTAGCATTAATCTTGCGATTATTGTTCGTTGCTATCATCACACGATTCACACTAAAAGCTGCTAAAAATTATCCTACTGTGTGTTACGACATGTGAGATACAAAGTATAACCGAAGCTCATCACACTGTCATTTTTGGTTTTTGTATAAAGAAACTCATATTTCATGTTTAGACTTTCACACAGAATCACATCACTTTTTTTATAAAATTGTTTGATTTTAAAATAAAAACAAAGCTAAGTCAATTCAACTTTTTTGACCATCCAAAGGAATCGCAATGCAATTGCTGTAATAAGCGTCAAAAGTGTTTTTGTGCACAAAAAACAAAAAAAATATCAAATTAAAAATTATAATTATCTAATTGCAACTGTGGTCGAATAGAATCTGTGATGAAATTGGAAACAAACCTCAAACCCAAATGTTGTACATGTCAAAAAAATCAAAACAGATTCAAACACACTTTCTTTTTCGTTGTTTACAACATCCCACATCTATCACACATTAAAAATTTTTACATGTCTTAACAGACAGTAGGACAATGTAAAGCGGCGGTCCACACTGGAAATAAATTATTTCATACCATCTGTCAAATTCCATTTCTTACCATAAATATTGCAACCAATATATTTTACGTGAGCAATCTATGTTATACTATATCATTTCAAAACAAATAAAATAAATTAAATATGAATAAATTTGGGCCACTGACAAATACAGCACTATGACACAAATTCTTCAATTAAAAATTTCGGCAAAGTTTTCTGTTTATGTTAGTGATGGTAAATGATGACAAAAATGACAGCTCATTGCTTAACATAAATGGCAAGAAATATTGCATAACATATATTGCAATATCTATGGTAAGCAATATTTTATACCATAATATTTTATACCATAATTTATTGCCAATGTGGACCGCATGTTATGCAGGCTTCAAATCAACGTTTTTGTGTGGCATACGGCAGCCATATACACACAAGTTCGATAGTTAAGAAGCTAGTTCGCCATCTTGGAACACAAGTTGGCTTGTTGACAAAAATTTTTGATTTTCTCTGTCCAACAAAGCAAAAAAAAAACATTTCTATAGTCATTGCGAAACCAGGGTTGTATTGAAACATAAGTGTAGTATATGTGGAGTACATTTTAATGATTTAAGTACGATATGAGAAATGATTGGTACTTTTTGTTTTCTATTTGGTAGTACTCTATGTAAATTGCATACAGTATACGTGACAACTTTGTTAGGATTCAGTAAAAAATTTGTTTCGAAAAAAGTAAGCAGGTGTGGAAGACTTGGAAAGCATTTTTGCTTTATTTTCCCCACACAAAAATAATTTTATTTCCAAGCAATAAATACTTTTTTAAGAGTACATTTCTACTCTTCTCAAATGTAACCCTGTGTGTGCCAAACAAATTCCGTAATCTGAACGCTCGCTTTCTTAAACACATACAAGCCGCCATATTGTTTGCCACACGAGTTCCAGATGTGAAATCCACATTACGATTGTTCGTTGCTATATTTTTTACAGCTGAGTAATTTGACACTTGCTGTGTTTGCTATGTTTGCAGCATAATCGTAACAAGCCTAGTACGTTACGTAACGTCAACGTATTTTACGTCAGGCATGCATCATCAGACATGAATGATGTTGAATGGTCTTCGGAAGCGCTCAGTAAAACTGTTGAGTTAACGGTTACAATTTTATCGAGCAGAAAAATTAACAATCCTTTGTCTCAACCTTGATAGAATTAATAAGATAGTAGTGACAGCTGCATTTATTTCTCACAACCGACGAAAATATATTATTAAAACAATTGTTATTCAATTATTTGCAGCTGTTTTTGAGAGCTCTCATCTTAATAACCTTATTCTGGTGATTGAAAAAAATCTTTTGCATATATTTTTATAAAAGAAACTTCAAACTAAAATAAAAACCATATTAAAATCCATAAAATTTTAGTCACAAATCACAAAAAAAAAATATAGATTAGTACAAAATATTTTTAGTGTAATGTTAAAGAGTTAATCACCCGTTGAAAATATATGGATAAAAAAATAAATTATACTAATTTTATAAACAAACATACTTCTCATTTCACAATAGTACTTTAGTGTAATCTCTTCGTCATACCTTTTAATATGTACTATCGTTAAATTATTTACAAATTATCTTAATGCCTTTTGGTGCGCATTTCCAAATTTTCACATTTTTCTGAGTAAACTCCAAGTCACTTTATAAAATATTATTTTTAAAATGTTTATCTTGTTTCACTTGCATAAATCATGAATGCTCCAATTCAAGACACCTGTAACCAAAATCTTTTGTCTGCAACCTATAAATATTATGTTTTGAGTAACGTAAAAAGAGTTTTTTCATAAAGGATAAAAAAAATTTGTTATATGACTTAAATATTTCTAATATTTACAAAATTCTTTTATATATTTTTAACATAAAAAAACAATTTTTAAAATAAATATTAAATATTAAAATAATATTCACTGTATTGTGAGCTTCGATGCAACTCGAGGCTCTAGTGTTCTTATATTTTTGAAAATTTGTACAAATACGCCAAATCGTGAATGCAACTAATAATATTTGTTATTACTTTAAAAAGCTACAAAATTAATCATATGCAAAAAATGTCTTATTTTAACTCTTGCTCTAACTCTAACTCTAACTCTAACTCTAACTCTAACTCTAACACTAACTCTAACTCTAACTCTAACTCTAACTCTAACTCTAACTCTAACTCTGACTCTAACTCTAACTCTAACTCTAACTCTAACTCTAACTCTAACTCTAACTCTGACTCTAACTCTAACTCTAACTCTAACTCTAACTCTAACTCTAACTCTAACTCTAACTCTAACTCTAACTCTAACTCTAACTCTAACTCTAACTCTAACTCTAACTCTAACTCTAACTCTAACTCTAACTCTAACTCTAACTCTAACTCTGACTCTAACTCTAACTCTAACTCTGACTCTAGCTCTAACTCGAACTCTAACTCTAACTCTAACTCTAACTCTAACTCTAACTCTAACTCTAACTCTAACTCTAACTCTAACTCTAACTCTAACTCTAACTCTAGCTCTGACTCTAACTCTAACTCTAACTCTAACTCTAACTCTAACTCTAACTCTGACTCTAACTCTAACTCTAACTCTAACTCTAACTCTAACTCTAACTCTAACTCTAACTCTAACTCTAACTCTAACTCTAACTCTAACTCTAACTCTAACTCTAACTCTAACTCTAACTCTAACTCTAACTCTAACTCTAACTCTAACTCTAACTCTAACTCTAACTCTAACTCTAACTATAACTCTAACTCTAACTCTAACTCTAACTCTAACTCTAACTCTAACTCTAACTCTAACTCTAACTCTAACTCTAACTCTGACTCTAACTGTAACTCACGTTCTCTTCGAGTGCCGCTAGGTTCGAGTGCGATGTGGTGACACCCCAAAACTTGGTGAACCTCATGTTGAGAAGTGAAACCAACTGGTCAGTGCAAAGCTCTTTGTCAAAACGCATAATCTACGAACTTCGAAGAGTCGAGAGTTTGCAAAATAGGTCAGCATGAGAGGGTTCTGCTCATGAGGAGATGAGCAAGTTAAGGCTTTCATTTTGACAGTTCCTGAGCCGGCAGACAGAATTAGTCCCTTAGTCTTCAGCTTAGTGCTGTTCCCTCATCCGGTGAAGTAATGTCTTACGGTGGTTCCACGGAATTCATATAATGTCGGTGATTCAATGCGGGAAGTAGGTTTAGTGCCTTTTGAAGGAAAACTCGAACTCTAAATTTGACTTTAACTCTAATTCCAAAACAAATTCACTAACGAAGACATCTGTATTAAAATAATTAATTAAGGTATGCAAAACAACATGTTCTCAGATTTTTGCAAACTACAGCATACAGAACAGTTGAAGAGTACTGTACACAGTCAATGATAATCTGGGCGTGAATTCAAATCTAATTAAAAGTCAACCAAATATTCAACAATGTAAATAAAATTACGCTCGGCTCTTGCAACATGTGCAACATTAATTAAAATCAAATACAAAACATAAACAATGCGAAGGATGAATGGCTAACAATACGCAGCAATCTGGAGTAGAGGAGAGTCCAGCCAAGCACATCATTTTGAAATAGATAACAAAGCTTTGTTTGCACAATGCTTTAAATTTTAGCTGAAGTCTGAAGTGAGCACAGAAATAAGTGATAAACAACCCCAGTCAGCAATACTCTAAATACGGTTTTGAACTACTAACCAGGCATAGAATACTACAATCTGATGGTACGTTATATTAATTAATTTGAATATTTGCTAAATCAATTCATTGTCTTTGTTAAATAAATAAATATTTGATTCCATTGAATAAGTAATTAAATCTTCGTTTCCACACTAGTAAACAGGAAATTAGGATACATTTTATGAAAATCGTAGAAACATTTACTTAAGTTCGCTGTGTTCATATAAAAAATATAATATGTAAAGGTTGAATATAAGTTAATTTTTATTTTTTTATTTTAGAGTTAGAAATAATTTAAACAACTTAAATATATGAAAATTTGATAACGATATGCTCTGCATCTAACAGTCTCCAATTTTTAAAGAATTATTATTTATATATAGCCGCCATAATTTTTAAAAAATGCCCATTAGTTGCGTTTCATCTTTACTCATCGCTTTCATCAGAACCAGAGTCTCCATGTCTGATTATTCGTCTAATGTTCTCAACATTTCTTGCAATATTGTTAATTCGTCCAGCTGTATGAGCGATTTGAGACTGAAAAACAAAAATGAAACATTAGAAGTGAATAAAATTTGTTTCAAAGTGATATAAAAACTTACAGTTCCTGCATCCAAATCATCTAACCAATCGGCCTGAGATAGTCCTACCACGGCGAAGATTAGGAATACGGCAAAAATAGCGCAAATTTTGAAGTTCATTGTGCTTTTAGTTGGTGAGTGCTTGAACGTGCTTAAGTGAATTATGACCTTCTGCTCGAAATCGCCTTTCTTAAATACTGTCTGTGAAAAGTAAACGCTGATAAGAACAGCAGCAGCTTAATCGTAGAGGGGATTTTTAAAAAGGAATTTTATTTAGTACTGGGATTTACTCTTCGCTGTATGTATACAAAAATGTACAAACTTCGATTTCAGCTTAAAAAAGTTATTTTATGAAAGTACCACAAATTTTTCATAACTTGTTTGCATAAAATTTTGAAAATTTGTGTACTAATTTTGATTTAAAAAACTCGCTTATCACATCAGTTTTTTCGAGATTTATATTTTCACAACAATATTATACGTTTTATGGCATCCCAAATATAAATACAAATTTTCAACTTTTCAGGCTATTACTTAAATGTTTTCTTATTTGGCCGTTTCACAGAGTGGCAACGATATACGTGTGTGCTCAAAGTTTGATTTTTAAAAAATGGGCTTAGAAAAAAATTAAAAACATTACTTTTTATATTATAGGAGATCAGCGGCGCAATCAGAATTTTTTTGTTTTTTTTGGGGGTTTTATCAAATTTTGGATTTATATATAAAATCAATTTTACAATCATGGGTTAAGTTAATGGGCTAGGTGGGTTTCGAAGGCTCAACCAAAGAATATGATAACTAATTTTTGTTAATATAAGAACTAAATATTTGAAGCACTAGATAATGTATCTTGAAGAAGGGTTCCAAATTTTAACAAGATTGATTATAACTTTTTGGGAAATCATGACAACTAAATTGCAACAATAAGTTTGGACTCAAGCTTAAGGGAGAATATTCTGGACATATTGTACAATGTCATAAGGAAAAAACAAAATTAATTTTCAAACCGACCCAACCCCTAAAAAACAGTCATATTTAAAATTTAAGTTAAGTTTTTATAAATAGTATCTTTTTAATATTAAAAAATATTTCAAAAATTGCTATAATTGTAAACTTTTCCACCAAAATATGCAAGTCTTGTAATCAAGATTGAATATCGGAATCTGTTTGTCCAAAAATGCTTTTATTATTTGGATACGAATACTTATCGAAATAATGCACATTTTGATTGTTTCCAAAGCCTTGCAAGAAAATAAAAAATGTTAAGGGTATTTTTTTAAGAGCTTGCTGATTTGAAATTTAAATAAAACACATGTTAAATTATGAAATGGCCAAAAAAAATTTTTTATTTGGTCGATAATTTCTTGGCATTTAACATTTAAATATAATTTCGGGCATATGGCCACCACGACTATTTTGTACAAAGGTCATTCTGGAGATCCAATTTTTGACCACCTTTTCAAGCATTTGAGGGCGTATTTCAGCAATGACACGTTGAATATTGGTTTCCAAAGCGTCAATCGTTGCTGGTTTATCCACATAAACCAATGATTTCACGTATCCCCACAAAAAATAATCAAGTGGCGTCAAATTACATGAACGCAGAGGCCAATTCACCGATCCATTTCTCGAAATAATGTTGTCGTTGAAATTCTTTCAATAAGTCGATTGTTTTGTCCGCAGTATGACAAGTGACACCATCCTGTTGAAACCATATTTCGTCCACATCCATATCTTGAAGTTTAGGCAACAACAATTCATTGATCATGGTTCTGTATCGATTTCCATTCACGGTAACGCGTCGTCATTCCTTATTTATAAAGAAATAAGTACCGATGATTCCACCAGCCCATAGACCGCACCAAACAGTACATTTATCGGGATGCATTGGTAATTCTTGAACGGCGTGTGGATTATCTTTGCTCCAAATACGGCAATTTTGCTTGTTGACATAACCATTCAACCAAAAATGCGTCTCATCACTGTGCACCATTAAATTCACGAAGTGCTCTATAAACATTTTTAATTGAACACTCTTTTTGAAAATAAATTTCCACGATTTGGAAGCGTTGTTATGGAGTTAACCTATTCATGATGATTGGCCAAACAATACTGAGTAGAGACGTCGCTTTAAACTGTCAAAACAACTGTCAGACAATAGAGTAATCCATTTTGAAAAAACCTTATAAAAAAACAGCCTTCATATAAAAATCGAGTTTCTTTCTCAAAATTTGATCTCTCGCCGAGTAAAAGTTAAAATTTTTTAGTTCAAACTGTACAACAGGCTCTGTCAGGACACTTTGGCCGTACAGAAGCTGTACAGCAGTGGTAGCGGTCATTTTAAAATTAACTTGCTTCTGCGTTGTTTAGGGTCTTTAGAATCGGCCAAAATTTTTTGAAATCGCCAGTTTTACAGCCGTTTACGGATTTTTCTTGTTCTAAGAAGGTTAAACGAAGGTTTTAGGCAGATATACGAAGGTTTTAAGGCTTGAGCTACAATATTTTCAATTTTTCTCGGAGAAAATGCAATTTTTTCTCCCCACAATGACTGAATACTTCACTTCGTTGTAAAAATAACCAATTGGCGCTAGCCTTACAATTCGTCCTTTGATGACTACTAATGGAGCTCATTTCCGAATATATAAAACACAAAATTTCTGACTCCTTGGGATGAAAAACTAAGAGCCAAAATATGAAAAAATCGTTTGAGTCTCTCGACATCAAAATAACCGATGAAATTTCCTTTAAAATCGACTTTTGATATCGTCATATTTAACACTAACATACTAACTCTTTCTGTATGTAATATGTGAAAAATATTTTTTTAATCATATTCTTCCTTTGGATTTTCAAAATTAGTTTCATGAAAATCCTTCAAAATTGCACAAATATTATTCGATTTTAATGCGTTTGTGTGAGAGTGTCTTAAATTTGTTCGTTAAAAAAGATATTATGTCGATTTAAGTCAGCATTTCCTAATTCATGCTGATATGCAGGATATGACAAACCTCTTGAGAACATGAGCATTAGCCATTCGGTGTCGGATATTAATAGAGGAAAAGTTAATGTAGACAACTGCGAATTATTTTTATGTCCACTGGAATATTGAGGTGTTAAGGAAGGCTAAATTGAAACAATATTTAAGAGGTCCAATATAAAGAAGGTAACTAAGTAAGAACATATATATCCAATATATTATATAGAAAAGTAACAGTTTTTTGATATTACCGATTTTTATCTTTGTCAAAAACTGTCACGAACATAATAATAAGAACATATGTAGGTCCACTTCTCGATCAATTATTTGACTCAAGAATGACAATTAATCTTGAGAAGCTGGGTTAAAGTCTTTTCAAGGACTGAAATCGACAATACTTTCTTGTTAAACTGATAAATATAAGAATTTATAAAAAAAAAACAGTAAACAACAGAATTCGTTTAATTTTAACCCATTTTCCATGATTTTTTTCTTCACTGCCATATCATCTTACCAAGGGACTGCCACTACTGTAAAAAATTAAATATTTTGTTTATATTTTTACAACCCGTAAAACTCGTATTTCAGACACAATAGCAACAATATAAACTTAGCCAAACAGCAACAGTGGTTATTTAGTAACTATGAATTTGCTTGTAAAGTTTAATTTCTTTGAATTTTGTCTCATATTTAATGGTTTATGATGCTCAATATTCCTGCATCTATTGACAATGACCGTGAAGGGGATTTTCTTTTGCACGTTTTTTCGAGTTTTTTTTTTTATACTTTCTACAAAAAGTTTATTTCTTTCTTATTATGGGACATTTTTAAATTTTAAATATTGTTATCAGCAGCTTTGTTTAATTCAGGCTGTGTGAATTCCCGACTGATAAAGACATCCGCATCTATCAGCTGAGCAAGCAAAGATGTAAATTTCTACGAGTATAAATAAAATGAATGCTAAGCGGTGGAATCGAAAGTAAACATAATTCAAGTGAACAACGTTGAAGATCGAAGCAGTTTAGCTCGCATTTAAATAAATTTACAAAAAAGTAACAAAACTAACAAAATGAATTTCTACAAAATGTTCATCTTCTTTGCTGTTGTTTTAACTGTTTTTGCTGCACAAACAGAAGCGGGTTGGCTAAGAAAGATTGGCAAAAAAATTGTAAGTTTAAGTTTTTTAGTGTTTTTTGTTTTTAATTATTGATGAGAAACTCTTTCATTTGTTTAGGAACGTATTGGACAACATACTAGAGATGCCACCATACAGACGATTGCCGTCGCCCAGCAAGCTGCAAATGTCGCAGCGACAGTGAAGGGTTAAGAACTTGAGCCAAATAACAAGGAGGAAGATTTATGTTAACTATTTATTTTACTTTAAGTCATGTTTAGTCCATCAAGTTCAAAGACTATTTTTTAATTAATGTTAAAACAATAAAATAAGCATTGAAAAACTTTTATATAAAAAATATTATTTTATTTGATAAATCGACTATTGAAAAGAATTTAACAAGAATAACATATGTTCATCTGGTTAAAACCATAGTACAATAAGCAAGGTATCTGCAGGGCTATCAATCCTCTCTCTCTCAGAGTCAGAATTGTCAAATTCAATACAAATTATTTGATGTCTTGTTTTGTAGCTCTATTTCGTTCAATATTTTTTGACAGTTCTGACTTTCGGCTCTCTCTCGAAAAAATTATATTGGCCATTCCAAGCCTAATATAAGTTTTTATTTTGAAAAATTGACCTCATGCTCTTTAATTTGCTTGAAATTTTGGCGTAGGTTTCTTTTCCACTTTTAAGAATATAAGTTGAGTTTTTTTTATTTTTCGCCATTTTTGTCCAATTTTTGATAAAAGTAAAAATTTTTGAAATTAAGTCATATCCAATAAATCCTATCCCCGTCATCTGTTACCCTATTTTAAATATCGTTAGAAAGTTATTGAAAAGCGAAAGTTATTTTTATGCTAGAGTTGAAAACTTTTTGAAAATAATGTAATTTGCTCATGTTTCAAAAAGTACACTTTTGTTTTTGTAATTTTAAGAAGAAAATAAACTTTCCAATAAAACACAATTACGATGGCCAAATAAAAGATTTCTCAAATAGTAAATGGCAATCTAAATTTTTTCTGATATACTTCACTTTATCGTTCATAACTATAAACAAGAATAACAGATGACGGAGATATGATTTATTGCAAATGACTTGATTTTTAAGATTTTTACTTTTATCAAAAAACCAAAATCAAAAATTGATATCTTCATAACTTTACAAAAAATGGCGATGAAAATCAAATTCAACTTATTTTCTTAAGTGAAAAAGGAACCTACTGCCAAAAACAAACAAGCAAATCGAAAAGCATGAGGTCAATCATTACATGCATTAGGCGTGCAATGGCCGATATATAAAATTTCGTAGAATGTCAAAAAATTAACAAGGTCAGAAATAAGATAATGATATTTTCCCGTTTATTTTGTTTTGTTGTCAAAATGTCATGAATTTCATTAATTTTTTGTTTTATTTATAAATTTTGTATTATTTATTATAAGAGCTTCCTACTTTTTTTCCAAATAAAATACATAAAAATCAATGTATTGATTCAAATCATCATTTGGAATGATAGTTCAGTTCCTACAACTCAATGTTTAAAAATTATTTCTTGCAAATGTTGCCCTCGACTAGCTCTGAAGTGGTCCATTCAGGAGGTCTAATTTGCCCAAATCCTGAGAGCGACGACAAATCGACTGTTGACGGTTTTCAATAACAGGCTCTATGAACTCTGGTTGAATGATGAATGTCTAATAGTTGAAAATTGGTTCGAAATTTGGTGATGGTGTTACGAATAGTGCGCTCAGTACGCTCATTATGTTAAAGAACTCTATAACATTCTCTCACTGATGACTGATTTCGGTAGTAAGTTTCCACAATTAATAAACGTTGTTCAGGATTAAGTCTATTTATGATTGAGTCGTATTGAATACCGAACAAAAACATCATATGGACAAGCCATATGGACAAGCCATATGGACAAGAAAAAATAACATATTTGGCGACATTTTGAAATTAACGGGTAAAAGCTATTCTAAAACCGAAATTTTCATATATCTTCCGAACATGAAATGACTTTTAAATATAATGCATAAATTAAAAAGTAGCAAAAGGTCAAATTTTTATAAATTCTCTTAGATTAATTTAAATACAAAACAGAAATAAATTAAAACTTTTCAAAAATGACAGAGATATTGGCTTCCCAATTCAGAACATCTTGAGACCATTTTTTTGGTTGAAATACACGCTAAATAACTAACGACAATATTAAGACAAGATTAGAAATTCTTTTAGAAATAATTATAAAAATTGCAAAACCGTTAAAAGTCGACTAAGATATTGACATGAGAACTAAAATTTTGAATTTAAACACAGTTTTTACAAATTTAAAAATTTTTACTTTTGAGAAAAACTCAGATTCGACCTGCTCAAAAGCCCCAACAAAATTTCATATTTATCAAAAAGCGTGTTTATTAACAAAATCTCGCGTGTTTGAAAAATTAAGATTTTTACTGTGTATCAATTCGATTTGAAATGAAAATGCTATAAAAATTTTTCTATATCTACGATTATTTAAAAACGTTTTTTGTGTATTTTTTCTCAATTTTTATTCCATAAGGATTTTTGGAAGAGTGTGTTTTGTATATTAATTTTTTACATATTGGCACTCATAAATATAAAAAAATAACGCATATACCATAAGAAATACAGTAAATCTTTATCAAAAGAAGACAAACCGTTTTCTTGCAATTACTTGCCGAAATTTTATAATTTATTGCGTATTTTAGGCGCCATATCCTTTAACTCTTGCTTTGGGAACCAAGTATAATACGAAAATAAAATCAAATCTCTCAAATAAATTTCTTAAAACACTTAATAAAGCAACTCAGGTCAACACTATTGAGATATATTTGCTGCTATTTATATTACAATATTTATATGAATTCTTTGTATGTTTCAAAAATTAAAACACAATATTTGTTTTTTAAATATTTATTAATAGATAAATTTTTTTATTATCAACACAACTTTAATAACATCTTAAATCTTCACTTAATATCTCTTCCTTTCAATCTCTTAAAAATAATTTTAACAAAACTTTCCTGCATTGTATTGCAAAGGCTTACTCTACCCTATGCCCTCCATAAAATGCAAAGAATAGCACTATTATTCGTCGCTCTCGTCAGAGCCCGGATCCACACTTTTTATAATCTTGCCAATGTGGTCAATATTTCTTGCAATGTTGCTAACACGTCCAGCATGATGGTTGACATCATTAACCAATTGATTCTGTAAAATAGATGGGAACAATCAGAAAGGCAACGTAAACGTTTTTAACACAAATAACAACTTACTGTTCCTGCCTCCAAATCATCCAACCAATCGGCCTGAGTCTGTCCCAACGATGCAACGATCAGGAAAACAGCAAACAGAGCAAAAATCTTGGAGTTCATTGTGTGTAATTGAATGTTTTTAGGTGAATGATGATCATCTGTACTCGGTCGTCTTCTTTAAATACTTTTTGCTAAAAAAAATAGCTGATAAGAAAATAAACAGATCATCTGTAGAGGGGATTTTTTGTAACCAGCATCTGGATTATATTTTGTTTTGGAATTGGGATTCACACTTTTTTGAGATAAGACACGTACAATTTCTCCCAAAGAATAAAAATTACTTTTAAGAAATTCAATAAAATTTTTTTTAGGAATAAGTTTTGCACAATTTAACTAGATTTGACCCTACATAGATCTTCTAGTTGAAGCTTTTATATATATCAATGTTTCTTTGGGCGACTATAGCAATAAGTATTTAAGGGGGGACATGACATTGGTCGTTTTTTGAAATCGATTATATTTTTTTTTATAATTTTGTATTTGAGTAAATATTCTTAAGATTCTAAGAAAATAAATTCCTACGGGTTCAAAAGTTACAGCCGGATTTGTGAGAGCGCATTTTTAATATTCGCGCTTTGTTTTCTTTGTTCACAAACTTTGAACGCGTTTATCTCGAAACCATGTTTTTCGTACTGGTTGTGGCACTAGCGGGTTCATTTTTTGACGAAATTTTTTTTTACAAAAAATAAGCAAACATCAAAAAATCTGTGTCGACAAGCAATAACAGCTAAACTCATTTTCAATATCTCAGGAGTGAATTTTTAAGATTAGAATTGCTACCTTATATAAGGGCACCTTGACTTTTTCTGTTTAGATTTGATGGCCTCAAACATTTAATTTTCAAGTTACAACAATAAAAACGTCCGTTATAGAGTTTTTAGTTGCGAAAAATCGCAATGAAAGTAAGTACCTCAGTTTGTACTAACTCGACTTAAGCGGTTATTCCTTGTCGACACAGATTTTTTGATGTTTGCTTATTTTTTGTAAACAAAGAAATTTTGACAATCTGCCAACAGTGTTTTGTGATGCTGGGGAAAAGTGCGTACTTATTTTTAAAAAAAAAGTTCTATGATTTCTTCTCAAGTTAACAAGGAAAAAAATATATGTAGGTGTTGTATCAAATGTATGCTTCAAATTAATCTAAATTTAAAAGTTCGTCTGCAAATTTTAAATAAACATTAATTTTGTGTATTGTTTTTTTAAACAAGGTGCCAATAAATTCATTCAGAAGTTTTTTCCTTTTTCAGTGAATTTATGAACAAAAAAATGTATAGACCGACGAGCTTTCCTTTCCAAAAAGGAAGTCTCTACTGGCCGTTTTTTCTTAATAAATAATTTTTCATATTAGTATTTTTTGGATTAATTTTTCACACATCAACAAGAAGCAACAAACGCTCGATATTTTGTTCGGTGTTGTGCAAGCGTCATCGAATTCGTTTTATGTTGTTGCATGTTCATGTTTTTATGTTATTGTGAAGAAATTAAAACAAGAAATGCTACCAAAGTAGGGTGAAAAAATACGTTAGTGATTAAAATGCGATATTCTCGTTTTTGCTTTGTGAGTGATTTTTCAAACAAAAATGTAAAAGCAGGCGAACATTTACTAACGAACGTTCTTTTATCAAGTTACTTTTCTTGTTTCAATGCAATTATTTACAGCAGGCATTACTTTACTGCTTTGCATTTATCTTCAAAAGTAGAATTTTTCTTCGTTAATATAAACACTGTTATTTCCTGCTCAACCTCTCTCATAAAGCTTCACAGCTCTAAACTCTTTGATGAATGAATTCCAAATGCGTTTGAAATTGCGTATTTTTCTTTTGATGGATATATAAAAATGATATTTAGAGAATTCGCTGGTTTAACTTTTTTATATAGTTTTTATGACTAATATTATGAATAAGTTAAGTTTTTTTGACATTTTTTTAAACAATTGCAATTAATTTTAGTCCCTTTAATATATTTATGATTAAACAAGTAAAGAAAGTCTAAAGTCGGTCTAGGCCGACTATGAAATATCCTAAACCCACTTTTCAAAAACAAAAAAAAATTTTATTGTAAATGGGCGTGTCCGTGGGCGGATTAATATATATATTTTATATGCATTTAAATGTTGATGAAAAATTTACACATACCAATTTTTATTCCTGTAGCTCACAGTTTATGCTTTTATTTTGCTTTCGCTATGGGAGGTGGGCGTGTTCATGGACGGATTACTCCCAATTTAAGAACACACCTTAGTTTTGGTATAAAATACATACATACCAAATTCAATTTCTCTATGACAAACATAACCTTATTTATTGAGTTTTAAACTTTTTGGGTTGCATGGGAGGTAGGCGTGTCCGTGAGCGGATGACACCCATTTTTCGAACACATCTTTGCCTTTTCATAAAACACATACCTGCGAAATTTTAGCTCTGTAGGTTAACCATAGGCTTATTTATTGCGTTTTCAATTTTTGGGTTGTATGGGAGGTGGGCGTGTCCGAGAGAAGATGACGTCCATTTTTCGAAGACATATTTGTGTTGACATAAAACACACACATATCAAATTTAATTGTTGTCGGCTAATTATGAGCTGAGTTATGCTGTTTTCAATTTTCGCGTTGTATGGGAGGTAGGCGTGTCCGTGGACGGACGATGTCCATTTTTGAAAACCTTCTTTGTTTTGTTATAAAAAACATACCTGCCAAATTTAATTTTTATAGGTTGAACAGAGGCTTATTTATTGCGTTTTCAATTTTTGAGTTGTATGGGAGGTAGGCGTGTCCGTGAGCGGACGACACCCATTTTTCATAAACATTTTTGTATTGATACAAAACACATACACACCAAATATTATTGGTGTAGGTTAGTTATGAGCTTATTTATGCAGTTTTAAATTTTTGCGTTGTATGGAAGGTAGGCGTGTCCGTGAGCGGATTCCAAAAATATTCAATAGTGCAGATCCTTGGGTCCATGTGACCATGTGCACCAAGTTTCATTCAATTATCTCAACTCCTTCTTCTTATCCTGTGTATACGGACAACACACAGACGGACAGACGGACGGACGGACATGGATAGCTCGACTCACGTGGTGACGCTGATCAAGAATATATATACTTTTCTATACCGGACTCGCTTCGTTCTATGCGTTACAAACGTTTGCACAAAGTTAATATACCCTGACCTTTCAGGTTTAGGGTATAAAAACGGAGCATTAAAAGTAGTAATCAAAAATTATTGCAGTCAATTTAGTATCAAATAGTATGATGCATTTGTATGCATTTGTCGACCCAATGACATTGGTCTCATATTCTCATTCTGCTCTCATTTTAAAATAAGCATACCATGATAGAATAACTAGTTTTTCTAGTTGTTTTTGCTGGCTTGTTGTTGTTGACATGTATAGCACTCACAGCTTTGTTAGTGTAAAATTAGATATTTGAGCAGCCGTAAAAATATGAGCCTACCTTATTATTCTGTCATAAAGCATACCAAAAAGAGAAGACGTCAAAAATACGAATAGCCTTTTTTTTATTGAATCATGCAAACTTTCAAATTTGGAACATCACCAATAATTGAAAAAAAAATTTTTTTTAAAAAAGCTCCTGTCATACGATGACCAATTTTGTTGAGATTTAAAAAAATTAATTTTTTTCCAGATCGGACAATTTTTGCGACTCCCAGTGCTGCAACCACGCGGCCCTGTTTTTTTTCTCTGCCGCCAGTTTGGAGCTCTATAAAACCATGTTGGAGTGAAAAATATATTTTTGGAAAAATGTTTGGAAAAATGTTTGTTTTTACTGAGTTATAAATTTTTAAAGAAGGTCTGTTTTCTCTGCCGCGAATGTAAAGGTAATTTTTTTTTTAATTTATATAATAATTTTTGTCTATAATTTAATTAGCCTGAGTTCATAATCCTTGTCATTTTGTGTCTTTTGCAAATTTAACATGTATTGCTATGCAAATATATATATCTTATAAATTTAAATTAAATTAATGATAACGCAATTTTGAAAAGATGAGTTCTTATCTACAATTCCGACTAAGCATTAAGACAGCGAACACCGACAGGGGTTCCCCTGCGCTTTGAGGAATGCATCTTAAGTCAAAACGACTAAAGATACGATCGGTATAAATTCAACGCGTAACAGTAGAGTCGACATCAATCATCGTTCAAGTCATCAATTGAATACATCGCTTTAATTGCAATATTTATTTACAAACAAAACAAAAAATAAATAAATTTTTTTACAATGAATTTCAACAAAGTTTTCATCTTTTTCGCTGTTGTTTTGGCCTTGTTTGCTGGACAAAGTGAAGCTGGTTGGCTGAGGAAAATTGGCAAGAAAATTGTAAGTTAACACATTTGATATGCAACATTTTTTTACCTTGACTAATGCACTAATTCTTATTTGATAGGAACGCGTTGGCCAACATACCAGGGATGCCACCATTCAAACAATTGCAGTAGCACAACAGGCAGCAAATGTAGCAGCAACTGTGAAGGGTTAAAAAGTCGACACAAACAAATCTTGAAATAAACTTTAAATCTTATGTTAAACATTATTTTAAGCTATTTATTCTAGTTTTACTAACTTTTACATTGTAAATATTGACTTAGCAAAAAATCCTTTTAAGAATTAAAATACTTACAAATTTCAATAAATAAAAAACTAAAATGGATCAAAATTTGATTTATTTTTGCCTATACCGATAGTGGATATATTATATTGGGAATATATTGGGAGTTTTAGGAAAATCATTTACCAGACAAAGACAATCAGGAACCTAAAATATTAATTATTTTTAAATGAAAATAACACATAAAAAGTTGTGATTGTAATAAGTAATTGCAAATTGTTGTATTGATCCTTTTTTTTCTCGATCACAAATAAAACTCAATCGTTGATCGTTATTTTCTCGATCAAAAATAAAAATGAATCATTGTTCGATGTTTTTCCGACAAGAAATAAGACTCGATTAAAAATAAAAATTTAAAAGGACATTAATTTATTCAATTTTTCTTAATGCATCTATTATATATTGGAATTGTCAATGTTTTGAAAGATTTTTTGCTATAAGTTTTTTAACTTACTTAATTACATTTGAAAATTGTATTAACAAATACACTTTTAAGAAGCTGAAAAGTACTCAAAATTCAAATTAAATATTCTTTACTTTATTTTGTATGCCAGTTTTTTTAACACTGGGGCACAGGTGATCCGAAGTAGTTCCTTAACCAAAGCAACTAGAACTGGTTTTTGCACATATTTTTGAAAAAACCAATTCGATCGTTGAATCGAAATCGTTTGTTCTGATCGAAAAAAATAAAGATCAAGATTGGTCGTTAAAATAACGATCAAAAACTTTTATAAAAATTTATTTTCTAAAAAAATTAATTAATTTAATAGTTCAAATAATTCATGTCAAAAAATAGTTCTCCAATTTTAGACATCTCGTGACTATTCTGCTCTTATAAGGAGAAGGCTGTATTTGTAATGAAAGTCAAAATTATTTTTATTGTACATAACCAGTCTTTAAGACTGATAAATAAGACAGCTGATTTATTTGCTCAAAAAGCAGTATCTTAAAAGCAGCTTAAAAGCAGTATCTACCCAAACAGAGCAAAACAGGTGGTATCTACAAGCAGATACGGCTTTTTGCCTTTATTTTTGTAGATATGTAGATAGATCCTTGGCATGAAAAAATCATTTTTAATGTATTCAATGATTCTTTGTTCATATAAAATGAAAGTTTTTAAAATAAAAAATTTTCCTACTAACTAAAGAAAGCATAAAAGCGTCAACAACTATTTTTCCTCTGCAGTTCTTCTGTATTTTTGAAAAGAATGTCAAAATAATGTTATGGTTGGTATCGTGCTGCATTCCACTATTCCGACTTATCAAAAATATATAAATATTATTCCCAAATTCGATGAACTAATGATAAATTATAGGAAGGAGAATTTTAAAACATCTAGATACGGCCTTCTTCCTTATGACGGTGATATATATATATTAAGGTGCCTTGAAAAAGCGCTTTTTTTATTTCAAGCGTGTTTCAATGAGAATTTTTGAAAATCATCTAAAAAAATTAAGAAAAAAATCATGAAAAACATCATTATCTTTAATCCAATTGCAAATTTATACAAATTTTTGATGCAGATTGAAAGAACTTTTTCAGGCCTACAATTTGAGACAGTTTATTTATTTACATCTATTACACTAGCCAGTATAAATGCGGAAAACATGATTTATGGAGGTTTTTTCAAAATGGTTTAGCTCACTGACGGATTTTGGTATAGCCAAAATATTTTGGGAACGATCATAGAATACATCAAGGTTCATTTTAAAATGGGTACAAATGGAACTTTTGTTTTCTTCATACAAGTCGAGGCACCTTAATATATATATATATTGATGGTGAAATCTGTGTCGACAAGGAATAACAGCTAAACTCATTTTCAAAAATTCAGAAGATCTTTAAATTGCTACTTAACAAAATGTCCTGACTTTTGGTGTATAGATTTGATGGCCCTAAACATTTAATTTTCAAGGTACAACCTTTAAAATTTGCGTACTAGTGTATTTCGTTGCGAAAAAACGCATTGAAAGTAATAACCTCACTTTGACGACATTCCTTGTCGACATAGATATATGTGTGCGTGAAATTTTCATTTAAAAATAACGATTATTTAAGTGATTCTTTCAAAGTTCCCGCAATATATTCCTTCCGCTATTGCTATAGGAAAAAAGTAACCCTGCAAACATTTGGAAGACGATTGGAAGATTAGATCATTTGGCGACGCGCTAGCGATTCGCCTAAGGGTTCTTTGGAAGATTGATCGCCTTTCGATTGCCCAAGCGATGAATGCGCGATTCTCAAAAAATTTAAAATCTTTCTTCGCTCACTCCGGCGATCGTTGGAAGATGGATCGCTTTTTGATCACCCAAGTGATTAATGCGCGATCGACAAAAAATGTTCAAAATCTTCCTTGGCTCATTCCGGCGATCGTTGGAAGATGGATCGCTTTTTTATCGCCCAAGGGATGAATGCGCAGTTAAAAAAAATTTCAAAATCTTCCTTCGCTCATTTCGGCGATCGTTGGAAGATTGCTTTTTAAAAAGCTTTCAAAATCTATCATTGTAATATGAAGCAGGCTCTGAAAAATCGTTTAAATTAATCAAAAAATTTAACTTTTAAAAACTTCATGAAACTGGGATAAAACAACATCTTAAGAACCCGCTAGTTCAAACTTGCAACAACTTGTACTACTCAACAACGATGCTCTGCAACAAACAAAAACCCCTTCTGCCGATTCGTTGGCGAATCTTCCCGGCGAATCGCTTAAGACTCCTCTCAGTGAATCCTTCGCGACTCTTCCTGGCGAATCGCCTAAGACTCTTCTCGGCGATTCGTTGGCGAATCTTCCCGGCGAATCGCTCAAGACCCCTCTCGGCGAATCGTTCGCGAATCTTCCAGGAGAATCGCTTTTATGGCCTCAGCTGCTTACATTCGGCGATGCCCAGAAGACTCTCAGAAGAGCTCGCCGGTGATCGTTTCATCTTCCAAGCGATGCGCTGGAGATTCTCAGGCGATTACAAATGTTTTCAGGGTAAATCAATGAAAAATTTTGCTTCATTTATTTTTTTTTTATTAAAATTTGTATGTATTTTTTTTTTAATTCTTAAAAGGATTTTTTGCCAAGTCAATATTTACAATGTTAAAGTTAGTAAAACTAGAATAAATAGCTTAAAATAATGTTTAACATAAGATTTAAAGTGTATTTCAAGATTTGTTTGTGTTGACTTTTTAACCCTTAACAGTTGCTGCTACATTCGCTGCCTGTTGTGCTACTGCAATTGTTTGAATGGTGGCATCCCTGGTATGTTGGCCAACGCGTTCCTATCAAATAAGAATTAGTGCATTAGTCAAGGTAAAAAAATGTTGCATATCAAATGTGTTAACTTACAATTTTCTTGCCAATTTTCCTCAGCCAACCAGCTTCACTTTGTCCAGCAAACAAGGCCAAAACAACAGCGAAAAAGATGAATACTTTGTTGAAATTCATTGTAAAAAAATTTATTTATTATTTTTTGTTTTGTTTGTAAATAAATATTGCAATTAAAGCGATGTATTCAATTGATGACTTGAACGATGATTGATGTCGACTCTACTGTTACGCGCTGAATTTATACCGATCGTATCTTTAGTCGCTTTGACTTAAGATGCATTCCTCAAAGCGCAGGGGAACCCCTATCGGTGCTCGCTGTCTTAATGCTCAGTCGGAATTGTAGATAAGAACTCATCTTTTCAAAATTGCGTTATCATTAATTTGATTTAAATTTATAAGAAATATATACATATTTGCATAGGAACACATGTTAAATTTGAAAAAGACACAAAATGACAAGGATTATGAACTCAGGCTAATTAAATTATAGACAAAAATTACTACATAAATTCAAAAAAATTACCTTTAGTTACTTATTGCTATACTCGCCTAAAGCAACACAGAAATATAAAAGCTTCAACTAGAAGATCTTATGTAAAATTTAAAAGCATTTATGTTATGCAAGCGTCAAATCCACTCAAATTGTTTGTAGAACGTATTTCTTTAAAAAAAAATTATTGAATTTCTTAAAACGTTATGTTTTCTTTGGGGAAAATTGTAACTATCTTATCTCATAAAAGTGTGAGTCCCGATTCGGAATTAAACCATAATCCAGACGCTGGCAACAAAAAATCCCCTCTGTAGATAACCAGCTGTTTTTCTTATCAGCTTTTATTTTTCGCAAATAGTATTTAAAGAAGTCGACCGAGTGAAGATGATCATCATTAAACTTAAACACATTCAATTAGACACAATGAACTCCAAAACTTTTGCTATTTTTGCTGTTCTCCTGATTGTTGCATCATTGGGACAAACTCAGGCTGATTGGTTGGATGACTTGGAGGCAGGAACAGTAAGTTTATATTTGCATTAAAAAATTTGAAGTTGCCTTTCTTATTGTTCCCATCTTTTTTACAGAATCAATTGGTAAATGATGTCAATCATCATGCTGGACGAGTTAGCAACATTGCCAGAAATATTGATAACATTGGCAAGATTATAAAAAATGTGGATCCGGGCTCTGACGAGAGCGACGAATAATAGTGCTATTATTTGATTGCTGTGGAGAGGGTGGGGGTAGAGTAAGCCTGTGCAATATAATGAGAGGGAAGGATTGTTCAAATATTTTTTTAAGATATTCTTTTATTGTACATAGTTGAAGATGCTGAAGTTTTTTATTAATAAATAGTGCTAACTAAAAAATTTTTTAATAAATAAATAATGCCTTTTTAATTTTATAAAACAGAGTGCGTTTTATGATTGGTTTAGTTTTGTTTGGTCGTTGTTTTAAGGAGAAATTAATAAATCTAAATCAATTTTGATGTTATGATTATTTCATTAACCCTCCGTCAGTCGGCTTTTCCGATAACTTTTCGACGGTCCGATGTGGTCTGTCCAGAACCCTATACATTTAAGTGTATTTATATGGAAAAAATAGCGTTATTAGTGTCAAATTTAAACGTGATTACGAATCAAAGTCAAAGTCAAAAAATTTCAAGCCGATAGCTTAATTGGAAATACATTTAAAATACAATTAAAATCGAAAAAGGTCTGGTCAGAACCATCCGACCGACGTAGGATTAAACAAAATGAAACTATCAAAGAAATTTATCAATGGTCCTTAGGCCGGATCATTCTTATATGGATAAAAAAAATTTCAACCGGTCGGGGTCTCAAAAGTTAGAGGAACTCATTAAAATGATTTCTGCATACTTTTTTTTCAAATCGGAAAAAAACCGCCGAAGCAATTTTGATTTTTCTGAAGGCCTTTTTTGGTAAAAACAACATGTTTTTTGCTTGTAACTTTTTATTTTTCACAGAATGCATACCCACATCTTTTTAAATGTTAAAATTCTTACTCATATTAACATTTTGACATAAAAAAATTGTTAAAATTTTGTTTCATTATAACTCTTATTGACCACCAAAAATTTAATTTTTTGCTATTTTTAAAAAGGCATTTTTTTAAAACCACTATAAAAGACACATTTTTTATTAGATTTAGTGGAATTGTTATTGTTGGAAAGGTATTAAGTTCTTCTTTCGTTCTGTGTATCGCTTTAATCAAAGCTATGTGATTAAAAAAATAAATTTATCGAAAATTGGACGATAAAGCAGTGATAAAATTAAATTAACTGTTTGTATGAATAAGATATGTTTCATTTTATCAGATTTCTAAAGTCGATTTCTCACATTCTGTCAGTTTTCGCACATAGCTTTGATTAAAGCAATACACAGAAAGAAAGAAGAACTTAATACCTTTCCAACATTACCACTTTCACGTAAATCTAGAAAAAAAATGTGTCCTTTAAAGCGGTTTTAAAAAAATTACTTTTTAAAAATATCAAAAAATTAAATTTTTGGTGGTCAGTAAGAGTTATAATGAAACATAATTTTTAAATTTTTTGTGTATTAGAATATTGGTATAAGTAAAAAATTTAATATTTTAGCAGATGTGGGTATGCGTTCTGTGAAAAATAAAAAGTTATAAGCAAAAAACCTTGTTTTTTATACCAAAAAAGACCTTCAGGAGAATCAAAATTGCTTCGGCGGTTTTTCTTTGATTGGAAAAAAAGTATGCAGAAATCATTTTGATGAGTTTCTGTAACTTTTAAGACCCCGACCTGCGGAATCTAAATTTCGATCCGGTCTAATGTACCTAGACTTCAGGTGTTTTACAAATACGTCGTCATTATATAATTGGACGACAATTCTAGCACCATTTTGCTGTCGCTTATCAGAGTTTATTTAGAAATATGTATTTTTTTAGGACTAATTGTAAAAAATTAATTAAAAACTAATTGTACTTGTCTTGATGAGTTTGCAATTTTTAATTTAATTTTTTTAAAAGGTAAGCAATAAGTATATTTGAACTGCTAAAATCTGAGCTATTAATAAAGGGTGTTTTTTATATAGGTATAAAACTTTGAAATAGAATAAAACAAAGATGTATTTTTAAATTGACATGAAATTGACTTTATTCAAAAGATAATTTTTTGGCATTATAATTTTAATATGATTTCTGGCTTATCTAATCTGGTCTTATCTAATCTGGTGGTCCAATTTTCAATCACTTTTTCCAACATTTGTGGCCATATATCATTTGTGGTCGATCGTTTCAGAATTTTCGGTGTAGACTAGTGACTTCACATATCTGCAAAGAAAATAGTCCAGCGGCGTTAAATCGCACAATTTTGGAAACCAATTCACGGTTTTGGAACGTGAAATTATGCGGTTACCAAACGTTTTCTTCAGTAAATCAATTGTGGCACGAGGTGTGGGACATGTTGCGCCGTTTTGTTGAAACCACAGCTCCTGCACATCATGGTTGTTCAACTGAGAAACGAAAAAGTCAGTAATCATGGCTTTATAGCGGTCACCATTGACTGTAACGTTCTGGCCAGCATCGTTTTTAAAGAAGTACGAACCAATGATTCCACCAGACCATAAAGCACACCAAACAATCCGTTTTTCTGAATGAAACGTTGTCTCAACATACACTTGAGGATTATCTTCACTCCAAATATGGCAGTTTTGTTTATTGACGTAGCCAAGCCATTCACCCAAAAGTGAGCATCATCGCTAAACAAAATTACGAAAATTTCGAACCGAACTATTATTTTCAAAACAAATTTGCTCATTTTTTTTTTAAAATGCCAAACCTAAGTATATTCAAATCACTTGACAATTTTTCTAAAAACCAGAATATTTATAGTTTTTTCAGAGACGATTTCTTATTTAATATGATATTTAAATGTCCCTTAAAGGTGAATTTTTAATTTTGGTGAATTTTCCGAGATGTTTTGAAACAACCTTATTTGTAATTCGCTTATTTATATTTAAAAAAATAATTACCAAATAACAAACATTGGTAACCTGGTTGCCCGATTTGGGAACGAATTTGCGAAAATTTTTTTTTTAAAATGCCAAACCTAAGTATATTCAAATCACTTGACAATTTTTCTAAAAACCAGAATATTTATAGTTTTTTCAGAGACGATTTCTTATTTAATATGATATTTAAATGTCCCTTAAAGGTGAATTTTTAATTTTGGTGAATTTTCCGAGATGTTTTGAAACAACCTTATTTGTAATTCGCTTATTTATATTTAAAAAAATAATTACCAAATAACAAACATTGGTAAACTGGTTGCCCGATTTGGGAACGAATTTGCGAAAATTAAATAGAATACTTAAAAAAACTGATAAAAATAATACAATAGTACCAAAATTCTCTCAACTTTCTTACAATTCAATATAATATATTTATTTAACTTATATATAACAAGGCTTTAATTATAAAAATAAAAGAAAAGCAATGAACTGTGTCTTAACACAACAGCTTAAAATTATACGAAACGTTCAACAAAATTTTTATTTTAAAACCTATAAAACATATCTTATATATTAATACGTGAACATTAAAGTTTTTCGTACGCTTATTTGGTATTAATTAAAACTCAAAATAAATGAAACTTATATCATTCGAAAGGTTATGTTGCCTAGATGTATATGCAGAATGTATATATAAAAGATATATCTGATAGAGGGGGTTCCCAACCTCCTAAGAGAGAAACTAAATTTTTGAAAAAAAACCCGTTCTTTGATTAATATGAAATGTGGTTGGGGGAGAGTTTTTGAGTTGGTCGAATTTGAATTTTTTTTCAAGTAACAATTTCTTAAAAAAAAATGTAGTTTTATCCATTCGTCAATTGTAAAATTTGTAAAAAAATGTGTTTTGAATTCAAATATTTGACTTTCTATTTAAATATCTTGGTCGGATCTTAACGTTTTTTCAATTTTTTTAATTTTTTCTAAAAGTTTGTTAAATTGTCTTGCAAATGTAATAAAAGTTACAGCAAAGTTCTAACCAAAATTATTTTTAATGAATTTTTTTAATATTGTCGTTAGTTATTTAGCGTGTGTTTCAAGCAAATGCCAAGAGTGAGAAAAAAACTGTCTCAAATTGAATGTTCTAAATTGGGAAGCCAACATCTCCGCTGTCTGTGGATAGATTTTATTTATTTCTTTTTTGTTTTTAAGTTTTATCAGTTTATTAAAAAAAACTTTTAAAAATAATACCGTTTTTGGTTCGTTTATATATAAATTATTTCTTTTAAAAAGTACCATATTTGACCAAATAATAAACCAAATAATATTGGACCAAAATTTGATTTATTCTTAAAATATGGGGTAAAAATTGTTGTAAAAAAACCAAAACTCAAAATTGCTTTTTTGATTTTCTTTCAAAGTCTATACCGAATTTTAGATGAATTTATTTTGTCTTGACACTAAATTAATAAACTGTCCGTGCTATCAAAAAATCAAGGCTACCCCCCATAATTTCTTTGACAGAATTAAATTTTTTTTAAATGTTTTTGAAAAACTAATAAAATAAAAAAAAAAAATAATTTTTTGAAGAAAATAGCTTTATATCTCCAATCAATTAAGAGTTAAAACCTCGAACTTCGACCCCGATACTAGGCGATACTAGTAATGATGAATGCATTAAACATTTTTTTTTTTTTTGTAAATTTTACTTTTGAAAATAAAGTAAATTCGACCAACCCAAAAGCTCTCTAAGCTCAATTTCTCACAAAAATGTACATTTTTTACCCGAAAATTCGAAAATCCAATTGCTTAAAAAAAAAAGAACTGATAAAGTTAAAGCAGCAGGTTATCACTCTGAGGTGGGGAAGTTTTCAGCTCAAACTGTTTATGTTCTAAATATGAAAAAGGGATTCACAAATTTTATTAATAAGCAGAAACAATTATGTTTGTAAAATTTAAGACAAACCAATTTCAAAAATACCATAAAAAAGAAAAAAAAAAATACAAATTGTGCTCACAACTTTTCTACTACTACCGCCTTTGTTGCCATGAGTCAAGCCGTTGTTTGTAGTAAAAATAAAGTTGTGGCGTTCAAATTTAATTAAAAACATACATAGCAATCATCACTCATTCATAAATATGTATGTTTGTAGTTCATTTACGATCTCTCGCTTATCTAAAAAACAAAAACAGACAATCAAGCAAGACAAGAATATGAATAATAAATAAGCAATAATTATCTCGTTGTGGTATTGTGATGTCAAAATGGCTTTAATTCAATTTTTTTGTGGACATATGAATAAATATTTGGATCTCTAGGAATCGGTTATTATAAAATATTCACACAATCCAGATTTTAACCTTTTTTGTTTCATCAGTTTCAGCTGCTTGAGTACCCGTTAATATTATGTGAATTAATGCTGCAATTAAACTTGGTTTATTGCAGGCCAGTGGTCCAGCGTTTGAAAATTTGATGTATTTTTGAATTTTTTTTAAAAGGCTAAAAGAATGAAGAATTATATATTAATTTTTCAGATATATTCTTTTAAAAAAATTTTAAATCATGTTCAAAATGGCGCTAATTTTTCTCAAAATAAAGTGCCTGTGCGGGTTGCCGATTTTGCCTCTTCTATTTATCTGAAAAATAAAAACCAAGAAAGTTATTTGGAAAAACCATCGACTTTAGTTACATAATATATTATTTTTTTCCCAAAATTGAGTTCAATCGTCCATTATGCCGTTAAAAGATAGTAAAATATGTGTTTTGCGAATTGATTTATGACAAAAGTCAATATCGATACATTTTGCGTTGACTGTTTTGTATTAAGTGTGCGATAAGTACAATCAAATTTTCATTAAAATTCATCAATAATAAGCTGGTTTAAAAAAACAGGTATCGAAATTTTCAATCGCTCATAAATTTTCCAAATATTCAAATTTTCAAAACTTTTTTTTTTGAGTTTTACTGTTAACTTTTATTGCTTCTATATCAAAATAGGTAAAAATATTTTAGTGGACCGATTAAGACATTTTGACTCGTTACTTTCTATCACCTTCTCAATGAGACTGTTCTCAAATGTTCTCAATTATACTTTTGAACCCAGAGAAGCCTCTTATTACTTTTGTGTTTATTGTAACCATGTAAGAATAGAGTTTTAAATGTGGAAGTAAATTAGTCAGGTTATGAAAATGTAATTATTGGAAAAATATTTCAAAGTAAAAATTTATAAGAGATTTGCTTAAAAAAATGACACCATTAAAGAGTATGAAAAGCATTACATTGTCGTATTGATCATAGAAATCTAATTTACATCCAAAGAGTTAATAGTATTTTTGAAGTTCTTATGGACAAAAACGACATAGAAGACAAAAGTTGTCATCCAAATTATTTTTGGATGAGAAAATGCATTAGCACCATGCTTACTATTCTGATCAATATTCCCTATTCCTTTATGGAGAAATTTGAGGCGAAATGCAAAACATATGAATTTTGTAACAAATGATTTTTGCTGATGGGAAAGTCATTATTTTGCCATCATTCCGAAAATTGCGATCAATTATCCTTGATACTTTAAGCTGGCCTAGAAGTGTAGTAGTCAGATTATAAATTTCTTGAATGAAAAAAGGTGTTAAAGTCAATTTGTGAAAACCGATTTTTATACCTCAAACCTGAAAGGTCATAGCACGAAGCGAGTCCGGTATGGAAAAGTATATATATTCTTGATCAGCGTCACTTAGTGAGTCAAGCTATCCATGTCCGTCTGTCCGCCTGTGTGTTGTCCATAAACACAGGATAGGAAGAAAGAGTTGAGATAATTGCATGAAATTCGCTATACATGTTCACATGGACCCAAGGATCTGCACTATTCAATATTTTATATTCCCTAAAAGTATAGAGAGTCTAGCTACACAAATAAAATTTGACATGTATATAATTTCTATCAAAACTCAAAACATGGGCGTAATCTGCTCATTAACACGCCCACTTCCCATACAACCCACAATATAAAAAACACTATTAAAAGGCTCAAATTTGATTTAGAGAGATAAGACATAGCATAGGAGCATTTTATATCAAAAATGTGTACAAAAAATAAGCGTAATCTGCCTATCAACACGCCCACCCACCATATAAACCACACAGAAAAAATTATGGCGGCTAATATGATTAAAAAGCAGGTCAAGCTGATGAAACGGTGATCACTATGCGGTCAACACCTCCTAGGTGTTAACGCAACAAATCTTCTGTTAATTTGAATAATTTTTGCAAATTTAATTTTGAATAAAATTTTATTATTTTGAATAAAATTCTTTAATGTAACGAAAAAGAATTATTCAAATTTACAAAAATTTTTTCAAACCACCGAAAAATTCTTCACATTAACAAAAAAAAAATTCTATAATTAGTGAATAGTTCAACAAAATATCTTCAAAATGACTATTTTTATTCTTCATATTGACGAAATAATCTTCAATTTGAATAATTGTTTTCTTCGATATAACGAAATCTTATTCAATATTAGTAAATTCAGTCTTCATTTTAACGAACTATTATCAATATGACTAATATATTTTTCATTACCACATAATTTTCTTCAATTTGACTTATTCATATCAAAAATGTTCTTCAATTGGACTAAATTTTTTTCTTCATATTAATAAAATTTTATTCAGTATGTCATTTTTTTTTCTTTACAATTATTTCATTAGTCATATTGACAAAATATTCTTCTTTTTGATGGTCACTACTTACAGTAGCGTAGCAAGGGGGGGGCGGGGGGGGCGGTCCGCCCCGGGTACACGCTAAAATGGGGTGCAAAATTTGATAAAACAACTTTTCACCACACAATTTTTGATTTTTTTTAATAATAAGAATACTTTAATGACTGCGGTTTTATGTTTTGAATATAAAGAGGGTGCAAAAGTAAATGCAAATATTTTTTTTCTTCGTTTTTATTAAAACTTCAACTTAATATGAAATTTGCATCAATATAAACAAACGCTCATACTAAAACCTAAGTCAATTCGGAATTTAATTTGTCGTTGGTTAGGGGTGCAATTGCCAAACAAATGCAATTCAAATTTTAATGACAGTAAGATAGAGTACACAAAGAAAAATGTTATATTATAATGTTACATTCTTTTTATATTCCATAAAATTTTTTAAAAATCGTTTTTTTTTTGCTTCTTCAGGTTAAGAAGTGTTAAAATTTACTCGTATAGTTTACATTTTTATTACGAATATTTTACGCAAATCTGCATGATTTTCAGATGAATGGAGGCGTCAGCTATTTTGTAAGCAACACATTTCTCCAGAACTTTTCAGAAAAACGTGCCCATGACATAAATGTCAAGAATAAAAATATGCTTTATGATTTTGTGATTGCTAAGTTCTGAGATAATACATCATAAAACAATCCTTATTTACAGCTCTTAATCTGCTAGAATATTAGTTTTAATAGTAATATGTTTTTGGGAATCCTGTTACATAAAACAATTTAAAAATCAATACTCAACTTATTACATGCTTAACAAATTTATAAAAAAATTAAATTATGATTTAAATGCATTAAATTTTTTATTTAATTAAATACATGGCGTTTTATAACAATTTTAAGACGTTCTGACGTTTTTTTTTTATTTTATGTAGAAGATGTCTATTAAAAGCTCTAAGATGGTTTTCTGACTCCTTAACTTTACTAAAGTAATCATTATTATGATTAAATCAACCAACAAAAACTGTCAAAAATACAGTTTTTAACAGACGATGCACAGTTCCTTAAGAATTATTCTAATTATTTAAATTAAATTTTGTTCTCAGTCCCCGAATGTGAAGCATGGACAGATTTCTTGTAATTGTCAGCTCTTTTTTGGCCATTCATGACTCTTGACCTTGTACAGCCAGGGCAAGTTTGCTTTGGGAATTATGTACATAATGAGTATGAAACAAATTTCTGATAATTATTTGGTATCACTGTAATGTAGTGATACTGTGATATTAATAGTCAAGTATAGGGCAGTCAAATCTTACAGACCTCAGTTTTGTCTATCAAAGTCGAAGCTGAGATGAATATAGAATACTATAAAGAAGTTGATAAAATTTAGGAAAAAGATTAAAAATGAATTTGAATGCTTTATTTTAATTTTCACTTAAGTTTTATATAGAAGATATGGATTGATTTCGAAAAAATATTCAACTTTATAGTTATTCAGGGTTAATGACGGAAAATTTGCCAACAGTTTGCTTCCAGGTCCTGTTTTTTCTTCAATTATGCACAATTTTTCGTAAAATTTTCACAATTTTCTATAAAAAACTAGCTTAAGTTTTTATAACTTCATAAAGTCCAATTATTTAAAACTTCACCCAGTTCTCCAATTATTTAAAACTGATATTGTGTGGTTTACTGACAGTAAATTGTCCTCGCATAACTTATAAGCCCTTATAAGCTTTTTTCCAAATCTTTTCTAAAATATGTAATTTTTGTAGAGGTTGATTCAAAAATATGTAGTCGGATTCATCGACAATTATTATAAAATTAAAACGGAAAAAGTGAAAAATTTTAATCAAAATTTTGCGTAAACATAATATTTTTCAAAAATTCCTTGATTGCGGAAAATCCTGCTTTAAAAAAATTAAGATATACTTCATATTTGAAATTAAATGAAATTTTTTAAGTTTTGTGTTACTTACCCAATTACATATCTTTGAAATGATCAAATATATTAATAACGATGAGATTAATTTTAAATTTTGTCTATTGTAACCAAATTTTAAAAACTATATAAATAATTAAAATATTTATAAATTTATTTGCACTTTAACAAACTAATCAAACCTGTAAAAAAAACAAAAAAAAAAAAACAAATTGGCCATTTCAGCCCTTGAAAGGACTTTGACCGAGCTTCTTATGATCAATTGTGTTGTGTGTGTTATTAAATGTTTGCACACAATTGACCGAGAACTGGACCTACATGTTTCATGCCGACTCCGAACGGCTCATGTTCTCAAGAAGCTTTACATGGCATTATTTACTCTCTGAGGTTTGCCATTTTCTGCAGAGAGGTGGTGACCGATCAGAAAAATTTTTTATTGAAAAAAACTTTTTCGCCGCGGCTGGGGATCGAACCCGGGCTCTCGAGCATGCTAAGCCACACACTTAACCTGCATGCCACGGACACCACGTCAAACCTGTAAACTATTATTTAAAAAAATTATATTAATTTCGTGGTATTTTTTCAACATTACTCTTTTGAGGTTTACTATAACCTTCTTAAGGGGTGCACAATTTAGTTTCCGCCCCGGGTGCCACCAACCCTAGCTACGCCACTGACTACTTACCAAAATGATGCACCAGTATGCAAATTTTAAGAAAAGAAAATTAAAAAATCTTACTTTGTTTTAATTCATTTTATTAAAAGCACTATTTATTGGTTACAATATGTTACATAAAATGTTTATATATATAAAATTTTATATATATTTATAATGTTTTTTAAACTGAAATTATTTTAAATAAATGAATTCATGAAAAATTAAATGGATAAAATTTGATTTTCAATACTTTCAAAACAGTTTCATTAAGATTAATAATGCATTCACATTTTAATTTAAAATAAGAAAAATTATCTTTTATAACTGCGCTTTTACTCAGTTCAGTTTGGATATAAGTGTTGTAATTTTGGGACTTTGGATATCGAAATCGGAATCTGTAAATAAAAAATAAAATAAATAAAAAAACTATATGATACAATGTTATAATTATGTTGCATGATTACGAATAAATTCTAAATGATTAAGAATAACAAATCTCCTCACAGTTTACTGCTGGTTTGCTTATTTAATTTGTTTATTAAAAAGAAATTTGAATGAATTTTAAAATGTTTCTGGTAAATTATGTTTCTGGATATACTTCGAACAAACTCATTAATCCGCACATATTCGAATAAAAGCATAATAAAATATATATTAATATAACTACTTACGTGTGAATTTGTTGTATAATTTTCAAGTTGCATTCAATTGTTATTTGGAGACCAATTGGAAGAGGATGAAGTTAAAAAAATTGTTGAAGCTGTTCCGGCTGTATTGAAAGTTACACATCTGAGTCAATTCCACACTCTAAAAGAAAATTAAATAGTTAAAAATGAAAACTTTGGAATCTATCAAGGGTACTTACCAAAAAGATTATTAACAATATCAAATTTATCAATCACTGCCTCCGTGAGCTTTAACTTTAAAAGCATATTTTTTAATTCTTCTTTTTCATCCATCTATGACTTATCCACTTGAAAAATGTTTTTAAATGACGCCTATGATGCCAAAAATTGTAGATATACTCATATATTTCAAAGATAACTGTACTTTGTAAAGAAATTTTTTGACTTTAAATAAATTTCTTCAATTTGAAGAAAATTCTTTAATAGTGAAGAAATTTCTTCAATCATTCTTCATAGTGAAGAAATTTCTTCAATATTACAAAATTGAAAAATGCATTATTCAAATTGAAGAAAATTTCTTTTATGCGATGAAATTTTAAACGAATTTTATTCGGAGTGAAGAAATTTCTTATTTATTTTTTTTTTTCAAGAGCTTTGTTATACACCTTAAGAACACACAAAACTAAAATAAATCAAATCGTTTTTAAATACACAAAACAAAATGATATCGTTCTTACACTTTTAATTATTTTAACTTTTTTAATACTGCTGCTGCTTTAAATAATGCTATTGAAGCTCAAATCTTCTCTCATATTGATTCAGTAATACAGCTCTATTCTAACAAAATCACAAAAACCACCTCAATATCAATTGATACAAATGTCACAATTGATACAAGTTCCTATTCTGAGCAATTTGAAAAAGCTCTTTTTGTATCAATTGAGATTGAAATAGTGATGAGTAGCTAAGCATGTCACAAACATAGATTTCATAAAAATTTTGCAGAAATAAAATATTATAAAAAAAAACATTTTTACCGAAATGTAGGAGGGAAGTTCTATTTACGTAATTAATTTGTTGAAATATTCAAAACAAGGAAACCTGTTGAGAGAAGACCACTTCTTAGCCATCTGCTGGACAGCTCTGATATAAACACACGTCCAGAAAGCATCTCGGTTGCCAAAGTCAATGCGTTGGAGTTTATGTAACGAATTCCTAAAAACCATTCTCCTGAGTACGAGTTTTCTTGGATATGTTCTTGGCAACGTTATTTATTTTGATGCGCTTTATTTTTATTTTTATTTTTATTCGACGGCAACAATTTCTCCGCGTTTCGATTTTATTTAAATAATATTATTTATTTGAGTCAAATTTCTTTGTCAAAAAATAATGTCAAATTGAAAAAAGCTTTACACCATTATGAGGTGAATTTTTAAAGCTTTTTTCTTGTGAGAGTTTACTCTGAATATGAATCAATAGAGGCGGATAAAAAATATCACAATTTTTCAGTATCAACTGATTGTGACGATAATGCCAGCATAAGGCTGATAGTCAACATATCGCACACTAAATACAAAACAGTCACAACTCAAAATTTTTTTATATCGATTTTTTGTTATAAATCAATTCACAAAACATATATCTCACTATTTTTTTCATTATTTTCTTCATTAACTGGAAGATTGAAGTTTGTGTGTTTAAATGAAAATTGCTTTTCTTCTGCAGTTTCAACCAAAGGGTTTTATTTTTCGCTTCTCCTGAAAAGTCATGTTTTTTGAGTTGTGACTGTTTTGTATTTAGTGTGCGATATTGACGCCAAAAAAATACCGTTACCTAATATGGTCTGAGAAAACAGTTATTCAAAAGTTCGAACAGAAGGGTGTTCTCACACATTTGTCCACAGCGTACTTGTTTGTAACGGAATATTAAATAATATTTAGACTTCTACCCTGAAATTGCAACTTAAGAGGAAGGCCTGATATTTCTAGAAATTCAGTCCCAAGTTCGTGCTCTGCTGTGCTCCCATAATTTCAGAAGAAACTTTGTAAACAAATACATGAACATATTTTTGAGACAAATATTTTTATTGTTTTTAAAACAAAAAGTTATATATTAATATATATTTCCTAAGTAAAGTCTTAACAAATAGCTTAGCGTTATTAACGCATAACTTATGAATATGTTTAAAATCTATCTAAAATAAGTCTTGCTTCTTTAAATTAATTAACCCTTAATAGTCGCTGCAACATTCGCGGCCTGTTGCGCCACTGCGATTGTTTGAATGGTAGCATCTCTGGTGTGTTGGCCCATACGTTCCTGTTAAATAGTTTTATGATTAGTACAATAAAATTAAGAAAATAAAATGAAAGGGTGAACTTACAATTTTTTTGCCAATCTTTCTAAGCCAACCAGCTTCAGTTTGTCCAGCAAACAGCGCCAAAACGACTGCGAAGAAGATTAAAACTTTGCTAAAATTCATTGTTTCTGAGATGGTGTCTTAGTTTCCTGCTTTAATTAAATGCTTTTGCAGTCAAAGTTAAATGTCAACTAATAACAACTGCAATTTTGTGCGATCTTTTATACGTGCCTGATTCTGTAAAAATAAAACATGAATGAAATTATTGTTTGATAACAATTTCAATACGATCATCTGCGGAGGGGATTTTTGCACTGATATACAAGCTGCTCTGAGTAATGATAAGCAAATAGGAGAATCCAACTTTTTTAATTCACTTAAACGAAGAAGCACCATTTTTGCTGATAAGAAAATTATTTCTTTTTTATTTGGCGTTCCCTATTTAAATTGAAAGAAAAAGCAGAATAAGAATAAAAGAATAAGCGCAATACTAAATTATAATTAAACACATAAAAAATTACCGATTTTCTGTTTGAAGAGACAAAACTAAAAATCACTTGAGTGTCTTCAAGGACTAACAGTAAAGTTCTATGAGTAAAACCCATGAAGACTTTACAATATTTAGAGTCTTATTGCATTTCATTTGGGGTGTTATTAAATCGCATTGGCGCATTGTTTCATGGGCTTAAAAAGTAATCAAAGTTTAAGCCTGTCGAGTTCTTTTTAGCCTAGGTAGATGTTAAGGGTTAAAATATTTTAGCAAAATATCTCTATAAATCGCTTCGGAAAATAATTGCCTGCGTCTAACTTCTATGAAAAAAATCCTTATTTTAATTTAAAATCTACATTTTTCAAATAATGTCAAGGAAACACCTTCTATTAAGTTTTTAATATTCATCATCTTGATTTGTTCATAATTGTGTTATTATTATTGTTATTATTAACTCACAAACACACTGGCATAAATAGGTGGTGTCAGTGGCGTACCGAGAGTCTAAGCCGCCCGGTGCGGATTCCAAATTTGCCGCCCCTCTCATATGCAATACAAAAAAAAACATCTTTTATATTAATTTACAGTTTTGTATGCATAGTTTTCACTTTAGAATGTGATCTTTCATTGTTCTCAATTAAATAAAAAAAAAATTCTAATATACATATCATCAACCTATTTCTAATACGACGCAAGTTTGGAAAAAATGGAGCAAAACGCGCGCATGAGTCTAATTTTGCTCTCATTTCTCCCGTGGTATATCAAAACCAAGTAACTGCTAGTTACTTGGTTTTGTTGTTCTATCAAGTTTGAAAATCTAGAGCAAAAGGTCTACGAACAACTTCAATCCATTTTTGCCTATCTCATTTCTAAACACTTAAATTAAAAAAGAAATAAAACAAGTAGCTTGAAATGCTTTGATTAGATTAAAATGGGTTACAACAAAACCAAGTAACTTCAGTACTTTTCAGCACTTTACTTAAACGAAGTAAAATTTTATGCGAAAAAATTCACTTAAAAATACCGCAATCGAAAAATTATTTCCAGAATTTATTGAACATTTTTTCTTAGTCACATCTTCTTCTTCAAACGTATCGAATATAATAAAAAACAGGGTACAATGTCGTCACTTGAAAAAAATTTCCATTTAATTGAAAATTTATAAGTAATATTATAAGATAAGTTCCTTGAATTTTTTTTTTTGAAATTATTACAAAAATATTAGTATACTCTCCAGTGATTTTTGCGATAATAATGGAGAAAGTAAAATTGATTTTAGTCCTGCATCGTCGTACTATGATCCTGATTTTGATCCAAAAAATGAAAAAAAAGTGACGAAGAGGAGCTCATGGACAATCATTTCATGGATTCTCGATCTGAAGATTCTCAAACAATCTTTTCCAATCGTACTACAAAGGATTCTCAAACATTCGTTTTCAATCGTACTACAAAGAAAAGATTATTGCATCCAGCATACAGCAATTGCCGAAAAAAATGTAATGCAAAATTTTCAGAAGAATTCGAAAAGGATTATTGTAATTTTTTATAAAACTTCCTTCGAAACCGATGCAAAGCTCTATGAATGCACATTAGTTCATCAAAAAGATCTTCTGAAATATTCAAATACAATTAAAGGAAATCGTGAAAAACCCATCTAAAAAGAAGGATATTAAAGATAAATTAATTCCTTTAATACATGATAACACAAAATTAATTTTTGGGAAGATTTTAAGGAATATGCAGATTCTAAGGATCTTTCTATTGTTTTTACTAGCCAACACCACCAACATTCATGAATTTATTTATATGTTCTATTAATTTTGTTAAAAATAGTAACAAAAGATTTTTTTATTGAGTTTAATGAATAGATTTATATATAATTTACTTAATAAGATACTTGTGAATTCTTTTTTCCATTTACCCTAAACAAGTTACAAATTAAAATTGTAACAAATGTTCAACTTATTTTCTAAACAATTGTGTTTTAATTGATACTAGTAAACCTGTTGCCCGAATTCGAGCAATTCAATAAAAATTAAGTGTTAGAAGCATTAAAGACGTTTAATATATGATATTCTATTCAGGAAGCTATTATACTCAATAATGATATATTTAGTCTCAATAATGACATAAAAGATCATTATCTGAATGGTTTGACTTGAAACGTATGATCTGGCACTAAATTTTTTAATGTAACTGTCAAAACACGAAGACGGACTTACACTTATATTACTACTGAGACAAACATTATGACTATTCGAAAACATCGCATCTTAACTCTTCCAGCTATAAAACATAACTAATTAAAAAAAAAAACGCAGTGAAAAATAGATTTAAGACATAATACTAAGAGATATTTCAGAAATTAATAAAAGGTACTTACAGAACACTTACAACATCGATTTATAACACCTTTAGATGAAAAAACGCCGAAAAAACCAAAAAAAACATTTTTTTTGAAAACCGTTGAAATTTGACTGAGTTGTTTGCTCGAAAAGTGGAATTTTTGATTTTGGAACTGCATTTTTCGGACAATTGACATTTGAGGAATGCATAAAAGATAATTTTGGTTAAAAATTTTTAGATTTAAAAAAACTTCAAATTCGACCAATTCATAAGCTCTTCTCAAACTAAATTTCAAATTAATTAAATAGCGGATTTTTGTACAAAAATGTTATTTCTGTTTTAAAAGGTTTGGAACCCCTTGAAGCGAAATCACAATTTTTAAAAGTGGTTTGCACATCTACAGCCTAAACCTGATTTAATGACATCTGAATCGATAAAATCGGTTCATTGGTCTGGGAGGAGTTGAAGTCACAAAAAAAACCTTAGCCTATTAATTATATAAATTATACAACAAAACCAAGCAACTTTAAAGTTACTTGATTTTGAAAAAACAGGAAAGAATAGTGTTCTAAAATACATAAAAATGTTTTATTTGCTTTCAAGTAACTTCATAGTTGCTTGGTTTAGTGAAAACACAAAAAATCTTGTTTATATGAAATGTAAAAAAATTTTACAAACATTTTCTCAGTATCTTAAGTTCGACTTGATTGTTAAAAAACTGCAATGCAAAATAATTTGGCTAGCACAAGTTTCAAAAATTTCGACTCTTAACTCTTCAATAATTTGAAAAAATTGTTAAAAATCTTATATACGGAAAGATTATATCCTATAAGGCAAAACCGCAATTTATCACAATTCTCAAAAAACAAGATACTTGGTTTTGTTATATCACGGGAGATTTCTATGTTTACTAAAATATAAATCTGATATATTGACACCTGAGCAAGTATTTTTTAAGGAGTAACCTGGCATAATAAAATTTTGTCATTGCATGCACCCTACACTTATTCCCTACAGTTGAAAATAAAATTTATTTATGATATATAAAGTGGTGAACAAAACATATAAAATTAAAAGTGCCATGAATTTTTAATGATTTTTTAAAAAAATTCCATTAGCAGTATATGTGATTAAAACAATAAAAAAATTTTTTTTTGCGAAATTTTTTTTCCGAAAAATATATTTTTAATTTTTAGAATTATTTCTTATTTTTATTGAACTTATACACATTTTAAAACATTCAAATAAACAAAATTTTTTGAAGAAGTTTTCAGTATCTTTGTGCGCAATAGAAACAATATTCTGAAGTATCTTTCTCTCAACGAGAAACTCTTCCTTGTCAATTTCTTCGTGACAGAATTCATTCAGTTTACATTCTAACTTATCATTCAGGAGAGTCAAAGGAGTAAGAATTGCGTATTTTTCAGCAAGAACATGAAACTGCTGAAACCTTGTGGTCATTCCTCAAAATCAGTTCTTCAAAATTAATTATTAAATTAGAAAATGACCCAAATCAGTATAGACCACGCCTAACCCCTCTCCAAACTGATTTTATTAGAACAGTGAAATCCCTTCAAAAATCACAAAAAAATTATAATAGATACGACTTAAAATTATACGCATAAGTCTTATTTCTTAATATGCACTCTGAACTTACAATACGCCATAATCAAACGAAAAGTCCGCCTTCCTCCCACACTCAATTTTACCAAATATACCTTAGTTGAAAAACGTTATTCTGTTAAACCATTTTTCTACTGAGCATTTCCACTGATAAGTTAAAGCACTTAAAAACTCAAAAAACTTTAAGTTACTTGAAAACATCAGTTATTCAATACGAGTTTCAAGTCGCAGCCGAGTTACTCGAAAATTCAACTACTTGCACCTGCCTAAATATTATGTCTTTTTTTATTTCTTTGGCAACTACTTTCGAGACTCGAAAAACGATTTTATATTTTGGTTGTGCTCAATACGTAGGTCATAAATATAGTTACATTAACAGTGGTGGCCAAATTTATTCATTAAGTTTAGTTCTTTCTTTTGTTTGTACACCTTAAAATGATATTGTACACATATTTATTTTGTAAAAGGCTTTATTTAGCTTCAGTGCCGCCCCTAAAATAGTGCCGCCCGGGGCGGACCGCCCCCCCCGCCCCCCCCACGGTACGCGGCTGGGTGGTGTTGACAACGATGCAGTTTTTGTGTTAAAATATTTAAAACCCTACATGTTGGCCTTTTTTTAACCATGTTTTACTCAATTTTGTTGTCCTTATTATCAAAACATTTAAAAAATAAGATGTATCTGTTCTCATATATATCACCAACTATCAATTTCTCGCAGCTACGGAACAACTCCCAATATTTCATAACGCTCTATTGTTAAGAGTTGATCAATTTGGCATTTTTTTTTTATTATTTTTGGAACTTATTTGATTGCTTTTTTTGGATTCCATTTAGGATATTTATATATAATTTTTTTTTTTTTTCATTCATTCATTATTTATTAATCATTAATAATTCCTTGGTTTAAGTCTAATAAACTAATTAAAATATGCCTTACAAACGATTTAACGTAAACAAAAATAAATTAAGGATGATTAATATTAATATGCTCTGTAGTTCTCAAAGAACTAGTATCGAGCATATATCCTATATAAAAAAAATAACAAGGTAAATTTTAACAGTAACAAAAATTAAATTCATAAGATTTATAAATTTTAACAAGAGTTATAAAAGTGAGTTCTGATAAAGGTTATATAAATAATTGATTCAAATTAATAGTTCAGAATAATAAGTGTACATACATTAATATAAATGGAATGACAATGTTTTTTATAATACTAAAATATTAAGGATGAAATAATAAAAAAAAAGAAAAAAACAAAAAAAAGGAAAAATTAATATGTATAGTGATTGGTAATGGATGTTTAAAGTGGAAGTATAAAATTGTTACACTTGCGTGACAGAAAGCATAATATTTATATCGCAGTAGCTTAAGTTAAACAGGTAGATTGTTAAACAAGCTAGGGGCAGTCGAGGAATAGAACCGCAGAAAGTGTTGCAGACTACGTGGTGGGATTGACGAGAGATTGCGATTAGAAGACCTCAACTCATAATTTAAATCACTTCTATCAATAAGTTGCCCAGATCTATTGAAGAACATTTTAAATACACGAAAGCAATATAAATGTTGAAGAAGCAATATTTCTAGTTCTTTGAATAGAGGAAAGCTGCTTACAGAGCGTGAACGGTTACAAATAATTCTAATAGCGTGTTTTTGGGCAGTAAGTAACGGCAGGATTTTGTTTTTATGTGTACCACCTCAACATGTCAAGCAGTTCCAGTTTAGAATGAAAAAGGCCGAAGTAGATGCTGGTAAATAGCTTAAGCGAGCAAAATTGCTTCAAATGATAAAACTGCCTTATAACAACCATCAAGTATTTTGTAAGTGCAGTAGTATCTAGCCAGCTCATTTTGGAGTCAAGTAAGAGTCCTAAATATTTAAAAGAATTAACACATGAAATGGAAACACAGTCAGAGGCACAAGTATAAGATCCTACATAGGTATGATGATAGTTCGACGAAGCACAAATGGCACTTCCAATTAAGTATTTACCACAATTTGCACTATGATAACTAAAATTATCTATATTTACGTCTTTACTAGCTATATTATAAAGCATGATTTTTGTTTTCTCACTTATGACCAACTTATGCGTTATAAACCAGTATCTAAGCACTTCCAGATCATAATTTATAGCTATTAAATTAAGAAGGGAATCAAATGAATAGGTGCAAGCCATATCGTCTGCGAAAGCAATAGAATTACTACTGAGATTCTGTGAAAACAACGAATTTATATATATTAAAAACAAAATCGGATCAAGTACCGATCCCTGTGGGACACCAATGTTAATAGTAATGAAATTACTGTACTTATTTTTTATTTTAACTCTTTGCATTCTGTTTGAAAGGTATGAGGAAAGCCAATTATAAATATTACCTCTGAAACCACTTTTTTCCAATTTCCTTAATAGTACATTATGATCAACTGTATCAAATGCTTTTGTAATGTATACAAACAGTGCTGCAGATACCTTTTTTTGTTTATGGAATTATAGATGTTAGTACAAAATTTTAAGAGAGCATCTTCAGTTGACAAACCTTGCCTGAATCCAAATTGACAGTTATTGAAAAAATGTATCTTATTTAAGAAATTAACCATTCTAGTTTTAACTGCTTTTTTCGAAATTTCCGAGAAAGATGGTAGAATCGTGATAGGTCTATAATTATTCACAATTTTCTTATCACCTTTTTTAAATAAAGGAATAACTTCAGCAAATTCAAGTGCTTTAGGAAAGATACCCCTCTCCAAGCTTTTATTAAAAATGTGGCAAAGGATGTTCGATATATTAAAGACAATATTTTTGATAAAATTAGAAGAAAAGCTATTTTCTGTAGTTGAGTTTGAATTTTTAAGAGACATTATGATTTTATAAACTTCAAAAGAGGATATTGGCTCGATATATATACTGGAATAATTATTGTATTCATTAATAATACAATTTCATTTGTAGGAAGTCTTCTCAGCACCTCACTTGATTCATTTCGTACAAAACAAAGTATTTTAAAAATCGCTGAAGTTTTCAAAGAAAAATTCTTTTCTTTTTCAACGGAATGTTTTCGTCAATATATTTTAACTAAATTTATTTTGTTTAAGGGACATATTAATTCATTCTAAAACTGCTCAATTTTGAAAAGAATAATTATGTTCTATATGTTTTTGAATCAAAATTTTCCAGATCTAGTCATATTTCTCCAAAATGGATGGGGTGCACTGGTTTAACTGATACACAGTTACAAATCTTGGAATAATTTTCAAACCGTACTTTTCAAAATACTAGAAATTTTTGAACAAAATTTGAATTTACATACCTCAGGTTTCCAATCTTATAAAAAATTACTAAACGGTAAAAAAAATCATAGAGTAACTTTTAAACCAATCATTGGAATCAAAATATTTGAAAGTTTTTTAGTCAAGGCTGCACTTAAATTTAATAAATTGGTATTCAAATTTGAATTTAAGTTTCCAAGATTTAAAATTTAGTACAAAATAACTAAAAGCTGTAGGATGTTTACATTTTGTACATGTTCTAGCTAACTAAAACTTAGTTTTAGTATTTGACGTGGTTTAAATTTTAATACAATTTTATATCATCATATATACAGTACAGGATTGACTTAAATTTAGTCCAAGATTTTTAACCGTGTATCTATCAGTATAACATCGGTAAACCGTACACTTATAGTTTTAGTCTTGGTCGGATTATCGAAATTGTTCAAACTATGGAAGTAAACATTTGTAAACATATTTATGATATATTCATCTCAAAGCAAACTACAAATGATTTTGTAGCATCTGTATGAAAGATCTTACCAGTATGTCTTCTATGTGTTCCTTAGAGTGTGTTAGTAATGACATTTCATTTATACTAGCGTATCGCATTATTTCTTAATCTTCGTCGTCCCATTAAGGCACAATCTTGGATTTTTTAATATTTTTTGCAAATTTTAGCAAAGCTATGTCCAAAAAGTTAACAAAAATTTTTAAATAAAATTTTTTTAAAACTTGCTCCAAAATGTCATTATTTTCTTATCAACTTTTAATTTTTGTATTCAACTTTCATACGTCCATAGGCTGTAAAATTGCCGTACAATTTGGTGATAAAAAATTTACTTTGAAGTTTGGGTCAGAATTCATAACTTCGACTTCAGTGGTTTATTAGTTTGTGTAAGTTTTTCTGGAATAAAAAAATTTTAAAAGTAGTCGAAGAAAAGTGATGTACTCACTTGACCAGTAAGTTTAAAAGTAAAACTAAGTTTATTTAATTAAATTAACTAACATATACTTATGGAAACTTTTATAATGAAATGCACTTGTGTTAAGGTTTTTCAAAATTTAAATAAAAGAAAAAATGTTGAAATTATTTTAAATTATGAGTTATAAAATTGTGGCATTTTGATTTGTTATTATTAAGTTTGTAATTCTTAAAGAACATATTCTTTATTTATCTAATTGTAAGTAAAATTTAGAAAACATAATTTAAAATAAAGAACATATTCTTTAAGAATTATATTTAGAGCTTAATGCCAAATAATTCATGAAGTAACAGGCTTGCTGCAACAACAAAAATTCTTTACAAAAGAACCGAGCAGACTAGACCATGGTTTCGTCGGACGCCACTCCGACTCATCAGTAGTCTCTGTGGTTCATGCAGTCCACTAACTTTGAGAAGCTAATAAGTGCAACTGTCGTAAAACCAAAAAGGAACCACAGAGACTACTGAGTCGGAGTAGCGTCCGACGAAACCATGGTCTAGTCTGCTCGGTTCTTTTGTAAAGAATTTTTGTTGTTGCAGCAAGCCTGTTACTTCATGAATTATTTGGTATTAAGCTCTAAATATAATTCTTAAAGAATATGTTCTTTATTTTAAATTATGTTTTCTAAATTTTACTTACAATTAAAAAAAAAATCTTGAATCTCGAAATCGACTTCAAAATTTAAAAGAATAGTTTATTTTCAAAACGTCTCTTCTGTTAAAACCCATAACTTGACTACATAAGAAAAAAAATGTGTGTTTATTCATAACCACCAGAAGTACAATAAGGCTTGATATGAACAAATTTCAGATCTTCATAATTTTTCGCTGTTCCCTTTGCATGAAATGTACCTCATTTTAGATTATTTACGTTTGTAAGGCCAGTATTTTTGCGCAAAAATCCCCTGAGCAGATGCTCGACTTAAAGTTCTTATCGCATAATTTCATTCATGCTTTATTTTCACAGACTAAGTCAAGTATAAAAGATTGAAGACATTTTCAATTATTATCAGTTCGTATTCAACTTTGAATTCAGAAACATTTATAGAAAGTTATTTTTGATTCTCACAAAAAATCCAACAAATCATATCAAATAAAATGAATTTCACTAAAGTTTTTATATTCTTTGCTGTTGTTTTGGCTTTGTTTGCTGGACAAACGAAAGCGGGTTGGCTGAGGAAAATTGGCAAGAAAATTGTAAGTTAACGAAGTTTTTGAATACTTATAAAACTATTGAACTAATCATTGAACTAATTAATAGGAACGCATGGGCCAACATACCAGAGATGCTACCATTCAAACAATCGCAGTGGCGCAACAGGCTGCAAATGTTGCAGCGACGATAAAGGGTTAGAAGGAGTCATGACATCTTCTGGACCTGATATTTATAAGAAGAAACTATTTTAAGTTATTTATTTTAATTATAGAAATTAATAGAAATATTTGTTGGTTACGTGTTTTGACAACATGACATTTATATAAATAAATATGTTCTAATTTTGTATGTAAAAGTTGTTGTTATTTTGGTTATTTTAAATTCAAAATTTAAAAACAAAATTAAAAGTTTAGCATAGAAGGGGGATAACTCACTGAGAAAAGCAAAAAAGAAAACATTTTATTGAATTTTTTTAAAGGACCTCTATAGCAGAAATCAAAGCAGTACTTTTTATAAATGATAATACACATTTTCAAGAATATATAAATTTATTTTATTGAAAAATATTCAATATTCAATGAGTTATCCTGTGGTGTGTAAAGTACCGCAAATAAAAGGCCCTCCGTGGTATGCACTTCTGCTTCATGTGTAATCATTAAAATAAAAAAAACTAAAAATATTATTAAACTGGACAGTATAATCTAGTCTTTATCAAGTGGGCACCTCCCAGTGGCACGGACGCGACATTCGCAAGGTTTTAATTTCTCGAAAAACAAGAAAGAAATAAAAAGAGCCGATATGTATTTTAAGTGTTCTAACGCGATGAAAGAGTGCTGCATTCTATAAAAATATTGACAAGATTTAGTACAAATTAGTACAAAGAAATAAGCAATCATACAATGGAACGGACGCGACAAAAAACACAAGTTTTGTAAGCTCGTTTAGAAATATGAAAAATTTAGTTAATTTTGAGAACTTTTTTTATATATAATATAGATGTTAATATTAAAGGATAACTTTTCTTCGTAGACTTATGATATATGAGAATTATCTCTTACCTTTATTTAAATAGATATGGCACGAATACGGACGCGACATCATGGACGCGACAATTTTTCCGACAGTAGTAAAATACAGTAAAGATGTTCATTGTAAATTTTAATAAAAATAAATTATAATAAGTTAAATTCAAGTTACATAGCAGTAGTACTAATCAAAATAAAAAAAAAATAAAGTCAAAAGCTGTTAGAGTGCTTTATTTTAATGTTTTTCTTCACTTTTGGTGGACCTTTTTTGGGAGATGCCCATATGCGATTTTGATAATATCGATTTTTGACAAAATTGCGGACATTTGAATTTACATAGCGATGTTTAGAGAAAAATACGATACTATTTCGCTGATTTAAAAAAAAACTAAGCCAATAAAAAAACACCTGTGACAAAGACTAGTTAGTTATGTCTATAAAAAGCACAAAAAAGGTCATTGCAATCAGTTTATTGGTTTTCGAGATATCTTGTGTACCGAAATATGATTTGGAGAAAAACGCGTTTGCTAAACGCCTTAACTAAATTGGCCAGTACTCCGAATTTTTGCATGCGTCTTTCACCTGATATTCATTAGAGGTTAAACTTGAAGAAAAGTAAAAAAATTTATATTGAAAAATATCTTAATTTCTCAATGCGTTTTCCGCCTTAACCAATAAAAGTTTCAATAAATTTTTTTTCTATTAAAATGTAACATTACTTCTTTTCATAAAATTTTTTTTTTGGGAAACAACTATGTATTTCATTTAAAAACAAGTAAAGAAAATCTAAAGTCGGTCTAGGCCGGCTATGAAATACCCTAAACCGACTTTTCAAAAATAAAAAAATTTTTATTGTAAATGGGCGTTTCCAAGGGTGGATGAAGCCTATATTTTATATGCATTTAAATGTTTTTGAAAAATTTACACATACCAAGTTTTATTCCTGCAGCTCACAGTTAATGCCTTTATTGTGCTTTCGCTATGGGAGTTGGGCGTGTTCATGGACGGATTACTTCCAATTTTTGGACACACCTTAGTTTTGGTATAAAATACATCCATACCAAATTTAATTTCTCTATGACAAACATAGCCTTATTTATTGAGTTTTAAGCTTTATTGGTTGTATGGGAGGTAGGCGTGTCCGTAGGCGGATGACGTCAATTTTTCAGAACCATCTTTATCTTGTCATAAAAAACATACGTGCCAAATTTTAGCTCTCTAGGTTCAACAGAGGCTTATTTATTGCGTTTTCAATTTTTTGGTTGTATGGGAGGTGGGCGTGTCCGCGAGCGGATGACGTTCATTTTTCAAAGACATCTTTGTGTTGTTTGTATAAAACACATACATATCAAATTTTATTGTTGTAGGCTTATTATGAGCTGAGTTATGCAGTTTTCAATTTTTGCGTTGTATGGGAGGTAGGCGTGTCCGTGGGCGGATGTTGTCCACTTTTCAAAACCATCTTTGTTTTGTTACAAAAAACATATGTGCCAAATTATAGCTCTGTAGGTTAAACAGAGGCTTATTTATTGCGTTTTCAATTTTTGGGTTGTATGGGAGGTGGGCGTGTCCGTAAGCGGATGACGTCCATTTTTCAAAGACATCTTTGTGTTGATACAAAACACACACGTACCAAATTTTATTGTTGTAGGGTAATTATAAGCTGAGTTATGCAGTTTTCAATTTTCGCAATTTACAATAACAATTTTTTGTTTTTGAAAAGTGGGTTTAGGGTATTTCATAGTCGGCCTAGACCGACTTTAGACTTTCTTTACTTGTTTATCTTAAAAACAAATATCAAGTTGGAAAATAAACTAAATAGGATGAAAATTACGCATGCCTTCCATACAAAGAGACTTAACCATAACGATAAAATGTCTTTTGATGTCACTAAAACTAATTAAATGATTTGAAATTTTACACATAAACTTTGAACATAGTTTTAGTTTCGATAGATATGGAAAAATCGACACCAAAAATAAAACACCATCAAAAATTGCTTCAAAATCCATAAGAAATCAATCTAATAACATAACATTTTTTAAATAGTAAGCTTCAATTTGTTTTATGAACACAGATTTTAAAATATGGCAAAATCGCTTGAAAACTTCTACTTCCCTCGGTACAAATTGACTTCATCAAAATATCAAAACGATCATTAATTCAGCAGAAATTAATTGAACACATTGACATTGATATAAAAAACGTACTCAGACTTTGACATTTGAAAAAATTTAATAAAAACAACGTCATCAAAAAATCAAACCAATTCAACATCGATTATAGTGGCTGTGTTGAATTAACTTTGTTTTGTAAAATTTATCATTGGGCATATTATGATTTTAATCTGCCTTCAAAACCAATAATATGTGCTTAAATCTAACTAGTAAGGTATATCTTCGACTTGGTCGAAGTTAAAATACCCCCACGGCCGATTCTTAAAGGTGGAAGAATCTTAAATTGATAAGCTTTTTGTATGTGATTTTGAGAGATTTTATTATTTTTATGTGTCTAAAATACATACATATCAAATTGTTTTCCTGCAGCTTAAATATAAGCCTTTTTATAAATTTTTAAATTTTGGGGTTTTATGGGAGGTGGGCGTGTTAGATTGTGTATGACGCCCATTTTTCTAGCATACCTCAGTTTCGACATAGAATACACAAATACCGAGGTTCTGTCTTGTAACTTTAATATTAGCCTCTTTATAGATTTTTCAATTTTGGGGTTGTATGGGAGGTGGGCGTGTTAATGGTTGGAGAAAGCCTATTTTTATAACACACCTCAGTTTTGACATTAAATACACAAATACCGAGTTTCCATCTTGTAACTTTAATATTAGCCTCTTTATAGATTGTTCAATTTTGAGGTTGTATGGGAGGTGGGCGTGTTAATGAGTGGATGACGCCCATTTTTCCAACACACCTCAGTTTTGACATTGAATACACAAATACCGAGTTTTCGTCTTGTAACTTTAATATTAGCCTCTTTATAGATTTTTCAATTTTGGGGTTGTATGGAAGGTGGGCGTGTTAGTGGGTGGATGACGCCCATTTTTCTAAGACATATCAGCTTTGACATAGAATACACATATACTAAATTTCAGTATTGTAGCTTTAATATTAGCTTCTTTGTAGAGTTTTCAATTTTGGGGTTGTATGGGAGGTAGGCGTGGTTTTCATCCGATTTAGCCCATTCTCGAACTTGACCTTAGTTTTTTTAAAAAAAGCTTAAATGTCGAATTTCATTACGATAGCTTAAAAATTACGGCTGTAATCGTGTCGACAGACAGACGGACAGACGGACAGACAGACGGACATGGCTAAATCAACTCAGGTGGTGATGCTGAGCAAGAATATATATACTTTTCCATACCTACCACGCCTCCTTTTGGGTGTTATACACATCGTGACAAAATTAATATACCCCTTACGCAGTACGCGTGGGGGTATAAATATCTGCCGATAGATCTTCATTAAATTTGTATAAATTGTCTTCGATTAAGGATGAATTGAAGAAAAACATTGAATTTTGCTTTTAAAAATTGTATCAATAAGAAAGCTCCTTAAAACAAATCCTTTATATATTCGGATTAATAATACAAAGGTTTTTTTTTCAATATTATTATGTGCATGTATTCAGTACGTATGAAATTAAAATATAAACATAGCTTGAATTTATATTTTTTTTTAAAATATCACTTAAATCTATTTGACGTAGTCTGGAAATCTATTAATTATTTTCCCTTAATCGTCGCTGCAACATTAGCTGCCTGTTGTGCCACTGTGAGGGTTTGAATGGTAGCATCTCTGACATGTTGTCCAATACGTTCCTGTTAAGTAGTTCAATGATTAGTACAATAAAATTTAGAATAAAAAATAAATGCAACAACTTACAACTTTCTTGCCAATCTTTTGTAGCCATCCGGCTTCAGTTTGTTCAGCAAAGAGCGCCAACATGACTGCGAAGAACACGGAAACTTTACAAAAATTCATTCTATGTTTTCTTGAAAATTTTTAAATTTGATTTTAATTAAAAAATGTTGAAATAAACTTGATGCGTTCAGATGAAGACTTTAGCTAAGTGTGATGATGAGTCTTCCACCACACGCTGAATTTATAACAATTCAATGATTTACGCGCTAATGTTTGTGATATATTGTCTTTGGAACGCTGGCAATTTCCTGCCAGTGTTATTTGCATTAAATTCAGCTCAATTGTAGAAAACAATCTAGCACTTGTATCAATACTGCGAATAATGTGGATTTAAGAAGTGAAGTTTCAAATAAAATTGTAGTTTTGCTTAGTTAAGTAGTTCATATTGAACAAGTTAGGCATGGAATTTGTTTACTACTTTAACATCTTAACTAAATAGCTATTGTTCTTTAAATTGTTTTATAAAATTTTCTATTAAAATGTGTTGATCATAAGAAATATACTACGTTTCATTTCAGTTGCTAAGTTAAGTACACATGAAGATTGGTTTTTTTCCACCAGGTTGTTAGATATGAATATGAACAAACTGGGAATCCCACTTCCAAAAAATAACAAAATCCAGATGCTATCTAGGAACCACCTATAGTAGTGGTATGGGCACACACACATTATTATATATTGTATTATTATATACTTTGCTTGTGTGTGTAGCAGAGAAAAACGAAGATAAATTTTACGTATTTTCTCTTTGTATTTTAAAAAGTTGTCCAACAATCAAATGTTATTTCAATAAGTGCTGAAGACCAACTGTCTTGATTTGCTTTAGCAAAATGCAGCAAAGCAACCGCCGAACGCATATCATCGAAAGCCTCACGTAGGCGGGTGTAGTGTAGGTGTGTCCACGTCGCGCAAGCAGCACTTGGTTTCCAAGCTCAGATGTTTGAGAATTGAAAATGTGCCCGACACTGACCTGTAGCGGTAACCTTGTACTTAAAACTCAGTCGGAAAAAATAATTTATAAATAAAATGGAATCTACATCTACATAAATATTTACCTGAGCATGTGAAAAATAAAACGTATAACTTAGGGAAGTTTTGTGGAGTAAGAGTTCTGAATAATGTTGTGATAATTTTATTTTAATTAATATAGAATTTATTAATTGAAACACAAAATTTATTTTGAAATTAAAAATTTTATTTCATAATTTAATGAACGATACAATGTTATTACAAATTTTATCTTAACCAATACCATTGGTTTTAAGCCTTTAGTCCCCAAAGTTTCTCATTTAAATCAGTTTTTGCTAGAGGTGTTTTTTTTAAAAGGGTTACTTATTAAGGTGGTGACCGTGGCATGCAAGTTAAGTGTGTGGCTTAGCATGCTCGGAGTTCGGGTTCGATCCCCAGCCACGTCGAAAAGTTTTTTACAATAAAAAATGTTTTTGATCGGTCACCACCTCTCTGCAGACAATGGCAAACCTCAGAGAGTAAATAATGCCATGTAAAGCTTCTTGAGAACATGAACTTAAGCCGTTCGGAGTCGGCATAAAACATATAGATCCAGTTCTCGGTCAATGGTGTGCAAACATTTAATAACACACACAACACAATTGATCATAAGAAGCTAGGTCAAAGTCCTTTCAAGGGCTGAAATGGCCAATTTGTTTTTTTGTTTTTTTTTTTTACTTATTTTATGTGTGATAAATTTCAGTTCAATATCTTAAGTTATAACGAGTATTAAAGATTTTTTTAAATTATAGTGAATCAAAAAAGTTTAGGCACAAGCTATGTTTCTGAAACAAAGTGTTGCATAAGTATCAATAACGAATTTGACAAACTTTTTAATGAAGTAAGTAGCATTTGAAATAGTTTCTTCTTCCGTTACTTCAGACACAAATCGAAATTTAAGCGGAAGAAGGAAAAATCCTTATCAAAAAAGTTTAGGCACACTTTGTGTGTGTCTCATGTTGTTTCTTATTTAACAATATCTCTTGGTTTCTTTTCTTTAGTTTTGCACTTAAGTTATATGTTAAAAGTTTTTACTGAGTGTTGATCTTGGTTTCGGTAAAGATTGAGCAACATAAGCAGTGGAACAGAAATTTCGGTTGACGTTCGTAAAATAATAATAAATGTTTAGGTACAGAAAAACCGTATCGCAAAACCGGTAAAATAGTAAAGAGATCATATTCAAGTGTAAGTAACATCATAAATCATTATATAAATACCGGTAAAGAAAAGCGTAAGAGCCAATCTGGTGGTGCCAAAACATTAACGCTACACCAGCAGTAGATTGTAGTGCCTGTAGTTGCTCAAAACCCTAAAATTTAGCTGTTAAATTTTGCCACGAAATATAGCAACGGCTTGAAAAAACATTGATGCTCGACCACTTTGCAATACACTTAATAAAGCTACGGTACGGTAAGATATACGGTACAATTTTCTCAACGCAAGCTATAAAGTTAAGCTTCAAATAAAAAAAAGAGGTTGGAGTTCCCAAAACCCTACGTAAATGAGCCGAATTCATTTTGGGATTGTATTATAAATACAAATTATAAATACAAGTTGTTTGAATCATATGGCGCTCAAAACCGTTTAAGAAAACTGAACAAAGAATTGTAGGAAAAAAGCATAATAAAAACAGTGCAATACAGTGGCGGAAATCGTAGGATTAAGGGCTGTGTGGCGGTGTCTGGAGTTGGGAATCTCATTTTTATTGATGAGGAAATGAATAAAAACCTTTGCTTGAATATTTTAAATGAGCATTTGACAGCCAGTGTTGAAAAATTGGGGCTTACTGGGATACAATATTAATTTCAACAAGATAACGAAAAAAAAAAATGGTCTTATTTTTTGCAGGAATGGCTTACTTATTTTACCTTTGCAATCACCCGATATGAATATTCCCCCATACCCCGTTCAGCATATTTGGTACTTACTAGAAAAAAAAATACGAATTCTCATATTTAATACTTCTAAAAATACGCTCAAGGAGGCCATACTCACCGAATGGTTAATATTATCACCAGAGTAGACATAAAATTTTGTAAGAATGTGAAGACGTTAAGAGGCGATAATTTAAGCCAAAGGAGGTCTAACCAAATATAAGAGGGCTTGAAATTGTGTCTAAACTTTTTTGATGTCAAAATCATGTTATTTTTAGTTTTTTAACATTTAATATGAAATAAAATTGAAATTAAATTTTTATTTTGGTGTAAATGCAAAACAAAATGTTTTTTTTTTTAAATGCTTATACTTTTCTTTTCTGCAAGTGTACTGGAAAAAGTTGTACAAATAAATTTAAACTCATAACTGCTTTGTGCCTAAACTTTTTTAAGTCACTGTATCTTTTTTAGATGCTGAAAAATTGTTGTCACCGTTTTGTGCTAAAAAAAACCTTAAAAAATTCATATTTCGAAGACCCAGTGAAGCAATGAGCAGTATATAAAATTATTTAAATTTTACATTTTTTATTAAAGCAGTTTGAACAAAAATAGAAAGCATTTTATATATTAATCTAATATTTAAAAATCTCTGATTTTAATGAAATTTTTTTTTATATATTTATTTGGTAAGTATGAGAAAAGGTCGTGAAATATTTTTAATTTTCCAACCCACGAGGGGCGTGGCACTTTTTCAAAAACAAAAATTTTCGGTTTTACTTTCGTCTATGAATCGCACATCAACTAAATTTTGTACGAACTTACTTTTGAGACTTACTTTGATTGCCATATTTAAGCGATCTTTGGAAAGGGGGGCATGGCATCGCCCATACAATTAAATTTTTTTAAATCGAGTAGATTTGGAACTAAATATCGTATAACAATGAAACTCAGAATGAAGTTACTGATTGGCCAAGTCGTTAAATTATAAAACAGGCATGGGCATTGGATAACGGGGCGTGGTTCCGCTCATAAAATTCAAATTTTCGGTACAGAATAGCTATGCAAGTAAGTCACAGAACATTTAAACTCAGAATGGAATGGACATTTTAATTGAAGCTTTATAAGTTTAATTTGATTTGTAAAAAGTTTCATTTGATTTGGAAAAAAAAATAAAAGGTCGAGTTTAAAGTTAAAAGGAACTTTCGTAAGCTTAAATCTTGGTAAACTTTTTCCAAATTTTGGCCAGTATCTTACCAATGGCAGCTGTAATGTTATTTTAACAAGATAAAATTGTTGGGAAAATTGACTTGAGATGTGTATGTTTGGCAATACTGTTGAAGTGTTATAAAATAATTTCTACTTGGCAGCACTGTTTGTTTTGGTTATTGTGTTTCATGTTATATTGTGAACATTTGTGACTTTTACAATTTGAATAAAACTGAATCTGTGAATTGCAAAATAATGAAAGTAAATTAAGTATAATAAATAAATAAATTCATTTCATTTAATAAAAGTTTCAATGAGGAAAAAAATTAAGCGCGAAGTGCAGCAAATTATAGATTTGCTATCAGAAAGGCATGCAGAAGGAGCACTAGAAGCACCTGGAACTTCCACTGTTGCAGAAAAAGCAACATTGCAAGCTTGCTGAATATAATTTATTTTAAATAATTTTATGGAAATGTGTTGTATTAGGTTTGAAACTATTTTCAATGATTGAAATAAAAAAATAATTGAAAAAGCGTTCTCTTAAAATACTAATATTTATTTTTTCATATTGGGCTTGAGATGGTTTAGAGAAAGAAATTGGAGATCAAGTGGAGATCCAGCCTTATCTCAACTGGAGATCGAAGGTCCATTTCATTAGAGAATGGCTTGGATCTCAAGTGGATATCCAGCACTGGAGATTGGAGAAACGAGCTGGAGCACCACTTGAGGTCAAGCCAATCTACAAGGTAAATCTTTATTGGGTATAATTGTTGAGTAACTATTCAGTTCTTGTTCTATGTGTTTGTGTGTAGATATTGTAGAGATATATAGAGTAAATGAATGTGTAGTAATACGTAGTAAAGCACCCATATGTGCGTTTTTCTGATTTTGTTCGCTCTCCGCCCATTTTCCATTAGATTCAGACTAAAAAATAAGATCTGCAAAAAATGTCGAAATGTCAAATGTCAGTGGATGCCCAAGGGCTATAAGGCCCCAAAACAGTCTAAAAAAGGTGATTGGTTTTATTACTGTATAGCTCTTAAAACACACTTTTATGCTCGTAAGACATTTGTATGCACAATAAACAGATAGATATTTTTTATAACCAACTTTGACCTTGAAATGCCCTTTCATGGTGTTTTTAGAAGTCAAAATAAAAATTTGTAGGCAAAGTTTTTTTTTTAAGGATACTCGTAAATGATTAGAATGAGATATTTCTGAATAATGTATAACATGTTGAGGAGAATTAAATGAAGTTTTATCCAAAGCTCATTTTTTTCCAAATAAAGGGTGTACCAACAAGAATGCAATTTTTAAATTTTTTATAAAACACAGATATTTAAAAAAAAAACTCGTGAAACTTTATTATATCGTAAAGTAGACAGAATGAGGTTATGTATGGAACAATATATCGTGCAGATGGCCGCCGCGGCTTTGCTGGCATGCATGCGATCTTTTAATGAAATTTTCAATGACCGTTTTGCATAAATGCTGCGGTATTTCATTAAAGCAGCGTCCAATTTCCTCTTTTAAGGCTCAAGTCGTCGTCAAAGAAAAAAAATCTAATGGTGTTAAATCGCACGATCTAGGCGGTCAATTCTGATTTCCAAAACGCGAAATAACACGACCGGGAAATGACTGATGCAGCAATTGAATTGTTTCTCTGGCTATATGACATGTGGCGCCGTGTTGTTGGAACCACATGCCCTCCACATTCATTTCTTCAATTCTAGGCAAGAAAAAACTGGTTATCATTTCACGATACCGAACACCATTGACTGTTTGCGCTTGACCTGCCTCATTTTCATAAAAAAAGGTCCAATGATTCCTCCAGCCCAAAAACCACACCACACAGTGACACGTTGAGGATGCATTTGCTTCTCGTGAATCACTCGAGGATTTTCCTCACCCCCAAATGCGACAATTCTGTCTATTGACGAAGCCATCAAGATGGAAATGGGCCTCGTCACTGAAGATGATTTTAGTGGCAAAATCAGCATTTTCATGTTGTCTCTCCAATACCCAATTAACGAACTCCCTTCGCCTCCCTTCGTCAGCTGGCTTCAGTTGCTAAGTCAATTGAACTTTGTATGCATGAAGATGCAAATCTTTCGTCAAAATTCGCTACATAGTGGATTTGGAGACACCAATTTGTTGAGCTCGGTGTCGAATTGAGGATGGAGTTTTGCGCGACATCATCACGTACAGCTGCGACATTTTCGGTCGATCGACCTGGTCGAAGGCGCGTTGTTGTCTTTACATCACTAAAAGACCCAGTTTCGGCAAATTTATCCATTAATCTCTTTACAGTTGACTCTTTTGGAGCATTATTGTGACCCCAAATTGATCGTAATTTGCGAACTGTAGCCGAAAAACTTTCACCATTTTGGAAAAACAATTTCACAATGAGAATGCGTTGTTCATTCGTGTAGCGCTCCATTTTTACTAACCTCGTACCTTCTACTAGCAAACAGTAACAATTGTTCAAATGTCAAATAATGACACTTCCAGTGTTGCCACACTTAAAAATTGCGTTCTTGTTGGAACACCCTTTACATTTATATTTGGGGTCATGATCAAGTGCCTTTTTAACCTGTTTTGTGGTCTTAAATACCGGGGAGCCGGGGTTTTTTCCAGTACCCATATCACTTTCTTTTTGCAGATCTAATTTTTTAGCCTCAATCTAACGGAGCGGAAGCGGGGAGCGAACAAAATCAGAAGAAGGCACATTCCATACGTTTTTTGGTTTCTCTTATATGTAGGTAATTCGATTTTTACGCTACATCATTGATAATAACTCATGACAACAAAGGCGGTAGTAATCAACTAATATGCTGAAATTGAATTAAAAATTTAAATTTTTGGGCAAATGTATTTTTATTTCCTTATCAGCAGCTTAGGAATTCCCTCAATCAAATTGTATAGTTATTCAGTTTAAGATGAAAAAAATTCCTCATCTTTTTAAACATTCTGCTGTCTACATTCAAAAGATAACAAAGTTTGTTATCAGTATCAATTTGTTGTCAAGCATAGGTTTCATACAGTATTTAAGAAAATCGATTCAGTGAAGCTTATCATTAAACACAGTTCACTTCAACACAGTAAAGCATCATTCACAATGAATTGCAAGAGTTTTGCCATTTTTGCTGTTTTCCTGATCATAGCTTCGTTAGGACACACTCAGGCCGATTGGTTGGATGACTTGGATGCGGCAACAGTAAGTTTGAAATGAAATCTGAAACATTTAACTGTCATTCTTAATGCTGTATTATCCTTTGCAGAGTCAGCTGGTAAATGATGTCAACCATCATGCTGGACGAGTCAGTAATATTGCGCGAAATATTGACCACATTGGCAAAATTATAAAAAGTGTAGATCCAGGATCTGACGAAAGCGATGAGTGATATATATGCAAATGAAAATTAAAAGAGGCGTTTAATAATTAGTTCAGCTAATGGGAACTTAGATTTTATGTATATATAATTTGTTTAAGTTAAGTTTTACTATTGTCGATATTTTAAGAGAAAAATAAAAAAATGATTTATGTTCATTTTAATCCGATTTGTTGTCAATCCAAGGAAAAATTCGTTAAGTTTTACTTTGTTGGTTGTATAATTTAACCATTATATACTTGGTATACCAACCATATCTATACCATTTCCAATTCTTATTCTCAAATGATCAATTGAAGTACATAAATGTCATTTGAAATTTAGAAAAATCATTTGAAATCTATACTATTATATAAAAGGAGACTCACGGATTTGCGGCGACGTGTTCTCAATAACCGCTGAACCGATTTTTATAATTTTTTCACTATTCAATTGCTATGATAAGCGAAATTAAAATAGGGTACTACGTTTTTTACAAAACTTTTTCTTTAATTATTTAAGAATTCATGTCTTTTAATTCATGCTAATGCTGTACAAGCAGCACAACAAGCAGCAGAAAACCAATGATTAAGCTCTGGCTGTGAGAGTAACTCAGCACGGCTGCCATGTTGTGTCGGGAGTTGCTCTCAGTTTGGTCTGTTGAGCAGTGTTGCCAACAATCTGACATCGTATTTGTTATGGTTTTCAGACTTGAATTGTTTATACATATTCACAGTCAAAAAATCTTTTTCCTTTTATGCCTGATATATAACCAAATTATTATTTTGTTATTTATTGCAAATGTTATTCATCGACAATAACACAATCTCGACGGATTGAAAGCTTTATACAATAGTTCAGATTTAAAATTTGTTTTTATGGCAACACTAGCTACTTTATTTGCAGTCAACTTCTTGCTCAGAGAGAAATATAAATATATTAAAATCTTACCATGAAATGGGGGATGAAATTTTTTATTGTTGTAGTTATTTCAGTATACAAATATTCCATTGCATATGCTCAAATGCTTCTCAGAGGATCTCAGTACGATCTGAAATGTCGCATTGATATGTCATTGTTTGTGTTCATCTGCGCAGAAATTATGTTCATGCATACAACCTTATAAAATAGATTTCCTTTAAACTTTTCAATAGGTTTATATTGGACGCATCAGAAAATAATTTTTGTTTTTATTTTCCAACGTCTTTTTTAAAATCAAATAGGTTGGTACTATGAAATGAAGTTGTAACAAAATGATGACCATAAATGTAGAGGAATACCAATATAACTTCTTTAATTTAGTTGGATTTTCGATTTTGTTCCAAACAGAAGCCTCAAAGTTTTTTATTTCGCGTGTTAATAAATGTTGCACATTAAAAGAGTTATTGTGATTGGAGCATATTTTTTATTTTTAACCGATTTCAAAAAGGAGGAGGGTCTCAAGTTGGTTGGTTTCTCTGTTTTTTTATGATAGCATTATAAATAATGCATTTGCATTGGTCTCCAGTAGTTTTAGTTGAACCTTAATATTATAATTCAACTTTTCAATGGTTTTCCATTATATTAGACAGCCTGGCATAAGCTACGCAGCGCATGTAAAACGCATCGAAAACGTATGTTTGACGCATATTTTAGTGTTTAAAGGATGCGTAAGTTAAGCATATTTTAAACAAGCTGTTAACATCTTCTTTGTATATTAAAATGATTGTATGTACAAGTAGACTTCAAAACCGCTAAACCAATTGTTATGAAATTTTCAGGGAAACTCTAGCAAAGTCTGCAGAGCGCTCCTGTGAAGTTTGGCATCGATATCGGATAGCTTTAGAATTACATGTTGCACAGCTCCAAAATTCTGTATTTGACCTCAATTTTCACGTGCTGTTTTACTGGTAAAATTTTAAAGCCGTTGCAGAAGAGGCGTGACACTTTTAAGGCATTCAAACTTTTCAGTATAATTTAAGAAACATAAGTCACAAATTTGTGAAACTCGGAAGGAATATAACATTTAGTCGTGTCCATCCACTGGAAAAATTCAGCAAGCATTGGAAATTGGGTCGTGACACCATCAACATAGTTTAAATGTTTAATATCGAATAGCTGTGGTACTTAATGTTTCATAATATTTAAACTCAGTATAAATTTAATATTTGGAAATGTCTTTCGACAAGAAATATAGCACGGGCATTGGAAAACGGGGTGTGAATCCGCCCATACAAGCCAAATTTTTAATAGCAAATAGCATTGGAAATAAAAATCGCTGATCAGTGAAATTCCGAATGGAGTTGCCATTTGGTAATGTCCTTCTAATAGAAAACTGGTCTGAGCTTTGGTCAAGTGGGTGCACCTTCCCCTACAAGCTACATTTTTGATCGAATAGGTTCTGAAGTCACAGATGAAGTACATGTGTTTGTCTAAGGCTGCGTGCATTTTCAACGCCGATTCAGACAGACAGGCAAGCTGAAATCTGTGTGAACAAATGAGATACAAATATCTATCTCTCTCGCTTTTTCACACACTCTGCGGACACAGGCAGGCAGTCTGAATCGGCGTTTACTATGCACGTGGCCTAAGGCGTAGCAACGCGCGCCGGGTATTGCTAGTTAAAAATAAAACTAAACGTAGCTTCGAGAATATCAATTGAAATTGATTTGATCTTCAACATGAACATTTTTTGAGTTATAAAAATGATCTTCCATACGATGGAAGTGCAGTGTATATATATGTATATGTAACACTTAAAGTAAACGCGAAGGGCACAAAGTTTTTAATGATTTATGAGATCATTTCGAAACATATCATTACAATACAATTGTCATACCATCAATCTACCTCTAAGATGCAAACCACCAAACAAGTACGCTATAATAACCATACCATTATCGTACAGTATCATTGAATTTCTAAATTTCAGTTGTTGTTTTCTGAATTATAGATGATTTTTTTTTCTGAACTTCAAACGGAATTTCTTAAATTATCAATAATTTCGATAATTTTAAATGTTTTGATTTTTTATTATGTAGTAGGTACTTAATGTTAATGTTCTGGCAGGCTTCAATATAAAACAAGTAAAGAAAGTCTAAAGTCGGTCTAGGCCGACTATGAAATACCCTAAACCCACTTTTCAAAAAAAAAAAAAAAAAATTTATTGTAAATGGGCGTGTCCGTGGGCGGATGAAGTCCATTTTTCCAAACCATCTTTGTCTTGTCATAAAAAACATACGTGCCAAATTTTAGCTCTGTAGGTTAAACACATGCTTATTTATTGCGTTTTCAATTTTTGGGTCGTATGGGAGGTAGGCGTGTCCGTGATCGGATGACGTCCATTTTCCGAAGACATATTTGTGTTGGTATGAAACACATACATATCAAATTTTATTGTTGTAGGCTAATTATGAGCTGAGCTATGCAGTTTTCAATTTTCGCGTTGTATGGGAAGTAGGCGTGTCCGTGGGCGGACGATGTTCATTTTTCAAAACCATCTTTTTTTTGTTATAAAAAACATACGTGCCAAATTTTAGCTCTTTAGGTTAAACATAGGCTTATTTATTGCGTTTTCAATTTTTGGGTTGTATGGGAGGTGGGCGTGTCCGTGAGCGGATGACGTCCATTTTTCAAAAACATCTTTGTGTTGATATAAAACACACACATACCAAATTTTATTGTTGTAGACTTATTATGAGCTGAGTTATGCAGTTTTAAATTTTTGCGTTGTATGGGAGGTAGGCGTGTCCGTGGGCGGATTCCAAAAATATTCAATAGTGCAGATCCTTGGGTACATGTGACTATGTGTGCCAAGTTTCATCCAATTATCTCAACTCCTTCTTCTTATCCTGTGTATACGGACAACACACAGACGGACAGACGGACGGACGGACGGACGGACGGACGGACGGACGGACGGACATAGATAGCTCGACTCACGTGGTGACGCTGATCAAGAATATATATACTTTTCTATACCGGACTCGCTTCGTTCTATGCGTTACAAACGTTTGCACAAAGTTAATATACCCTGACCTTTCAGGTTTAGGGTATAAAAAGCGTTAATATGCTAATTTTAATTAAACTATTGGATATGATAATATTTTAGATGCATACATCACAATATGCGAATGTAACAGAAAAATTAAACCACAATCATTAAACAAAACGCTGAATAATCTACATACTATGTGTATGTGCGGTTGATTGTAGTTTATTAATGATTCAAGTCAGGTAAACTTTTTACTACGTTCGCGTAAATGAATCATTTTATCAATGAAAGAATACCGTTTCGTGTTGTAGGTATTTTTATTTTTACGCGCTCTGTTGTTTTGGTGTTTACACATGACATTCATTAACGTGATGAATGAAAGTGATAAAATTCAACAAGCTTTAAAAATCCATTCAAGTCTACGATTGTTTTTTAATTTGGTGGTCTTAACATTGAATTGCATTACTCCAATGTCGGTATTCTGTATTTATTTAAAAGCACTTATGTATGTTAAGAATGAAAGGATTTAAATTTTTAGCTGAAATATTGATCAACCAATATAAGGCGTGTCACAGACTCGAGAGTAAAATAATGTGGAGTGTGACTTCTCGTGATGAGACGAGAAAATATTGTATGGGTACAGATGGTTGCAAACGCTCCTCTATGGAACGTCGAGCTGAAAACAAAAATTAAGCGTCATTGCATTTTAATCCATGACTAACATAACTGTAACTATAACGATGAACATTCCTTTTTGAAAAGAGAATTTCATGTCGTTTAGTTTATTAATATAAAGTTTTGGCAAAAAGTCACACATGTTTCATTAATTTTTTGTGCAAATTTTCAATGGAAAAATTGTTCTCCAACTTAGCTTTTACGGAAGTAATAAAATCCGAGATCCATTACATATCTGCTACTAACATATAGCTGGTACTTCCCAGTAGATATTTATATTGTAAACAATCTATTGTTAATTTTTTTTTAATTATCGTTTGTCTGACTTGTTCAAAATTTCGGATATACATATTAGAACGTGTATGCATAAAAAATAAATTTGTTTATATGTACGGGAGATGTCCGTAAGTTTAATACCATGCATTTATGACATTTCTTTCTTTTTTTCGTAAACTTCAGTTTTTAAGTACACTCTAAAAACAGCATGTAAAAAAACCGTCTATATACTAGTATTTTTTTGTGTGAAATTACTAATTTTCTACATATTTACACATTTAATGTTTATTTTCTTGACTTACGCATCAAAATCTCAAAATTACGAGCATTTACAACTAAGAAATGCATTCTCTTTGCGGAATTACACACCACGTTTGTAAACTCACGAACAATTTTGTAATCTTACCGCTGAACTTTGTTTCTTTACGTACAATAACGTTGTGGTCGCGTCATGTGTTCAAAGAAGTGACGCCATTACGCCGAGTCGTGTTCATTCTTGTTGTGTGTTTGGCAGCGTTCTGGTCATATTTTTGTGAAAAACTTAAAATAAGTGCTAGAAAATATAAATATTGAACGAATATTCTCTTAGAAATAAGCTATAATAGTGTAAGTTAATAAGTTAATTAAGAAGTGTAAAATAGTAATTCATAGTAATAAGTTTATTAGAAAAAAATGTTTGATTGCAATATATGTGGCAGTGGTTTCAGACAAGTGGAAATTTATGAGAGGCACCTTATTATTCATAGAGAAATAAAAAATGTTATTTTAAGTGCTTGCAAGAAAATTGTTTTAAAAAATATTCCAATTATATATCGTACAAGAAGCATTTGTATTGGCATCAAAATGTCCAAAAAAAATAATGGACATTTCTCGATAGTGGGAACTATGAGAGTTCTTCTTGCAGTGTTAAGCTCATGGGAATTCTTCGAACTGTTACTCAACAAGCAGTCACAAAATATCCAGAATCTCTGCTCGAAAAAGACAGCGAAGGCAACATAATTTCCGTAACATCAATTTTTAAACCGTTCACCAAACAATAACCCAAATATTTTTAAGTCGAATATTCCTTTTAGAAAGAGGAGACAGTTAAATATACTTAAAAAAACTTGGACTAACTGGCAACCTTAGGACGAAGTACCTTCAGATGCATTGAAAATGATGAAGAAATAGCAAAATTACTTAAAAACTTCATTTATAAACCTCCCTGAATCTCAACCAATCGAGTTAATTAAGTCCCACATGAAGGATTGTTTTCATCTACAAAGACAATTTTTCAACAACATTGAGCAAGTGCCTTCCGTACAAGAGATCCAAATAAATTTACCTTATATTTTAAACAAGCAATGCTTGTACCAGCACTTCAAGCAGCTTATGGACATTGATTCCAGAACCTTTGGCGAAAACTTCAGGCAGCCGCAAAATAAGTTAAAATTATTTCTGTTGAGCACGAGCAAAAAAGCCTTAAAAATATTTCAGAGTGTGAGCTTCCGGATGAGATGGAAATAGTTTTAAATTTTATAAAATATTTTGGTGAAGGTTTAAAGATTTCGAAATTTTGTAGGAAATGTTTAAATATTTTGATTCGTAATTTTTTCGTATTTTTCAGATGAGAACAACTTTGAAAAAAATAATCAAGACGATACCAACGAACTTTATAACTTTTACCAGTTAGTGTCTTTAAAAACTTATTTGGTAAAATCCTATAAAAATCAACGAAGTTCATAAGAATTCACATATATATTAATTTTCAGAATACAAGGAATGACTAACGTATATATATTTATTCAAAAGTCCTTATATATATTTATTGAGTCCTCGTAGCTCAAAAATTGGCAGAAAATAACTTTTTGGAAATGCTGACACAAATCATTAATTATTACTTTATGTTTAATATAATGTATCCTGCGAAAATTTCACAGACAATGGAATTTTTCGTACGTTTTTGCTAGAAATACTACCCAAATTGCACACGTGATTCCAAAATAAAACATTAATAATTTGCAATAGGTTAATAACCTAATATCAAAAATAACTAATATTCAATAATTATATTGCATTAAGCAAATCAATTTTTGACGATTAGTTTTATTAGCATTTAAGTTTTTCAATAAACAATTATAAATTTATTTATTTAATTTCTTATTTTAATTAATTTAATATTAATTTTTTGAATTGTTAGCTGTTTATTTTTAATTAATTTAATATTAATTTTTTGAATTGTTACTAAGCCTTGTGGTTATTAAATTCAGCTGATGAATAAATTTAAAACTTTAATGAAATATAATATTAACATCTTTTAATAATGTGACTGATTTCAAATTAAGATTATGGAACTTGTATTGATTTTGAGCTCAAGAAGTAAGATGATTGGAACATAAAATTTGAAATTATTTATATATATTTAGAACATTTAGAACGATTTTTAGAACATTATATAAGAAAATTATTGAAATCAGACTGAAAGCACGCATTTCGATGCAATGAGGAATCGGAAAAGGAAATATTTGGGATACTTTTACTGAAATAATTAAAAAATAATTTATTATTATAAATAATATTTAATAGTAATTAATATAAAATTATTTAATAATAATAATAAATTATTATTAAATGTTTTTCATAATAAATTGGTATTACCATGGTCTAGTCTGCTCGGTTTGTTCTGCAAAGAACATTGTTGTTGTAGCAACCTGTTTGGCTTCAATAAATTATTTGGCATCAAGCTCTAAAAATAATTCTTAAAAAATATGTTTTTTAAGAATTATAAAACTAATATGGTATTAAATATAATTTATAATAAATATTGATATTTTCGAAACGCCACTGGTTTATCATGCAGGATTGCACACATAATGCATAATTTCTATACAAAATGAAACATTCACTGTGTAAATTTTCGAATGTGGGTGTGAAATTATTTAAACATTTCGGTAGTAACTTTTACACATTTGAAACGTAATTTTACGTGGTGTGTAAAAATGCACATATTAAGCGAGGCAACTTTTCTCAGGTACTACATATGTATCTACTGTCAGAAAACAATAATTTTTTACATTAGTTGTTTTTTCAGAAAAGTTTTATCCGATTGAAACTTTGTCTATGTCCTAAGATAGTCCGCTTATATAAAGCAAATAAGGCGCATTTAAAAAAAGTCCTAATATTTTAAAAATGCTTAAAAATGCTTTCTTTGATAAATATTTATTACAATTTGGTTGCCATTTTAATGGCTTTGGTAGTCATCCCAGTAGTTCCCGGTTTGAATCTTACGTTAAATTAAAAACACCTAGTATAACTTCTGAGATGGCTTTGGCAATTTTTAGCCTCCCAAGTTTTATAACCAAAACACCTACGTTTTATAAGTTAGTTTACCGACATTGATTTGGGTGATTAATTAACTAAGTAATTTGTACATTATGGCTTCGACAGTTTAAATAAGTGAGCTTGTTTAATAGGCCGTAACGATGGAAACCGATTCAATTTGGTTAGCAAAAAAAACTTGCGAATAGATGAAAAAACAATTTTGGACAACTTTTTTTTTTTTTTTAACCCATACCGACCCACCCCCGTGACCTTTTGTAAACGTAAAAAACTGATTTTTTTGCTATTTTTCACCATAGCTGCCAAAATATTGATTTAGCGTGATTACATTGCACTAAGCATTAAGAGATATTCCAAATACAAACATTTTGCCATATCACTCAGTTATCTGGGACATCCCGTTACCGAGATATATATTTTTAAGAAAAAATCGAAAAAGTTAAAAAGTTCAATTTTTTTTTAGTTTTTAATTTTTAATAAAAAAACTATACGAGACACGTTATAGTATGTTTCACGATATTTTTCAGCAATATATGACGCGTATTTTATAACCATTTTTTAGTTCTTCGGTTTTATTTTAGCCCATACCGACCCACCACCGTGACCTTTTGTAAACGTAAAAAATGGATTTTTGTTGCTATTTTTCACCATAGCTGCCAAAATATTGAATAAGCGTGATTATATTGCACTAAGAATTAGGAGATATTCCAAATACAAACATATTGCCATATTTGAATTTGAATTTGAACTTTTGCATAGCCTGCGTAGGTAGAAGTGGTTAACTACTTTCGAATTTTTTTAAAATTCCGGGTTGCTGCGTTAAGTTGTTGGCGTTTCATTGGAGGTTTTAGTTTTGTACAAGTTGGGTTGAACGTTTTTCATTCGTTTTCTATGCTGTGTTGCGGCAAGTCAAAGGTTTTAATTTGTGCAAATTTTAAAGGTAAATTGAAGTGAATTCAAAACAACTAAAATGATCCGTCGAAAGATACAAATATTGAACAGTGATCCTCGCGAATTGCCAATATGTACTTTGCCGACAGGTGAAGACGTGCTTCTAACACTTCAATATGCGAAGCATATAGAAAACTTAAATTGGAAAGAAGCTGAAAAAAGTGTTGCATCAAAAGTTATTGAAATATGGAATAAAGCAACAATTCCTACAACTACTCCTCGGAGGGTACATGCAAAACTGCAAGCTTTAAAAAAAGCATTCCTTAAACTATTAAATACGGATACAATTAGAAAAAACAGTGAGAAGTTTTTACAAAAAATTATAGTATTTCGCGTGAGTTGTTTTAACTTTGTGGACCTTTTTCTATCGAAAATATATTCAACAATTGTTAATTATTTTTCAGTCAGATGCATGCAAACTATTTGACATTTGTTGTTGCAAGTGTAAAGACTTGGAAAAGTGCATGTGCAAGCGAAGTAGCAAGGTAAATTCCATAGAACATGCCTTCCTCATCGACCAGCGTACCAAGAGAAAAATGGTGATTGGTTCTGTTGACGTACGTACTTCAGAGATTTTGGAAAAAAGGCTGGTTCGCCAAAACAGAGATACAACTGAAGCAACTGGATCCACGAGCCAGCCTGTAGAATCCGGATATATTCCATCTAAGCGTGCGCGTCCAGACGTCTTCAATATTTTATCGACACATGAGTCATCATCATCTTCTTCTGAAGTATCGAAACTAGGAACTGAATTGGATAGAGATGACCAGATCAATTGGTTGTCTATCCCTAATGTTGCAAAAGCAGCTGACAGATATGATGTGTCCAACACAGCAACAGCAGCAATTGTATCCGCAGCTTACTTAGATGCCGGCTTGATCACGTCCCAAGATAAACAATACGTCGTTGATCGAATGAAAGTTTATCGGGCTCGGCGATCACTTCGCACGACGACTGTGGAATGCATCAGTCAAGCAGCAACCATGCTCCATGCTTTTTTTTTTGATGGAAGGAAAGACCTTTCATTAAAATACGAGAACGGCTGCCTAAAGAAAGTTAAAGAAGAACATATTTCCATCCTACAGGAGCCCGGTTCGCTTTTCTTATCACATGTCACAGTTGATGAAGGCACATCAGCCACTATCCTAAACACGATAAAGGATCGATTGGTTGACAAAAATGTTGATTTGTCAACAATCAAAGCAATTGGCTGCGATGGCACAAATGTAAATGTTGGCAGAGAACATGGTGTAGTACGCTTATTTGAACAGGCAATGGGATTCTCTGTGCAATGGCTTGTGTGCTTACTGCACATGAACGAATTGCCGTTGAGGGTGCTGATGCGCAAATACATAGGGGAAACGAAAGACCCAAACAATTTCTCCGGACCAATTGGTGGAAAGCTTAAGATTTGTGCAACGTTGCCAATTGCAGACTTTGCAAAAATTTCTTTCGACGAGGATTTGAAGGAGTTCAACACGTCTTTACTAAATACAGACAACAAATATTTAATCGAAATTTGTCAAATCATTTCATCAGGCGTGGTACCAGAAAACTTTGAGCATCGTGAACCAGGTATAACATTGCACTAAATGATACGTCGTTTCGGAGTTTAAAATCTATTTTTTTATCATTATTATAGGAAAGATGTCTCACTCACGCTGGACCACGACAGCAAACTGCATTTGCCGAGTGTATATCGCAACCGCGATACCTTCAGCTGCATTAAAAATTTTGGTTACCTACATTTTAAAAGTCTACGCGCCAATGAGCATAGGAATCAAGCGGCAGCCAGGTTGCGTAAGTGGTGCACGACATTTCTACAGGCTTATCAAGTTGTCGCGGCTTATTGTGCCCCTTTTGCCATTGAAAACAGTGCTGGAATACGAAAAATGCATTCATCGCAATGGCTTTTTTGCGCATCCAGAAAGTATTCTTCTGGCGATGTGCAACGACGATCGAGAGCCAATTCGTTTGTTAGCATATCGTCGAATTTTAAATGCACGAAATGCACTTTCCGCAGCTCAAGATCCGGCCGTACGTGAGTTCAAGGTGCCAATGCTAAATTTTACATGCACGGACTATGTAGATATGATCCGCTGGCAAAAAGTGTCACCCCAACAACAAACACCACCAATTTTGCGAGATCTTCTCATTACAGAAGACAACATTAGGCAACTGGCGCAGCACAGAATTACAGATTCTGGGTACGAAGGCAACATAAAAAATGCTGCAGGAGCGAACATGAAGTTTGATATAGATGTTCAAAGCATACCATGCCATTCACAGGCAGTGGAGAGGTGCGTCAAAGTAGTGACAGAAGCCTCGAAACACGTCTCTGGTGAATCACAACGCGAGGGCTATATCATCGCTAAGCTGCGGCATCGAAGCATGATGCCCTCTTTTACCACCAAGAAACAGTTTGCAACCGACAAAAACGACACTGCTTGTCAACCAAAACTTTAAAATATTATCATTAAATAAATTAATGAAACCATTAATAGCATATTTTCTATTTTTTTATTTATAATTTGGCTATTTTAAATTAAAAGGTAAGTATTAAAAAGTTTTTTATAGTTTATCTTGAAAAAATAGACAACAAAGTATATAACAGTATTAATTTCATTGAAAAAAAGTATGTATATTTTGTCTTGCTTGAGATGAAATGACGTCGTTGTTTTAGTTTCACTATTACGAAGAAAGGTAGTGCAAAAATAAATAAGTTTTCTTCATATATAGTTTCTTACCTGGGCCGGAATGGGTTAAAAAAAGCCAAAAACATTTAAAAAATGCGTTCTACATCGTTTAAAAATAAATTAAAACATTTAATTTAGTTTCTCGAATAGTTTTTTTATTAAAAAGTAAAAAAAAAATTGAATTTTTTAACTTTTTCGATTTTTTCTTAAAAAATATATATCTCGGTAATTGGATGCCCCAGGTAACTGAGTAATATGGCAATATGTTTGTATTTGGAATATCTCCTAATTCTTAGTGCAATGTAATCACGCTAAATCAATATTTTGGCAGCTATGGTGAAAAATAGCAAAAAAATCAATTTTTTACGTTTACAAAAGGTCACGGGGGTGGGTCGGTATGGGTTAAAAAAAAAAAAAAAGTTGTCCAAAACTGTTTTTTCATCTATTCGCAATTTTTTTTTGCTAACCATCTTAGATCCGACACAAAAAGTTCGAGAGCGTTATGCCCTATTGTTTAATCGGCCGAACATAGCATAAAGTTTTCAACAAAAATATTTCTTGAATTTTCAAAGTTAAACAGATAAATAAATATACAGGTAGAAGCATAAAATATACATCTATTTATTGTTAGTTAAACTAATGTATATTCGTTTTTTAAAAAATTATCCGAAGAAATGTACGAAATATACATACATACATTAGGCTGGGTCGATTGTATGAAGAGTTATAGAAGCAAAAAAAAAAACCGAGTTTAAAGATTTTTTTTCATAAAATTTTTGTATAAAAACATACACAGATAGAGCAATACTGATGGCAGAAACAAAATCCTCGCACAAGATTCAACCTAAAAACGGTATATGTTTTTATAGAAAAATTTACCGTAACAAATTTCTAAGGAAATAAATTCAAAAATTTTCCACTTGAATATAAGGTGGATAGTTTCAAATTTGAATGAATTTTTGAAGTGAAACTTCTTTGGCGGCGAGTGAAATTTCAAGGTCTCTTATTCGTGACGCTAGGCTAACGTTTTCAATTCATATGAAAATTTTAAAAAAATTATTGCCGCTGCCGAGAATAGAACCCCGAACATCTCTGCTTAAGAGTCGGAATCTATACCATTACGCCATACAGACACATGATAAACAGTTAAACAAAATGTAATTAAAGCATAATTAACATTAACATTAGATTAACATTAACATTACATTATTAACATAACCGTAACATTAATTTTCATCCTACAAGTATGCACGGAAAAAAAATAGAAAAATAGCTAAAACAGTAGCAGAACGCGTTCGTGAATATAAAGAGCGAATTAGAGCTCTTAAGAATACAGCCGCAGATGGGTCTGCAACTAATGATGAAGGTAAGGTGATTGCAACAACGGCTGAGTTTCAAAATGCATTTTTACTAAACCCAACTGAACTAAAACAAGTACCGAAAATAACTGTTATTTTACAATTTTTAAATGAAAAAAATTGTCGAAAGACTTTTTCAACTATACCATTATGTTACAAATGTCCTCAGCCTCATGAATATTAAGTCGCTTTTAAATTTGAAACTGATTCTTTAAAAGTTAATTTCTTGCCTAGTATATTTCGAGGAAAAATAAAGGTTACTTTTGACTTTTATTTTATCGGTCAAAAATAGCAGTTATTTTGTGACTTTAATTTTTTCGGTCAAAAATATCAAGCAATTTGTGTTTTCTTAAAGGCCGCTTGATAGATTGAACTGTTGACACCATGTGTAAAATGTCTCACCGATGAGATGAAAATAATAATATCAAAATTTTTATCGGTAAAATGACTTGAACAAATATAAATTACCTGATATTTCTGACCGAAAAATAAACGGCAGAAAATAACTGTTATTTTTGCCCAAAAAACTATAAGGCTCAAAACAACTTTTATTTTTGTCGGCAAAAAAAAAACAAAGAGATAAAAGTTAATATGTGACACTTTCGACAAAAACCATAGCCGGTACGGTCCCTGGATGCAAATATTGAATCAACAAATTATTATTCCATTTCGTATTGATTGAATTTCTTTTCAGATACTTTCTCTCTCTATTTCACACTAAAATCTCTCTTATTTCTTACTGTTAAAGAAGTTTCACTTCTGGCACGTGTACGTTGCTACACGCGAATTTTTTTCTTTAGGGATTTGTTACGGTAAATTTTTATATAAAAACATGTTACACCGTTTTTATGTTGAAAAATTCGCAAGATTGATTGGTCTTCGGAGATAGGGTAAAGTGCACCCCAGCTATCTTTTATTTTTGTTTCTTTTGTAACTTTTTGTGCGCGAACCGAAAATCGTCCAGGTAACGTCGGATTTTTTACCTCCATACAAATCGACCCAGCTTTTTGTTTATATTCCTATTGTTCAAAAATTACTCGAGCACTTCTAGTACACCTATGTTATTTTAACTCAAGGCGTCTAGGCGATTTTACTTATGCTTTATTTGTCGGTGTATGATACTAAAATTTAACTTTTTTATTATTTTTTCACAGATTTAATCAACTAAAATTAAAAATTATTAAAATTTCTTTTGAACGCATATAGAAATTATAAAACTTGAGGTAAACGCATAACATTTGATTCAGAAATCTATAGAATATGAATCTCTAGACTCAGGGCTTGTTTCACTTGATTGCCCTGACTTGCCAACTAATGTCTCACCACATTTAAGAACCATAGCAGACTAGACGGAATAGGTGTAAAAAAATTAATTTGGTAACTACAGTGCAAACACAGTTTTTAATTTTTAGATCAAAATATAAACAAGCTGATGTGCTTAAATTTTCATTATTTTATTGATCAAAATTCAATTGAAATTTTTATTGATAAATTAAAAATAGTTAAAATAAATAACTTAAAATTACATTTTCTTCTACATATTAAGATTAAGTTAAAGCATTGAATAATTACAAATTAAAATTATATTTATTCAAAGGTTAAGGTCTTTGGATTTTAACAATACTCTAGCTTGCTTCAGTTTCTTAACCCTTCACTGTCGCTGCTACATTTGCAGCCTGTTGCGCCACTGCAATTGTTTGAATGGTTGCATCTCTGGTGTGTTGTCCAATACGTTCCTGTGAATAAGTAAATTGCAAGTTATTTAACACTAAATTTTTAAAGAGTGTAACAAGTTTAACAATTTAACTTACAATTTTCTTGCCAATCTTTCTCAGCCAACCGGCTTCAGTTTGTCCAGCAAACAGAGCCAAAACGACGGCGAAGAAGATGAAAACTTTGCTGAAGTTCATTTTGTATTTTATGAGATTTTAGTTTGAAGTGATAAAGATAGATTTAAATAAAGTCTTTGTGACTGCAAAGTTGAGAGCAAACTGATAATGATTGAGATTTTGCGCCATCTTTTATACACGTTCGAATTTCGAAACAAATGCAATTTAATTGATAACGATTGAAGCAGTCCAGCGTTTACTGTGGGAATTTTTGCGTAAAAATACCAGCTGAAAAGAAAAATAAGTACCGAAACACAAAATATAAAAAATTTTCTTATTGTTAGCCAATAATCAGAACTAATTATGTTCGTCTTGCTTATCAGGTAAAGATGATTTAAAGCAAACGTGCTCTTGTTGTTAGTTTTGAATTCTGCTTAAGCTGTTGACCTTATTTCAATATGTAAATTTTATGTAACCAATATGGAGAATGAGCGTAAAACGATCGTCATATTTTTATTGCCGAAACGACGAGCCTCTTGAGAGGAATCCCCAAGATAATAAAAAAAAAAACAAAAATACAAATAAAAATTAAACGAAGTAAATTTTTACTGATGATTTACTGATGATTTTGAGATCGCCATCAGTCATCATCATTTTTTCAGTCAACAGCTGGCTGCATCATTCCATAGAGACGAGTGTGATGTTTTGACTACTGTATCGTGCTGAAAATGGTATTAACCATTTAAGGTTTCAAAATGCTAAAACAAAATGTAAATATGTATACTAGTTTAATAGTTACATTCGCTTAAACACTTGGGACGGGTGTGACGAGCACAAGTTTAAAAACTAATAATTCTGAGTTTAACATTAAAATTCAGTCCATCTGCCACAATGCTACAACAACAAAACTTACAAAACTAGTTTGATTCAAAGAATTTATTCATATACTTGCAAAAATTTCATTATTAGAAAAAAAGTTTGATAACCGTTCCGGGTGTGACCAACTTCTTGTAACAGAAATGAAGAATAAAAATAATTTATTGAATGAAAATAGTTAACAAGTTTATGTAAAACATCAATATCCTTATTTTAGGAAAGTTTCTTTCTTGTCATAAGCCCATGTTGCTTCTTAGAAAAACTATAGCATTTTTCTGGGACGGGTGTGACACTGAAAAAAGACTCAGTTTAAATATTTTTTCTTTGTTAACGCAGTAATCAATTCTTTTTATAAACTGTTCTTGGATAACATTGTTATCTTTTTAAATATTGCTAACCTAATTTTTTTGAATGTGCATCAAGAGATGACTGTTTTCAACGTTTTACATCTAAACAAAATATTTTAAGTTTTTCTCAACTCGGAGTTTTTTAGTTTTATCATAAAAAAGCATTCAAATTAAAAATAGTTTTGCAACAGGAGTAACTTAAGACTCCATTTTAATGCGAGAACCAAAAATTATTTCAATTGAAAGCATTTTAGGATTTATGTTTCCGTTCCTCATTTGTCCGGAATCAGCCAGCTTAAAGGAGATATTTAACTACAAAATGATATTTTCAAATTTTTTTGCGATTTTCGCCGTATCTTATCGTTTTTGTCGCGCAAGTTGAAGTAATTGAGATTGGTTGGAGTGGAAAATAGATGTAAGTTTTAACTTTTCAGACATGACAGCTATCATTTATACTATTTCGATATTCAAATAACTTGTTTATATATTATTATAGCCGAATTTTGAGACAACGTGTCAGAAATTTGCATAGCAATGCAAATGTTTTAATGAAATTTTGTTAATACTTGTAATTAAGCTTAAGTAAAATAAAAAAAAAAAATGGTTGAGAACTACATATTTTCGTTACTTTCTTTAATTGATGTGTGGAATTGAAGAATGAAATTCAGGCTTTGAGTATTAAATTTTTATTTGAGAACAATTTTTGCTTGTTTAGTTTTTATAATGTTATTAAAAGGGCCCGGATGTATAATACCTAAAACTCAAAAAAGACAAAGTGGTCCAAGCTGGAAAAAGGCATTAAAGGCATTTTTTTAATCGAGTTATTTGTTTTTTTTTAAGTTTTTATAAATTATATGTACTTCTTAGCTGGTTTTTTTTTTTAACATATAAATCGGAAAATCGGATTTTAAAATGTATTTTAATTTTATTTTTATTTTAAACCAAAATAAGTTCAATTACAAAATAGAAGATATATTATTTTTGTCTTTAACCTGGAGTCTTTTTTGTTAATTTTAGCACGAAACTTTTTATTCCTTAAATTGCTTATGAAAATTCAACAAACTCAATTTTCATGAAAAATTTTCTTATAATTTGAAAAAGCCTCTTATTTTATAGAAAAAAGGTTTCATTTTCATTTTTCCGTATTTGAACTTCATGTTTCGAAATAGTTTTATGAAATCTATTCTATTTATTTATATTTCCGAGGGTGCGCTTTCCGATGGTCTGATGGATCTAAAAATGATCTTCTCATTGCTTAATGATGTTTAATAAATAATGATATAGTTTTCTTCAAAGTTAATAACTACAAAAGACTGTGTAAGTTTTTAGAATTTAAAAAACTTTGAACTGCCAAACTTTTAATATTCTGTATTGCTTAGACAAAATAACATCGCTTCATGAAAAGCACCACAAGTCAGTGTTTAGGTTAAACATCAGTTACTTAAAATTTCTAAAAAATAAAGAATTGGATCTCAACTGTTACCCATTGCGGTAAATTTTTGACTACACAGCTGGGTTTTCCAAATAAAAATCCCCGCATCTGATGCTTAATTTAACTCTCTTATCAACTTATTTTAATGATGCTTGTATTGCAGACTCAGGCGTGTATAAAAGATCATAAAAACGAGCAGTTGTTATCAGTTCAAATTAAGCTCTGCATTCAGTAGCATTTACAAAAAGTCAGTCCTACTTAATACAAAAGTCACACTAAATCAAGCACAATGAATTTCTGCAAAGTTTTCATCTTTTTCGCTGCTGTTTTGGCTCTGTTCGCTGGACAAACTGAAGCTGGTTGGCTGAGAAAGATTGGCAAGAAAATTGTAAGTACTATTTAAACTCTTTAAAAATTTGATGTTAAATAACTAACAATAAACGTATTCACAGGAACGTATTGGACAACATACCAGAGATGCAACTATTCAAACAATTGCAGTGGCGCAACAGGCTGCAAACGTAGCAGCGACAGTGAAGGGTTAAAAGTCCCGAACATGCCAGACTTCAAGTTAAATAGTTTTAAATAATACTAGTTAGACCAGCATTTATTAATTTAAATTAAGTTATTTATTTTTAATTATAAACAAAATAATTATAAATTTTATCAGAAAATAAAAAAAAATTTAAAAAAAAATATCTTTAATTTTCTTAATTATTTATGAAAAAGCAGTATAGATGTAGGTTAATGTGTATTTATATTTTTGTATCTAAAACCTGCCATTGTACCAAAAGTTAGAGATGAGCGATCCGGTGATTTTTCAAGAACGCCGTTCTTAGTGAAAGTGATTTTAAAATCACCGTTCTTAAAAATGTTGATCGTGATCACGGTATTTTATAATAAATTGAATATCTTAGTATGTTGGATATGACAGATGTTGTGATTTTATGTATCTTGTTTTTCGAATTGATACTTAAGCAAATGGATTGCTTACATGAGAGACAGAGACAACAGTTCTCACAAGCAAAAAATCAGTGGTAAAATCGCGTATCGCTGCAAACCGCGAAACAAATGAAAAATAACAATTCTAAAAACGTAATCACTGATCACGGTTTTAATACTATTGAATCACCACAGTTAATAGTGATTTTTTAATCACCGTGACTAAATCACCGTTATCAAAATATCGCTCATCCCTACCAAAAGTGAAGGTATTGCAAAAACGAATTTTTTTAAAAACTAATCTGAAAGAAAATATAAAAAATTTTTCAGTTTTTTTTAATATCAGTTATAATATAGTTTTAAAGGTTAAAAATTACACGAAATCATAAATGAATAAAGATTTATGCTTTTAGCCTAAATTTCATAAACTTGTTATGATATCTAAACATATCGTGTGCTAAGAAAAATGCTCAAATAAACACTTTTCAAGAAATGCAACAAAAAACTTCAACTGATTAGTTTTATACAAATAAATGTGTATTCTGTAGTTACAGAAAAAACAAATTAGAAATTTTATTTGAAATAATTTTATCACTTGCCTCTAACGCTTCTTCAGATAAAGTTCGTAAAAAATTAATTGGGTGTTTCAACTCTTGAAAAGACTTTGACCCAGCTTCTTATGATCAATTGTGTTGTGTGTGTTATTAAATTTTTGTACACAATTGACCAACAACTGGACCTACATGTTTTATGCTGACTCCGAACGGCTTAAGTTTATGTTCTCAAGAAACTCAACATGGCATTGTTTACTCTCTGAGGTTTGCCATTATCTGCAGAGAGAGGACGGCTGAACAGAAAAATGTCTTTTACATACAGAAAAAGTACCTCCATTGTAATGTTTAATTGATGTTAGATGTTTGTTGCAGTGCTGCCAGGTGTCAGCAAAAATAAATACCCATTTTTGCTTAACAAAACAAATTTTCCCCGTTTTTTACTTTGAGTTTCCCCGTTATTTTCCCCGTTTTTAAATTTAGAAAAAAGTATGATTTGAATGCAATAAAAATTAAATTATTTCATTTCATTTCAACAAAAATAAATTCATAGATCAAATACGTACGTATCCATAAAAACATACAATAATTATTAGCGATATATTATCGATATTCGGGATAGAACCTTAAGGGTCTGAGATCAACCTAACAATCATTGCAAAAATTATTTGAATTTATTTTAAATGTATACATTATTATTATGAAGACTTAAACATTCAGTATTTATTTTAATTTCAAAACATTTTTGAAATTTCATCAAAGATTTAGTGTGGAGAGTTCCGGATAGAGAGCTATTATCAAGAGTTCTTTATTTTTGTTTTGTTTAAATTCTGTAGAAAAATGGCCCAGATTTAGAATAGTTCTGAACTATTTCCAAAAAGGGATAGTACTGGTCCCACTACAATACCGTTTTGCATTGAACAAACTGATGGTTTTTATGGGTTGATGTCATAGGAAAAGATAATTGTCCCTTTAATCATTCCTTTTTCCCTTTATCCGTGCTAGTTCCATTGTCAATGGTTTTGAACTTTAGATTTTCGGAATATATTAGAACTTTAGACTTAAACTTCAACATAAAATTTAATTTTTGAGTTTAATAAAATTTTTTCAATTTCCAATGGAACCATAGAAAAGAGTACCTTCGAATACATGAAGATAGTTCAATTACGGTTGACATTTTGACTTTAAAGAGTTAATGGTCGAAGATTTTTTGGTGTCTTTAACTCGTATGCTGTAGATATGAAAACCATTTTAAAAAATGAGGCTTCTGCTAGAGGGAGTACCCAATCCTGAAAATTGAAATACAATTTTTGTGAAAAAATACGAATTGATTGCTTTTATTTTTTGAAAAAACTATAAAGAAATGAAATTAGTACAAGAAATTAGTTAGGATTTTTTGCCGTTTTTCTTTCGAAGAGTGATGAAAATCTATCTTGTAGGTGTTCTATTAGTATTTATTTTAATTAATTTTTGAAATATATCTGTTATGTTTTCTGAAATATTTTTTATTTCGTTTTTATATTAATTTATGTTTTACGCTTTGAAAAGTTTAGTAACAATGTTTTCGAATATAAATAATTTTTATTTTAGTATTAATCAGTGCAATTGAATTGTCATAATTTTACATTAATCTCTAGAAAGTCAGTCTTAAAATTTATCCTTTTAACTCATAGCATACAAGTATTAAATTTTTTTTCTTATTGTTGAGAATGTTTTGATTGTTAATGAGAAAATATGTTTTCTTCAATAGTATAGCTTGTATAAAACTTTTATAAACCTTAAACCTGAACTTTTGTAATTGTTTTAGCTTAATTTAAAAATAAATTTTAAACAATGTTTCATACAAAGCGCTGACGTAACCACGGCATTGGAAATAATAACTTTGAAGCATTAAGTAGGAGCTAAAGTAGAAGTTACACGAAATTCATTTATGATTTCGTGTAATTTTCTACCTTTAAAACTATATTATAACTGAGATGAAAAATACTGAAAATTTTTTTATATTTTTTTTCATTGTAGTTTTTACAACAATTCTTTTTTGCACCTTCACTTGTGGTACAGTGGCAGGTTTTAGAGACCAAAATATAGAAACACATTTATCTACATCTGTACTGCTTTTTCATAAATAATTAAGAAAATTAAAGATATTTTTTTTTAAATTTTTTTTTATTTTCTGATAAAATTTATAATTATTTTGTTTATAATTAAAAATAAATAACTTAATTTAATTTAATAAATGCTGGTCTAACTAGTATTATTTAAAACTATTTAACTTTAAGTCTGGCATGATCGGGAATTTTAACCCTTCACTGTCGCGGCTACATTTGCTGCCTGCTGCGCCACAGCAATTGTTTGAATAGTTGCATCTCTGGTATGTTGTCCAATACGTTCCTGTGAATAAGTTTATTGTAATTTATTCAAAACCAAATTTTTGAAACGTTTTGCAAGTACTTACAATTTTCTTGCCAATCTTTCTCAGCCAACCAGCTTCAGTTTGTCCAGCGAACAGAGCCAAAACAACAGCGAAAAAGATGAAAACTTTGCAGAAATTCATAGTGCTTGATTTAGTGTGACTTTTGTATTAAGTAGGACCGACTTTTTGTAAATGCTACTGAATGCAGAGCTTAATTTGAACTGATAACAACTGCTCGTTTTTATGATCTTTTATACACGCCTGAGTCTGCGAAATAAGCATCAATAAAGTATGTTGATAAGTAAGTTAAATCAAGCATCAGATGCGGGGATTTTTATTTGGAAAACCCAGCTGTGTAGTCAAAAATTTACCGCAATGGGTAACAGTTGAGACCCAATTCTTTATTTTTTAGAAATTTTAAGAAACTGAAGCTTATCCTAAACACTCACTTGTGGTACTTTTCATGAAGCGATGTTATTTTATTGTACTCTTTATGTTCTAGTAGGAGAACAATAAAAATATGTCTAAGCAATACAGAATACTAAAAAAGTTTGGCTGTTCAAAGTTTTTTTAAATTCAAAAAGTTACGCAGCCTTTTGTAGTTATTAACTTTGAAGAAAACTATATCATTATTTATTAAACATCATCAAGAAGATCATTTTTAAATCCATCAGACCATCGGATAGAGCACACTCGGATATATAAAGTACAATAAATTTCATTAATTTATTTCGAAACATGAAGTTCAATTACGGTAGTATGAAAATGAAAGCTTTTTTTCTATAAAATAACAGGCTTTTTCAAATTATAAGAACATTTTTCATGAATTTTATTTGATGATTTCATGATTTTATGATCAATCCTTGCGCCTTTAGCGAATCATTCTCCATAATTATCAGGAGCCCCAAAATATTCGATATTCCAGCACTAGTTTTTGTAGTTTTTTAAGCTTTTGCAGTAAATTGTGGATGGAGAGTGAAAAATTTCAACATAATACATAAAGACTAAAAAGATTTTAAAGATGCGTGATAGTGACAAAGTGATAGTGACCGGTCCCAATTCTGTCACCAACATATGAAACCAACCGGTCCCTTTTACATGGCGTTGTCATTGCCAGGAGTAAATTGACACCGGCTAGATACCTTTGGACCAATCCTAGAACCGGTTCAAAAATATATCGGCAGGTGTCAATTGACACCTCATAGATACCTTTGGACCTAATCAGTACCCGGTCTATTTATAAAACATGTTACACTTATACGCACGTTGATAATGGGTTCAATCCCCGGCAGAACCACAAAAATTTTTTTTAAATTTAAAATAATTTATTTTTTTTTTATTATTATTTTTTTTAAGCAAACGTATTTTGAAAGTTTTTTTGATTAAACAGTTAATGAAACGAAATTAGAATTTAAATTATTCAATATAAATTGTTGATATATGTAGTATACTTACACAGCCAGGAGGCTAACCCACGTCCACCGCGTGACAGTCCAACGCACATCCACTGAGCTCTTGGTAACGATATGATAAATATAGCAAAATACATTTAAAAACGAATGGTCCCGTTCTGAGTTAAATCGAACCTGTCCTGTAATAGGTTAAATAAGAACTGCCACAGGACCGGTCACTTTAGGGCAATTGACCCTGCTTTTGCTGTAGGGTAGTGAAATAACTTTGTATAACCACTTTCGAAAGATAATTATGGCAGATAAGAATGCAAAAATTGTCTACTAAATGTTAGGAATGGTTCATAACTAAGCTAGGGATTTCAAGATGCTGCCAGCCTCCAAGTGACGGCACTACCACGGCACTATCAAGTGCATGACATTTCTGATGGGTGGCAACCGTAACATGAGCACACCATGAATGTCTGATCGATCTGTCACAGAATAGTGACATTATAATATTCTAAATTAAACAACTTTTGGTACAGCCGTAGACAAATCAAGTTGGTCGAGACTTTTAACTTTGCATGAACATTTGGATATGAGAAATCCGACTGCAAAATGGTCTGCCCAAACAAAATCAGGAAGGAATTCGCACATTCCAACAATGCTTGGACATGTTTAAACAATATTAAGCTGGTTTTTTAATTGATTATGTATGAAATATGGATCCACCAATATATATCAGAATTGAAGGAATAAGCAAAGCTGTGGGTAGGTCCCAATGGAAGTGCACCAAAGCGAGCAAAGATGCAACAAACAAACACCGGAAAGGTGTTGTCGTCTGTTTGTTGCAATTCAAGTGGCATTTTGTTCATTAACTATTTGAGAAAAGAAAAAACAATCAACAGCGACTAATACTGCAAAATATTCCACTGGTTGAATAACGAAATCGCAAACAAATGGCCTCATTTATCGAGCTACGGGATGCTAGCACCTCATTGGTGGAATTTTAAAAAACTAATGATGCCATTTGAAAGCTATGAAAAAGGTCAAAAAAGGTCAGTTGGTCCCATTAAAAGGTCAGTGATAGATAATTTTTTATGAATTTTTTAAGAAATTTTCAAGGTCATGCACAATTTGCTCTATTGTGGAAGCCAGGAGTAGAATTTTTAAAATCTAAATATACCACCTGAAAGATATTAAAAAGGTCAAAAAAGGTCAGTTATCTCCAATAATTGGTCAGCGATAGAAAATTTTTTATGAATTTTTTAAGAAAATTTCAAGGTCATACACTATTTGCCCCATTGTGCAGTCCACAAGTCGAATATCAAAAAATACAAATACCACCTGAAAGGTATGAAAACTATGAAAAAAGGTCAGTTATGTTCGTTAATTGGTCAACGATGGATAATTTTTTAGAAATTTTTTTAAGTTTTTAAAATTGTACATATTTTGCCCCATTGTGCAGTCCACAAGTCGTGTTTAAAAAAAAAAAACATATATCATCTGAAAGGAATGAAAAAGATTACAAAAGGTCAGTAATGTTCATTAATTAGTCAACGATACCTTATTTGACATTTTTAAAATCTTTCAGATGGTATACTTAGTTTTTAAAAATTCCACTCCTGGCTTCCACAATAGAGCAAATTGAGCATGATCTTGAAAATTTCCTAAAAAAATTCATAAAAAATTATCTATCACTGACCTTTTTATGGGACCAACTGACCTTTTTTGACCTTTTTCATAGCCTTTAGATGGCATTATTAGTTTTTTAAAATTCCACCAATGAGGTGCTAGCATCCCTTAGCTCATTTATCGTATGAATAAATCATATTTATGCTTCAACTAACAAATCGATAGAAACCATGGCCAAATGCACGAGTTATACTTCGAACTGCTTTCTCATCCCTCATATTCTCCAGATTTGAAACCCAGCGACTATTATTTGTTCACAAACTTAAATAGGTGGCTCTAGGTAAGCAGATTTGTGACAACTGAGTGGGACGAATTGGAAGCTGAAGCGTATTTCGGAGATCTTGTGAAATCTTGCTTAAAAATAAATATTCCAAGGGCATCGCAATATAAAATCGTTGGAATAATTTTATCGATCAAAAAAGTAATCTTACATCAGAAACTTTAAATGCGAATATCTCAAAACGCAGTTCTAACAAAAGTGCCCTTAATGAATCTATTTTCTTCATTCTTTATAATTTTTTTTTTTAATTGCTTAAATAACTAATTTAAAATAAAAAGCCGACTTTCTAGTATCCGAACTACAAAGCAGTAGTCTAGAACTGAAATCTTCAAATTGTAATCTCGTATTATTTTAACACAGTACACATAGTCTTTACAAACACCTTGATTTTTATTTGTATGTATTGTATTGTTTTTTTGTTTTGTTATCTTGGGAATTCCTATCAAGGGGCTCGTCGTTTCGGCAATAACAAATATGACGATCGTTTTACGCTCATTCACCATATTAGTTTCATAAAATTAACATTTTGAAATATGGTTAAAAGCTTGAGCAGAATTCAAAACTAATAAGAAGAGCACGTTTGCTTTAAATCATCTTTACCTGATAAGCAAGAAGAACATAATTAGTTTTGTTTATTGGCTAAGAAAACTGTTTATATTTTGTGTTTCGGTACTTATTTTTCTTTACAGCTGGTATTTTGACGCAAAAAGTCCCACAGCAAACGCTTGACTTCTTGAATCGTTATCAATTTAATTGCATTTGTTTCGAAATTCGAACGTGTATAAAAGATGGCGCAAAATCTCAATCATTATCAGTTTGCTCTCAACTTTGCAGTCACAAAGACTTTATTAAAATCTATCGTTTTTACTTCTTACTAAAGTCTTTAAAATACAAAATGAACTTCAGCAATGTTTTCATCTTCTTCGCCGTCGTTTTGGCTCTGTTCGCTGGACAAACTGAAGCTGGTTGGCTGAGAAAGATTGGCAAGAAAATTGTAAGTACTATTTAAACTCTTTAAAAAGTTGGTCTTAAAGAACTAACAATAAACTTATTCACAGGAACGTATTGGACAACATACCAGAGATGCAACTATTCAAACAATTGCAGTGGCGCAACAGGCTGCAAACGTAGCAGCGACAGTGAAGGGTTAAAAGTCCCGAACATGCCAGACTTCAAGTTAAATAGTTTTAAATAATACTAGTTAGACCAGCATTTATTAGTTAAAATTAAGCTATTTATTTTTAATTATAGACAAAATAATTATTATCTTTATTTTCACATTTAAATAAGAATTTTATCAGTAAATAAAAATAATTTAAAAAAAAATAGTTTATATAATTTTCTTAATTATTTTTAACAAAAGCAGTACACAACAATGTATCACAAGCGAATGTATGCAGAAAATGATAGTTTTACTAGAGATTTTAATTTCATATGTTTTCCTTAATTCCAACTAATTCTTCATTTTCTTTCCAGCTAGTCTTGCGTTGCGTAAAATAAAAAAATAAATATATCACTAAAACACAAAAATTTAAAATTATTTTTTTTTTACAAATAATAACTTTCGTAAAATGGTTAATTGTTATTTAAAAAAAAATAATTTATTTTATCAGAAATGTATAAAAAAAATGAATCATAATCAGATCATTATTAAAAATAATTTTTATAACTGAATCATTAACAAGTTTTTCCTTATGATGTGATGATTGAGATATCTTCGGAAATGAAGATCTACTTATTTGTTCATAAGCTCATTGTTCAAAAGCTCTTTGGTCATAAGTCAGTCATAAGTCTTTTGTTCACATGCAATAATTGTGTCAGTTACTTGAGAATGAATTAAGATTTTGATTGATAACTTAAGGCAACGTTTTCGTTTGAACGGCTAAAAACCATTTTTAGTAATTTTGTGTATTTAAAACTATTTTTTACATGGCTCTTTGTAGCTGAAAACATTATAGTTTTAATATATGAGATCTTTTAAATGTATTTGGGTGTTTATTATGATATCGAACCATAACCGCGAAAAACATGTAACTATCAAAATTAAAATTTCAAAGGAGCATATTTCTTTTTATTATTTTCAACTTTACATTTTTAGTAACGACAATGTTTTTACACAATCTCAAGAAATAAATAATTAAATTATTATAATTACTATTATTTTATGACAATAAATTGTTGATAATGAAATAAATTATAAGTTTTGATGAGAAAACAAATTTTTGTTAATAGCTGGTTACATATTTTTCGCGGGTATAGCTCGATATGATTTCATTCTATTGAAAGAAAAAATTGTTGCAAAGGTAACTTGACCTTTAACATTTCATCCATATATTGCTTGTTTCGATCTAGTATATCGTCATATGAAATTAAAAAAGCCCTATGTTACCAAAAATTCATAATGAAATTTTTGATTGATTATGATGAACAGAATCAAATACATATTCATGCAAAATTGTACACTCGTACTACTAAAAGGAACGATTTTGTTTACAAAATTAACCTAAAAAAATTATGCAAAAATTTGGTTTTTTTTTAATTTTAGTAAATTTTTTGCTTCTCCTGTAAAATGTTTCAAATGTAACTAGCTAAGGGCTTTTTTGATTTCATATAACGATATAGTCAAGACAGGCATTTAATTCAAATATTTCGAACAAATATTTAATTTATAGCGCAAGCAATAAGCAGCGAAATTTTTAAAAATGTTTCACAAATTTTGTTTGTTTCACAAAATAATTTTTAAAAATTTATTTTTCATCAGTCAGTTTGAATTTAAATTTTTGTAAATTAATGAACTATATTTAGCTTTAAAACTAATATGTTTCCGATTTTAACTATTTTAAAAAAAAATTTACTTAAAAATTTAATTTAAAAAAAAATCAGTTTGATGAAGTTTTAATTATGATGAGCTATGACTTGACCACTTTCTGCTCTATCGAAACAAACAATATATGGAGGGAAAGGTAAATACTTTAAACAAAATTATTTAACAAATAATTATAACAAATTATAATTCGTTAATTTGTTTTAATAATTATTAAAATATTTTTCTGCCGACAGACTTGTATGCAGCATAACTTAAAATGAAAGTTAAAAAATTAATAGGAAATTAAAAATTGTGTCTTATTGACTGACGCCTTTGTAACTCCAACAAGGAACTTTCTTACAAATACCTTTAAGAAGTTTAAAGCAATTTAATTATAATGAGATTTGTACATTACTTAACATGCAGGTTTAAGCTCAAAAGAAGAAGAAAAAATGTGAACAGTTCAAACTATTTAAAATTTAATAATTTTTGTTTTAATTTAGTCAAAATAATTTTTGCATTGCTTCAAATTAAGTTTTCTAATTCGTAGTATTTATTTTGACAGTATGTGCTTTGAAAAATTACAGTTTTCAAAAAACTAACATAACCTCTAATTTTTTGCAATGTAATTTTTAAGTAATTTTTTTTTAAAATGGCGCAAAATGCTTTTAAATCTGGAAGCATTTCAATTAAATATAATTCTTCCTTATTGAGAATCCGAGTTGAAAACCAGAATCACTCTGCGCCTTTTTAAAAAAGCTATTTTAAAAATTTCACTTTGATTTAAAGTAAACACAATAACTATTTTTTTTTTGTTAAATTGATTCTGATTCATTTCAAACTGAGAATTTTCATTCTATAAAGGTGAATAATGAACGAATAAAGAATGTTGGTCTTTTTAATAATCGTGCAATAAGTGCATTGTTTTTAGCACTTGGTCTTTCAAGCCTTATGAAAATAAAGATCATAATCAATCAGTATAATTACAGTGTATATTTGTAATTTGAAAAAGGAGTGATGAAATCCATTGAATCGATTCATTTAATCGAGATGAAATGAATGAGCGATGAATGAAATTTTCTGGATTACTTTTTCGATTACATGTAAGCGAAGATTTTGCTGGGTTATTTAACAAAAAATCATCAAAACATAGCAGAATATTAAAACCAACCATCATTAAAACCAACAAGCAATGTCCTTTTTTGCAAGAGATTTCGGCAAAATAGCAGTATAGAGACGTTATATGTGCCATGTAATATGTCAAAGCAAAGAAATAAAACTTGATGGTAAATTTGAAGATTTGCTTCAGTTTTAAATCAAAAAACATCTGAAAAAAAAAAAAATTTAAACCCTGCTTTCAAAAATTTTATAACACAAGTCACCAACAAATTGGAATCTAGTAAAGGAAAATTCGAAAGATTTTATATACGTGATAAACCTTAAAAAATTTTAAGTGTTGGTATTTATTATATTACTTCTTTTCGTTATTATGATTTGTTACATTACTTGTTTTAATTTGAAACTTAACATTTTCTATATTGAAACGTAAAATTAATTACCTTTCTTGTAAACTAAACTGACTATGTAATCTTATCTACTGAAATTAAAATTATTTAAATATATTGTAACTTAAATTCACTTATTTTTGTAATAAATCTGATCAAAACCAACAATATTTACAACAATTCATATTTCTATTTCACATTGAAGTAAAAGTTTTAAACGATTATTTTAATTATATCTATATGTTATCCTGGTCGCTAGTTGGCTAAAGCAAGGCTAAAAGCAACTGATTAATCCTTTAAAATTTGTATGGATCATTTAATCAAAATCGATTGGTTTAAGTTATTATAAAAATTTTTTTGAATAGTCTAAATCATGGCCACGAATAGGTTAAGTGAAGGTCAGTAATTGGTCAAATCTTTTTTTATTTTGCACAATAAAATTTAATAAATTTAGTTTTGTGACCAAAAAATTTGGTCACAAATGGGTTAAAACATGGTAAAATTGCAGTAAAAGTATAGATAAACCGAGTTTGATGGAAAGAAAACTATTTCAAAATTTTTAGCATCTACTTATATGGGGGCGGCCCCTGTGTGGGCCGGTTTGTTCGCGGAATTATAAACATAAAACTTATTCTGTTACTCTTTTTGTGACTAAATCGGTTTGTTCGCCATCTAGAACTCGTTATATATCAAATTGAAACGAACTTTAAACCTCGTTATAAATAAAAATTCAGTTGAGCTAAAACGCTACAAAATGTGTTTTAAATTTGTAAAGAGTTTTATAGCTTGGTTATTAATTAAACTTCAGTTCTATCAAAACGCTACAAAATGCATACATATTTGATGCTTTGACTTTTTCACCACGTTATAAAAGCATTTCACCTGTTTATAACCCGTTACAAATCCACAGAATATATTGAATGAAGAAATTGAAAAAATTTATAACGTGTTATAAAGATGTTTTATTTTATAGAGGGTTAAGATATAACGCGTTATAAGCAAAGATGTTTACCACTGACCATGTCTAAGTTTGTACCAAAATGTTTTTGTTTTTTCCGAAATGGGGCAGGTTTATTTTCTGTATGAAAATTAATGAAATGAGCCTAAGCTGTTCAAATTCATATAAGTGTTCTCTTTACATTCAAAGCACTACTAATATAGTCTTTAAAAATTTTCGTTTAACTTAATTTGTCTTCTGTCCTAGTCCATCAAAGTAGTTTTATAGTCTTTCAAATTTGGATAAAATGCAAATAGGCTTAAACTAGGGGTTTTAAGTCCCAATATGTGATTAAAAATCAAACGTTGTTCACCTAAAAAAAAATAATACAACAAAATTTTATTGACAACTTTTTGATTAATTAATAATTCAAACGAATTGAGTATATCTAAAATAAACTATTAACAAGACGTTAACTTTTATAAAACCATTATAAAACCTTTAATTGATAAACCGTCAATCATGCTTGTCTATGTATAAGCAGATGTGTAAAACTTGTGACGTCATATAAACAAAAAGTGATTCTAATCTTTGAATTATTCAAGTTTTGGTTTCATGTGCTTGTATGCAGATCTTGTTTTGAGAGTGATCGTTTAATAAAACGTAGGTTATTTTATTTACGCTACATCAATGATTTAAAATTTTTGGCAAATGGATTTTTATTTTCTTATCAATAGCTTTGGAAATCCCTCAATCAAATTTTATTATTAATTCAGTTGAAGACGAAAAAAATCCCCTTGACTTCAAAAAATTCTGCTGCCTACCTTTAACTGATAACAGTGTTTATGCTTTGTTTTAAGACAGTATTTAAGAAAGTCGATCCAGTGAAGCTGATCATTAAACACAGTTCACTTCAACACAGTAAAGCATCATTCAAAATGAACTTCAAGAGTTTCGCCATTTTTGCTGTTTTCCTGATCATTTCTTCGTTGGGACACACTCAGGCCGATTGGTTGGATGACTTGGATGCGGCAACAGTAAGTTTAAAATGAAATCTGAAACATTTAACTGTCATTCTTAATGCTGTATTATTCTTTGCAGAATCAACTGGTAAATGATGTCAACCATCATGCTGGACGGGTTAGTAATATTGCACGAAATATTGACCACATTGGCAAAATTATAAAAAGTGTAGATCCAGGATCTGAAGAAAGCGATGAGTGATGAATATGTAAATGAGAATTAATAAAGGCGGGTAATTTTAGCGATTTCAGCTAATGGGGGCTTAGATTTAATGTTTAATGTTTTCTTGTCGATATTTTCAAAGAAAAATAAAATGATAATTTTATCTTTATAAAACAATTACAAAAATTTGTTATTAAGTTAAAGAACAACACGTTTAATCTTTGCTTTGTTGCTTGAATTATATAAGTACAGAGGCTCACAGCTTATTTTATGCGTTGCATACTTTCAACTTCAGCGAAACTTAAAAACAGCGAAACTTAATAACAGCGAAACTGAAGGGAATATAAAAGATAATGAGGTATCAGCTCCTCCAGCCAAAAATAACACAGAGCAATACTGATTCTGCGGCATGCAGAACTCCAAAAACTTATGCTGCAGAAAAAAATTTATTTTTGTAATAATCGAAAAAAAATTTTGTATTGGTTCTGTGTTGAATTGTCGTATGGAATCTGAAAAATTCATATGAGTACGATTGGCGTTGGTTGATCGATTAGACAAGAATGTCCCATAAACATTTTTTGAGCTATTAAATTGAGTGTGTGCTCTTCAATCAGCAGGAGTAAGGCTTATGTGTTAAGGGCAAATATGCAAAGAATGAAGGACACGCATTTTTTTACGATTTATGATTCTGTAAGATCGGGGTATATTAACTTTGTACTAACGCTTGTAACAACTAGAAAGAAGTGGGTCTGGTATAGAAAAGTGCATATATTCTTGGTCAGCGTCACCTCGTGAGGAATTTAGCCTTGTCTGTCTGTCCGTCCGTATTCGCCGTAAACACAGGATAAGAAGAAGAAGTTGAGATTATTGGATGAAACTCGGTACACATGGTCACATGGATCCAAGGATCGATAATTTTGTATATTTTTGGAATCTACTTACGGACATGCCTTCCTCCCACACAACAGGAATATTGAAATCACTTTATGGAGAATTGTGAACATATCAATTGAACATATCAAATTGTAAGGAGCAGCTTCGATCTTCACCGATCTTTACCTTAACGCAACGGCAGTTTCTCAGAACAAAAGATTCTCATTTCATATATTTTTTTTTTCATTTAAACATGTTTGTTGGCCATGTAAATTGTAAACTGCTATTTTCCACGAAAAATTCAGACATTTTGTGAGTGGGAAACTCCCTGAATTTAAAAACTAATTTTAATTGCACGTTGGGGGAAGGTATTTAATATGTAGAAAATGTGTACCAAGTTTGAAATGAATCGGTCAAAACTACAATCGGTTTGAAAAAGTAGTTTTGAGAAAAAAGCGTTTAAAACGACGTTCAAGTTACACTTAAGTCTTTACTTGGGCCGACTTCAAATTTGGACACAATATTCTTGAGATGTTGTGCAATAACAAAAAAAATAAAAAGTTAAAAACCTTATCCCCTTAAAGTTTAAATTTTAAACCCATGCGAGATTTGTCGTCTGATTTTCCCACGAATTGCAACCTTTTCGTCAAAGTTTTTGTACGAGTTTTTGTCTCTTCAGCGACCAATAATCCATCAAGATCGTCTGTCTAGTATAAATCTGAAATTTATCAGAAAATTCGATTATTCGATTTAAAAGAAAGAAATTATGAGGTTTGTTAGTTTGTCAAATATTATTTGGATAGCTTCTGTCTGTTAGTAGGTGTCGTATTTCGTATAAAACATCATATTTCGTATGAATTGCAGGAATCGTTTTTGTATTGACATTGAAATGGCTAAATTTTTTATTTTTTTTAAAATTGATTAACTAACAGTTATTTTTTTCTTTTATCAAATCGTTCCCTATAATTGGCGATCAATATTTCCTTGTTTTCGAAATGTGAATAACAGACATCAGTATACAAATCCCAATGTACTTACTCATTCCATTTCCCAGTATACTTTAAGAAATGCTAAGAGGTAAAGGATGTAAACTTCAAAGAGACCCTGGTTGAAAAATTCATAAAATCAATGTATTCTTCATCAGGATTAAACGAGTATGAACAAAAAAAGTTTCTTGAAACAATTGGCAAAAAGGCTTCCAATTTTAAAAGGACCGTCTGAAAATTCATCAAGAGTTTTGAAGGACGAAGTAAATCCATAAAATTTATTCTCAGTATTTATGAACCCCCAAAATCTCTTTGGATCAGCCAAAATTAACTATTGTTGCAAATCTTTGACTGTACTATGGGAATAAAGGAGGCTTGGGTGCGTTTATTGCCAATTTTTTTTTTTTACATGAACGGAAAGCATTTTAGGGAACAATAGTTCGACAAACGTCAGAATATTAGTAGTTGAGGTGTCGGTGCCTCGAAACTGCATTAAGAGCATTTAACTCAGTTGGAGGTTGAATTGCAATCGATGGAGCTGCAGACAAACTATTGATTATATTTTTTTTAAAAAAATAGGTGTCATTACGTTTTAATCCATAGCCAAAATATATATACAACAATTACCAAACATAATAGCTTTTTAAAAACAAAATTTAATTTATTTCAATTACTACAAAGTTTTTTCATAAGTTACCAGCACTTAAAGTCAAAACATAAGTTTTTTTAAGAAAATTTAACTTCCATCCTAGTTTTCTCGAAAACAGAAACAAAATCTTTTATTTCCTTTGCTTTCACTACACATTGTTTTTTACTCAGAGCAGTTAATTTTCGTTAAAAATCGATTTGGTCCCGAATAAAAGGTCAAGGTGGCAACCGTGCCTGTGATACATCCGGTGATAGATGAGCGTCAAAGTGATGCATAAACATTCCCAAGTCCAATTTACCGATGAAAGCGTAATTTCTTGTTTAGGAAAATATTTTATAACTCTTAAATAAACTTTAATGACCATTTAATTTTACTCGTACATAAATTAAAATTTTAGAAAAAAAGTGCTTACATATTAGTTATAAACAAAAATTTGAGAGTCAAAGTGGGGAAAATCAGAAAAAAGGTGAAATCTTAGGTTCGGTAGATTATAACTCAAAAACATATTTTTAAGGTTCTAGAGATATGGACATAGTTTAACAACCCTGCGCCATCTTCGACCTTTTTACACAAATCGGTCGTCTTTGTTGGACGAAATCGTCCTTGGCTATTTTTTAACCCCTTTAAAAGTATCCGAGCGGTTTCAAATTTGTTTGGGGTTTTAGTGAAACTATTCAACAAAATATTCCTGAAGGTTATAATATAATGATAGCGAAGCACGCTTTTAATTGTTGCTAAAAATAAAATATAAATTTATGCAACGCTTCCTGCACAGTAGAATAACAACAGTTTCTTATCTTATTTGCGCAGATGAATTATCGAACTTCTAGAAAGGATGGAAATCCCAGCGAATATAAGAATACTGTATTGTACGAGAAGCATTTACGAGTTTGATATGCGAGATTTGTATAAATTCAGCACGAAGCGATGGAATAGGCTTCAGTCAGCATTCAAGTTACAAACAGTACACATTCGAATTTTTAAAAATTAAAATAGATTGACATATACTGAGATATTAAATGAATTTCAACAAAGTTTTCATCTTATTCGCCATTGTTTTTGCCGTTTTTACTTGTCAAACAGAAGCTAACTGGTTAAAAAAGATTGGCAAAGAAATTGTAATTGGTGTTTTTTTTTTTAACATTTTCAACTCTTATTGAATTGATCATTAATTTATTTACAGGAAGGTATAGGCCAACGTACCAGAGATGCCACTATCCAGACAATTGCTGTGGCGCAACAGGCAGCCAATGTGGTGGCAACAATTAAGGGCTGAGGGACAATTAAGCTAACTATGCAGGACAGAGAGGAATAAGACCAAGTATAATATTATATCAAGCTAACTATGCAAAACAGAGAGGAATAAACCCAAATTAAATATGATATCTACATAAATTATACACTTATATACACATTTAGATTTACTAGTAAACCTGTTGCCCGAATTCGAGCAATTCAATAAAAATTAATTGTTAGAAACGATATATTGAGTCTCAATAATGATATAAAAGATCATTATCTGAATGGTTTGACTTTAAACGTTTGATCTGACACAACATTTTTTAATGTAACTGTCGAAATACGAAGACGGACTTACACTAATATAACAACTGAGAAAAACATTATTACTATTCGAAAACATCGCAGCTTAACTCTTCCAGCTATAAAAAATAACTAATGTTAAAAAAAACGCATTAAAAAATAGATTTAATAAATAATACTAAGATATAATTTAGAAATTAATAAAAGGTACTTACAGAACACCTACAACATCGATTTATGACACATTTAGATGAAAAAATACCAAAAAACCCAAAAAAAATTTTTTTTTGAAAACCGTTAAAATTTGACTGAGTCGTTTGCTCGGAAAGTGGAATTTTTGATTTTTGAAACTGCATTTTTCGGACAATTGACATTTGAGGAATGCATAAAAGATAATTTTGGTTAAAAATTTTTAGTTTTGAAAAAAATTCAAATTCGATCAACTCATAAGCTCTTCTCAAACTAAATTTCAAATCGATAAAATAACGGATTTTTGTACAAAAATTTTATTTCTGTTTTAAAAGGTTGGGAACCCCCTGAAGTGAAATCACAATTTTTAAAAGTGGTTTGCACATATACAGCCTAAACCTGATTTACTGACATCTAAATCGATAGAATCAGTCCATTGGTCTGGGAGGAGTTGAAGTCACAAAAAAAACCTTAGCCTATTAATTATATAGATATAATTTTTCTGTAGTATTTTCATGCAATATTTTCAAAACAATTGGAATAAATGTAAGCTATTTTCAAAAGTTAACTCAATTATTTTTTGACTTGTGCTTTGAACTTGGAATAAATGAGTGGAATTCGAAGCACACACTCTCTGCTCGAAACATATATATTCATCGAACACCTCAAAGTGAAAAATGTATTGAAAAAAGTTTTTAAAATAGAAAATATATCTATATAATTAATAGGTTAAGGTTTTTTTTTTTGTGACTTCAACTCCTCCCAGACCACCGGACCAATTTTATTGATTCAGATGTCATTAAATTAGATTTAGGATGTAGATGTGCAAACCACTTTTAAAAATTGTGATTTCGCTTCAGAGGGATTTGAAATTTAGTTCGAGAAGAGGTTATAAATTGATCGAGTTTTAATTTTTTTCAAAACTAAAAATTTTTCACCAAAATTATCTTTTATGCATTCCTCAAATGTCAATTGTCCGAAAAATGCAGTTCCAAAATCAAAAGTTCCAATTTCCGAGCAAACAACTCAGTCCAATTTTAACGGTTTTAAAACAAAATTTTTGTGTGGGTTTTTTGGCGTTTTTTCATCAAAATGTGTTATAAATTGATGTTGTAGGTGTTCTGGAAGTATTTTTTATTAAGTTTTGAATTAAATTTTATTATTATTTTATTTCTTAAATTTATTTTTTATTTCGTGTTTATTTATATTAGTTATGTTTTATAGCTTGAAAAGTTAAGCAGCGATTTTTTGAATAGTAATAATGTTTATCTCAGTAGTTATATTAGTGTAAGTCCGTCTTCGAATTTTGACAGTTAAATTTAAAAGTGTCAGATCATACGTTTTAAGTCAAAGCATTCAGATAATGATCTTTGATATTATTATTGAGACTGAATATATCGTTTTTGAGGAAAAAAGCTTCTTGAATAGAATATCATATATTAAACGTCTTTAATGTTTCTTACATTTAATTTTTATTGAAGCTTACATTTTGAAATAATTTTATTTATATTTTTATATATAATATTTTACAAACATAATAATGACCGCTTTTATACAATTATTATTATTCCCTTTTTATTTCTTCTTCAAATTAACAAAAACTTCGTTGAAGTAATTCAAAAACTTTTCATCCCTTCAAGGTATTGGCAACTTCTGCAGCCTGCTGGGCTACAGCTATTGTCTGAATGGTGGCATCTCTGGTGTTTTGACCCATGTGCTCCTAGAATTAGAAAAAAAGAAATTGCACCATAAGTTCAGTGTAACAATTCTTTACAATAAATTTAAAACTTACAATTTTCTTGCCAATCTTGCTCAGCCAACTAGCTTCAGTCTGTGCAGCAAACATGGCCAAAACGACTGCGAAGAAAATGAAAATTTTAGAGAAGTTCATGTTCTTAGATTTTAAAATATGTTTTAAATTTAAGAAACTGATTTTGTAAAAATCACCCGAACTCTTGCTAGTACAGATAGAACTTTGAATTATGTGGTCATGGCTTCTCGACACAGCTTATATAGCAACTTTGAGCTCGCAGTCAGTTTGTGAAAAATTGATAACAATTTTTAAACAAAGAATGAAAGAGGGACTAAAAGGGGATTCCTTACTGCAACTGTAAATAACGCAATTGAATGAATCACAGATCAATAAATTAATCACTTGGCTTAGCAACGTATATTGAATAAATATTTTATTATTAAAATCCACCGTAGCTCAAGGTACTGCAGAAAAAGCACATTTATTATTTTATTTATTTATTTCATTTATTTATTTCATATTTGATCGAAACAAAGCCCATTTATGGCTCGAGCCTAAAATTTGTTTGTTTCTCATTTCAAATTAAAATTCTTACAATACCTTTTGGGCCTAAAGGAATTCACTAAATCATGTAAGCTGTTGTGTTTTTGTTTTTAAAGAAATTATTATTCATAGCAATACAGAAATTGAAGATTGACTTCCGTCTAGTTGCGAACTAGAATAGCTCCTGCATATTCTCAAACAAAATATTATTAATATTTTGAAAAATTAGTTATTTGAGAAATACTCCAGAGCATCAGAGTTACATCGGAACTTGCTGTTGTATTATTTTAAGTATGTTTCTATATTAAGTGTACGAAGCAATGTTACTTTGGTATATATTTGGGAATACTGTTAATTTGATATTTATTATGGGTTACAAGGGTACTTTAGTGTGGTAGTCATAGTCGAGTCATAGGGAAAAATTTTGGGTCATGACTTCACACTTGATTGTCAAAACGTATTAGAATTATGGAAATGTACGAGCGGAATGGATTTTGAGGGCAATAAAGGGCTTTTTGTTACCACTCTCAAAGAAGTGTGACTAAATATAGGTTATTAAAATCTGTTTCGAGATATATTGGAAAATGTTCATTTGCGAAAGATGTATAAAAGTAAACTTAATCAAAACTTTATAGATTTTCAGCTTGATAAAGATTATAATTATTTTAGGATTACGATAGTACCTTGAAAAGTATGAGCTATAATTCTTTAAATTCAAAAGTTAGGAATATGATTTTTAAAATACTATTTGATTAGTCTCAAAGAAAAAACGCATTCTTGTTGTTGACCTTATTTTCGTTTTAATATAAGTATTTATATTTGCCCCTATCTCTGTCCATATCTTTGCCCTGATTCGTTTTGTAGTCGTTGAGTAAATATACCTTGGACTTGTATTATTATTATAAAAGCATTATAATATTATTATCATAATTATTATTATAATTATTTTTTTAAAATTATAATTATAATTATTTTTTTTAAAATTATTATTATTATTATCATTAATATTATGATAATTATTATTTTATTTTAATTTTTAGTTTTAGATTAAGTTTAAGATTCAGTTCAAGTTCAAGTTCAACTTTAAGTTTTAGTTTTAGTTTTAGTTTTAGTTTAAGTTTTAGTTTTAGTTTTAGTTTTAGTTTTAGTTTTAGTTTTAGTTTTAGTTTTAGTTTTAGATTTAGTTTTAGTTTTAGTTTTAGTTTTAGTTTTAGTTTTAGTTTTAGTTTTAGTTTTAGTTTTAGTTTTAGTTTTAGTTTTAGTTTTAGTTTTAGTTTTAGTTTTAGTTTTAGTTTTAGTTTTAGTTTTAGTTTTAGTTTTAGTTTTAGTTTTAGTTTTAGTTTTAGTTTTAGTTTTAGTTTTAGTTTTAGTTTTAGTTTTAGTTTTAGTTTTAGTTTTAGTTTTAGTTTTAGTTTTAGTTTTAGTTTTAGTTTTAGTTTTAGTTTTAGTTTTAGTTTTAGTTTTAGTTTTAGTTTTAGTTTTAGTTTTAGTTTTAGTTTTAGTTTTAGTTTTAGTTTTAGTTTTAGTTTTAGTTTTAGTTTTAGTTTTAGTTTTAGTTTTAGTTTTAGTTTTAGTTTTAGTTTTAGTTTTAGTTTTAGTTTTAGTTTTAGTTTTAGTTTTAGTTTTAGTTTTAGTTTTAGTTTTAGTTTTAGTTTTAGTTTTAGTTTTAGTTTTAGTTTTAGTTTTAGTTTTAGTTTTAGTTTTAGTTTTAGTTTTAGTTTTAGTTTTAGTTTTAGTTTTAGTTTTAGTTTTAGTTTTAGTTTTAGTTTTAGTTTTAGTTTTAGTTTTAGTTTTAGTTTTAGTTTTAGTTTTAGTTTTAGTTTTAGTTTTAGTTTAAGGTGAAGTGTAGTTAATGTACGTTTACATTTTGGTTTACTTTTTAGTTTACATTACTTTATCAATTACTTTCTCTCATGCTCTTGAAACCTCTTAGTCTTTAGCATAAAAATATTTTCACTAGTAATGAAATATAACCTGCTCTCTTAAAAGTTACATTAATTTACTTATGCGGGAATCTTTCCACAAAATCCCCCACAAAACAAACTTTTGTTGATAATGATGCAAATTGTTTATCAACATCACTTTGAATAATTTTGCAAAAGCATCATTAAGACACAATAAAAATTGATAGCTTATCAGTAATTTTGCGGAAAGTGTTTTATGGTGCAAACAAGAAGGAAAACAGTTACTTGGATGAAATAATTCCCCTTAAATTATCTCTTTATTTTCAGCAGCAACGTTTAGTGATTCCCATAGAGAGTTTACGCTGTAGCTATGACAACGCACAGAAACACGGCGGTATAAATTAAATGATAAGTCTATGAACGACATCAATCATTAAAGTAACCTGTAGCTTAGCACACTAATAGAAGAATTAAAGATTCTTAGTAAACAAGTTGTTGAATTGTCTAATAAGTGATATAATTAAATATAAAAAATGAATTTCCATAAAGTTTTCATTTTCCTTGCTGTTGTTTTGGCAATTTTTGCAGGACACACAGAGGCTGGCTGGTTGCGAAAGATTGGCAAAAAAATTGTAAGTTTAACTCTTTCAACTCTTACCATCATAAACTAATTTAAAAATTCTAATTTTTAGGAACGTGTGGGTCAGCATACCAGAGACGCAACCATACAAACTATTGCCGTAGCACAACAGGCTGCAAATGTAGCAGCGACAGTGAAGGGTTAAGTAAAGTACAGTACAGCTTTTAACTGCCAAAATATAAAGTGATTATAAGCTAAGATATTATTAAGTTTAGTCATATTTATTTAAAATGTACTTATTTCTATCTTTTTAAATTTTTTTTTTTTTTGCAAGCTCCAAATATACAAAGAAAATGTTTTTATAAATTAAACTTTTTCACTGATTTTTGTGGGAGAGATACACACGCCCATTGCCTGTTTTTCTAGCCGAAGACTTTGCATCAAATATTTAATTCCTTAAGCTGAAATGCAAAATTTTAAAACAAATTTATTATTCACACACGTGTTGCTTCTTAACCAACTGCAACTACAAGTGACTCAACTACAACTGCAACCCTTGATCCAAAAACTGGTATCTATGTGTGGTAATAATCAAATCAGAATGATACACAAATTTTCATAAACAACTCATTGTTGGGGTGCGGAAACTTATAACTTATCTCAGTTACATGATTGTAGTGTACCGAAAATCGAAAACAAACAACAACAAAAAAAAAAAAAAATAACTTGTATAGTTAAAACTTTCCCAGCCTTCAATGCACTCATATGATTATCTCAAGCGTTCCCTTGATAATTGTTTTGTTGGTCATTTTCGAAAAATTAATGTTACAAAATGTCAAAATAATGGAACAACTTTCTTGTTTTTTTTCGACTATGACGTGTGTGTTGCGGTCTCGGAAGAGTTTCTAGTAGAACAAACATACTGCATGCGTAATAAAAACGTGCTGCACGTGACCACAAAATATTGTTTAACACATTAAATTACACAGAGGAACAGTGAAAAAGTTGTAGAAATTAAAAATTAATTGTAAATAAAATTTGGGCACAAATCAGTTTGATATATATAGTTATAGCAAAAATCTGAAAAAAATGGTCACCAAATATTATGACCAATTCTTTAATGATTTATCTGCTGACTTTTAATTAAGCTTTTTTTTCAAGTTTTTCAAAATATTTTTTAATATTTCCTGACATTTTGGGACCTTTTACCATTTGCCAGAGCATGTAAACAGTCGCCATCGATGTAAAAAACCAGGATGCGAGTCGCGTACCAGAGTATTTTGCCCAAAATGCGATGTTCATTTGTGTTTCAGCAATGAAAAAAACTGTTTCAAGGAATTCCATGAATGCTAAGATGTTCTGCTGCTGCTTTGCGATCGAAATTTTGCTTTTTTATAATAATTTCAATTCAACTTTTTTCTATTTTTTTCAATAAACATTTTTTCTCATACAAACTCACCTTGAGTTTTTTTTGCTCTAATGCCCAGTGTGCCCATTTGGGCACGAACTACCTGAGCGCACCTGCTTATTACCAAGGTGAGTTATATGAAAAGTCGTAGAACAAAAGATGTTCAGAATTGCCTATTCTACAACATATAATTTTTTTTCCGAAAAAAAAAATTTTGGGCATTAAAGGGTTAAGGAAATGCTTTGTTAAATTTAAATATACATTACAATTTTAATTAACTCAATTTAATTTCATTTCGATCTTAAAATTCTCTGCATTATTTTAAAACTTAATTTTATACATTGAATAGCAACAAAAATTATAGCAACGAAGAACAACATAACATCCAAATTGTGCTTCTGCACAAAATTAAGATCTTTCAAAGGACTTTGCATATGCAATGCACCACCATTACGAATAACATATTCCACCCAATATACCGCGGTTTGCTTAGCAGTCATTGGTCGATCTCTGTACAGTTTAGAGAACTTCTGTAAAGCCTGCCGGTACTTTGAATTTGTCAAAACTTCATTGACAGCTTGCTGCACATCAACTTCTGTCATATTATGTAGATTTTGAATTTCCACACCATAACCTTTATGCACGACCTCGACCGAATTCATAGGTTGATCACCAAATATTGGCATCACAACCATAGGTACACCATAAAATTGGGCTTCGGTGATGCCACCTTTGCCACCATGAGTGAAAAAAAGACGTATATTGCGATGTGCCATTATATCAGCCTGTGGTAGCCATATTTTGTACAGTATATTTGTAGAGTTGCCAGGTACATCGCTTATTTGATCACATTTCCAAACTACCTTTTGTGGCAATGTGGATAGAACATTGAATATAGTTTGCAATGTATTTGGTTCCAAATGTTCTGCTCGCACATTGGTGCCGAAGCTCAAGAATATAGCACCGTGTTCGTTAGCATCATCAAGGAATTTTGCAATATCCTGAAAATGCAAATGTTATAAATTTGAAAAAAGAGAAACATTGATATGTTTACCTGTGGAAGTTCATTTTGCTGCTCATTGAGTTGAATGCCACCAATTTCTACCAAACCGGGGACCAAAGCTCTAATGGGTTTTTCGCTGAAATGATGGCAGACGAGAATCAAGGATACATTTTTCTTTGCTATCGCGTATTCGGGATATCTAGTTGTTGGAAAGTGTTTACTGAGAAGCAATAGAAGTTTGAAGAGTCAGTTAAAACAAAACTTAGAAAGAGACGAATTTGAAAAAATAGCTGTCCATTAGACCGGATCGAAATTTAGATTTCGTCGGTCGGGGTCTCAAAAGTTAGAGGAACTCATTAAAATGATTTCTTCATACTTTTTTTTCAAATCAGAGAAAAACCGCCAAAGCAATTTTGATTCATCTGAAGGTCCTTTTTGGTAAAAAAAACATGTTTTTTGCTTGTAACTTTGAAAAATTTAAAAATTATGTTCCATTATAACTCTTATTTCTTAAGACGATTTTTCACATTCTGTCAGTTTTCGCACACAGTTTGGATTAAAGCGATACACAGAACGAAAGAAGAACTTAATACCCTTCCAACAATAACAATTCCACGTAAATCTAATAAAAAATGTGTCTTTTACAGCGGTTTCAAAAAAATCCCTTTTTAAAAATAGCAAAATATTCAATTCTTGGTGGTCAAAAAGAGTTATAATGAAACAAAATTTTAACAATTTTTTTATGTAAAAATGTTAGTATGGGTAAGAAATTTAACATTTAAGAAGATGTGGGTATGCGTTATGTGTAAAATAAAAAGTTACAAGCAAAAAACATTTTTTTTTACCAAAAAGGAACTTAAGGAGAATCAAAATTGCTTCGGCGGTTTTTCTCCGATTTGAAAAAAAAGTATGCAGAAATCATTTTAATGATTTTCTCTATCTTTTGAAACCCCGACCGGTTGAAATTTTTTTATCCATAAAAGAATGATCCGGTCTACTGTCCATATATAAATAAGAAGCTCAATACACCAATAAAACCCTTCCGGTGTGTTATGAAATCAGATCTTGTTTGTTTCTGATGGCAGGAATATTTTTTATGTGTGTTTTTCTATTGAAATTCATATGAAACCCACTATTTAATATTTTTCTATTCAAGTAAATACAATCTTTCATTCATCTAACAATATAAGTCACAATAACACTTTTTGTCATTGATTGGTGGATACATTTTTTGCCACGCAAACACTTTTTAGTTGTTAGTTGAACTTTGAAAAAAGTTACTAAGAATACTTCATAAAATGAAGTGAAGAAGATTCTTACTTATATTAAGGTACCTACTTTAAGTCTTACAACTAAGTTGCTCTGTTTCAATACTTACTCATAAACCGCTTGCATGCTATTTTCAAGCGAAATCATTGCAATCAAACTCATAATCGTATAAAAAATATTTATCAGTCGAAATTTAAAATTAATAACATCATCACTTGATATTCCGCTTACATACGGTAGAGATACATGCGACGTTTCATAGGGATTACCTATTATGTTCAGTATATATGGTATCGGTTGGTTTGGCCAGATTAGTACTGTTGGACAGTTGAAATGTGCCGCTACACCGTGCATAAAATCTGCAAATATGTTACCATACAGCAGCAGATCAAAATTGTTGCCAGTGTTGTGTAACAGGTTCAAAAAAACTTCATCATCTAAAATGGTGGCAACACCATCGGACAGACTGTGAACTAATTTAAGCATCAATTTAAAAATTTCGAGCTTATTCGCCTTGGCAAGAAGACGTTTTGTCTCTGATATGCCTGATATGTTTGTTTTCAATTGTAGGTGTGTTATGTTGGCACCGATCTGAGTGGTATATAGAGGTAGCATGGTAACAACTGTAATGTTATGTCCATGTTCTGCCAGAGCCCTCACTACCGCCATTTCGATTATAAGATGGGATGGACTATGTGTTGGAAACAATGCTAAGATATTGGCACCATCAGTTGTCGATAGATGTGTTGTCAGTAATAGCGCTATGACGGCTGTTATGAGTTGGCTTAAATTCTTCTTAAACATTTTACACTATTATTAAAATTTTTCCATTTATGAAGGTATACGAACTAAGCACTAAGCACTGATGGTTTTTTCAAACAAACTTCAACAATGTTCTTTCTGACACTGATTGAAATCATATCGAAAAAATATTTCTTACAACAATCAGCTGGATGTGTTTGAATCTAGCTTGCTTGAAGAGATTAACCTTTATCTGAAACTTGGAATAATTTGTTTAAGAGATCACATTCAAATATTTATTATGGAAATAGAAATTTAAAGACAACTACAACAAAACAAAGATAAATGTTATCAAAAAAAATTAATATTAAATGTTATCAATAAATATTAATATTAAATACGTTTGTATATAATCTCTTATTCTTCTTGTCATTATCTTCGATATGCATTATGTCTAGATATGCATTTATGTATTGATTTTCATGGCATATAACATTTTTTGAATAGAATGAGTGTAGAAAAAATTATTCGATTTAATCATAAAACACATTCAATATTTAAATTTTGAAGAATCTATAAAGGGATTTTTATGAAATTGTTTTAGGGACATTTTACCTAATTTTGTCAACATTTTATCCTAAAAAATTGGTCCTAAAATTTCGACAAAAGTAGGTAAAATATCCCTTAATCCTTACTGCACGCATAATTGAAATGAAAGGTAAAAATATAAAAAAACATCTATAATATATTAACATTAATTTTTCACATATTGTTGCCTGGTCCAAATGTTATTTTTTCGACGAGCCAAAAATTATGCTAGGGAATTTTGTAACATTTCAATTTAACAAAAACTTCAATAAAAATCAACTAGATCTTTTCCGCTTGCCATGCCAGTCAAAAGCAATTTAACACATTGAGTGCCATGGCTACACGTTTTCGTGCGACACCTAATACTTCCTGGGGTGCCACGTCGCACGTTTTCGTACGACAGGCATTGTCTGGCCTTAGATATTGTCGTGCGTTTCTGTGTGACTCTACAGGGTTTTTTTAATGTGTTTCTAGTACCCTAATGTTTGCCCTAAATTTTTGTTCAAGTTTCATAGAGATATCTTCATTTTTTGCGGTTTTATGATAAAAACTCGGAGGTTCTTTTTAATTTTGAAAATTTATTGGAATTCATTCGATATTTCGGAAAAAAAAGTATAAAAACTAGTAAGGTATATCTTCGACTTGGCCGAAGTAAAAATACCCCCACGGCCGATTCTTAAGGGTGGAAGAATCTTAAATTAGAGAGCTTTTTGTATGAGCTTTTGAGAGATATTATTATTTTTATGTGTCTAAAATACATACATATCAAATTGTTTTCCTGCAGCTTAAATAAAAGCCTTTTTATAAACTTTTAAATTTTGGGGTTGTATGGGAGAAGGGCGTGTTAGATTTTGTATGACGCCCATTTTTCTAACATACCTCAGTTTCGACATAGAATACACAAATACCGAGTTTCTGTCTTGTAACTTTAATATTAGCCTCTTTATAGATTTTTCAATTTTGGGGTTGTATGGGAGGTGGGCGTGTTAGTGGGTGGATGAAGCCCATTTTTCTAAGACATCTCAGTTTTGACATAGAATACACATATACCAAATTTCAGTATTGTAGCTTTAATATTAGCTTCTTTGTTGAGTTTTCAATTTTGGGGTTGTATGGGAGGTAGGCGTGGTTTTCATCCGATTTAGCCCATTCTCGAACTTGACCTTAGTTTTTTTAAAAAAAGCTTAAATATCGAATTTCATTACGATATCTTCAAAATTACGGCTGTAATCGTGTCGACAGACGGACAGACGGACAGACAGACGGACATGGCTAAATCAACTCAGGTGGTGATGCTGAGCAAGAATATATATATTTTTCCATACCTACCACGCCTCCTTTTGGGTGTTACACACGTCGTGACAAAATTAATATACCCCTTACGCAGTACGCGTGGGGGTATAAAGATACAAAAATATTAAAATTAGGATATGATAATTTCAATTTACATTAATTCTTTAGATGTGCATATTTCGGAAAGCAATCAATGCACAATTGGGGAGTGTTGGGGCATTGCGGACAGTACGTAGTTGTCCTTTTGATATTCTTTCTTGCTTCCTTTCGACTAAATTTTCTTTTTGCTTCAGCGTAGCATAAAGCGCAAGCACGTCGGATGGTTTTATTATTTTCATCTACTCTTTTTCTGATAATATGTTTTGATTGCGATACAGGCTGAGGGGATGTGAGATTTAGTAGGTCCTTAGCAATGCGTTCACGGAATGTTCGTATATTAATGTTTTTATTCGTAGCTGCTTTATACACAGTAAAGGCATTTACCACGGAAAGTCCGAGTAAAAGTTCAATTCCCAGCTTTCGATACCATTTTAACCCTTTGCGAAGGGTATTTGAGTAAGAAGCCATTTGGTCGGAAAGATCAATGCCTGCTTTCCCCTTATTATATTCTAGCACAGCCAATGGCTTTTCTGTTGCTCGTCAGTTACGTCTCGCTCCTCGACTAGTTGAAGGCTCTTCAGGATTACGTGCTCCATCTGTTGTGGATACCATTATCGGGGCATGTTTCGTAGATAGCATTCTGACGTCGCGTTTATCTTTCCACTTCAGAACAACTATACCATTGGGATCTTCTCTAGCCACTACTTCGCCTTTCTTTATAGGAGCAACCATAACTTCTTTTGGCAAATGTTTCTTGTTGGCACGGAGTGTACCGACAACATGTGTTTTTTGATCTAGCATTGAACGAGCCAATTCATAGCTTGTGTAAAAGTTGTCTACATATAAAGTTCGACCTTGACCTTTCAAATCAATGATCAGATCCTCGCAAACTCTTTTTGCCAAACCGACTTCTTTCAGTCCACTTGATGACTTTCCGGAGTATATTTGCAATGACCAGGTGAATCCTTCGGTAGAGCAGAGCTTAAAAAGCTTTATACCATAAGGATGAGCTTTATTTGGTATATATTGTCGGAATAATAGTCTGCCACGCCATGGAATAAGGGTCTCATCAATTACTATGTTTTCACCTGGTACGTAAATGCTTTGGAATGTCGTTTGTAACATGTCCAATAGTGGTTTTATTTTAGCAAGCCTATCACCTGGTACAATTGAGTTATTGTCTGAGAAGTGCATGAAACTAAGCAATAGTTGAAAGCGATTGCGTGACATTAGTTTCCCCGGAATTGAAAAGTTGTAGAGCGAATCTTTGGACCAATAGTCTTTTAAACACCCGACCTTCACCAAACCCATCCACAAAAGAAGGCCAAGGAACTTCTTCATTTCAAAATCTGTTGTTGGTATCCAATTTTTTTTTCGAGAAAATCTGGTAACAGCACCTTTATTTACATATTCCTCCGCATACTTATTTGTTTCTGATACAATTAATTCAATAACGTCCTTGTCAACAAATAGGAGAAATGCATCCAAACAGGAAATATCTGTTGGAATAGACTGTTGCAAGCCTGATCGCCCAGTGAATGTAAAAGTTTTCTGACGAGAACTAAATTCAGTCCAAATGTTTGTTTCGGAAGAACCGACTACGTTTGACAATGCTGTTGGCTCGTCCTCATCCATGTCCTCATCCATGTTCTCATCCATGTCCCAGTCGTCTTCAGTATCGCTGTTATAAATGTTATCAATGTTATTAGTATCATTGTTATTATCAGAGTCAGTGTCCGAGTCATCTGGTAGCCAGTTCTCATCAATCAACTCATCGCATGAAAAATCACCATCATCACTTTCTTCCAACGCTTCACGTATTTCACGATCTCTAAGGTTTCGCTTCGGCATTTTTCTAATTCAAATCTACAAAAATAAAACAAAATAAAGAAAAATAAAAATAAAAAACAAAGAAAATAAAGAAAAATAAATATAAAGAAAACAAAAAAACAAGACAAATAAAAATAAAAAATAGCACAAAATAAAAATAAAAACAGATATAATAAAAAATTTAAATAAATGTAAAGAATAATGCGTAAAAAGAAAAAAAAATTAAGAAATAGCAAAAAAAAAACGCGTCGCACATTTTCGTACGACAGTGATTTTTACGATTGCAATTCCGTCGTGCAGTGCCACGTCGTACAGAAACGTGCGACATAAAAAAACCGTTATAAAATCCAAAATAAACCACAAAATTATCCGGGATTGGCGCAGAACTGAATATTTTCTACTTTTACACCAGTTTAAAGCAAAAAATGTGCTTGGCACCCGGGGAAGGTTTTCGTCAAAACCCCTTGGCACTCAATGTGTTAATAAATACTGAAAATACTGAAAAGCTTGGGAAAATTCTGAAGAAATGCAAAAAAAAAACAGATTTTTACACACCATTTCTTACAAAAATCTCATTAACGAAGCATTGCTTAGCTTTCTTCTCTATATATAAAAATAAGGTACATTGTGTTTAAAATCGATGTTTTCTGCAAGGCGTGATTCAATTTTATTTCTGGAGGAATTTCCCAGGAAAGGTGACGTTAATACCAAGGCTTTTATGTATATAAGGCCTTTGTGTGTATATCAGAGAACTGCAATGAGTATCCGACAGAAATCGGATACTCAAATCATACCCGAGATACCCGAGTTTCTTTCTGTTATCTGCCCTAAACATACTCAATAAAATATGTAAACTACTTAGACTCATTCGCTCATTAAAATATTTTCGGGTATGAGTTCATACTTATATCCGAGAGCGGTGTGATCCGAACCACTTTGATTTGTTTTCAATGAGTGGGTTGAGCTTGTGTATAGGAAGGAAGCTTGACCCGAGTGTATTCTGAGTGTATCCTGAGTACTGCTCCTTCTCTGCCAACGTCTCTATTTTGTTTGGATTTTTTTTTTGCGTATGTTTTTTCGTAATCACATAACTTCTCACTGCTGCGCTCATCTGCGCTCTGCTTCACATCAGTGGCAGAATGAACCGAGTGATACGGGTGTTTTTGTCGATTATGAGTTCTTGGGTAAGTATGATGAGTATCAGCAAGACGACAACAATCATAAGTAGTTATGAACCGAAAAACCCGATCCTTGCCCGATCCGACTTGTGATTGAGTATACTCATATTTATTTGAGCCGCTGCATTGCAGCTTCGTGGAAGTGAGTATGAATAGGGTTGCGTGCGGTCAGGGTTGAGTAGGTTTTTGGACTCATTTTTTTCGGATCTACTCAGAGTCTCAAAAAAGCTACCCGTTGCAGTTCTCTGGTGTATATTGATTCACGAGTTATAGGCATAGTGAACACGTAGGAAATATTTGCAAATCATTATCAGCCCAATCATGAACATTTTTTCCCTCGGAAGTGCTAAAACGATTTTCTATTTTAAAGATAAAGCAGAAGAATTTTTTGAAAATTTTTAATGCAAATATTCAAGAGTGTAAGAAAAAAAATTGTGATGTCTTTATTTGCTATCTTAAAAGAGAAAAATCCATTTTCAAGGCAAACATTTTTCATGATTGGGCTGTATATCGCGGTTAGTACGTGTACTAGAGTATTGAAATTTGGTACAGAAGTGGGTAGAATTGTTTCTAAGCACAGTGGGAAAAAGTAGAAGGAACAAGATAAAGGGCCGTGACACTGTAAATATATCTCGGTTGACATGTGTACTAGGGTATAGAAATTTGGTAAAGACATCATCAGATATGATCAAATGTACCGAAAACCAATCCAAACCAATACTTCTGCTATTCTTTGTCATCTAATTTACAAATGGTACGTAGGTTAAGGTTTGACACCTGCATTTTTTTTTTATTTTACTGGGCTGGGTTAAACACTGATGAAAATTGGTCACTAAATTTAAATCCGTTGTCAGAATAAAAAAAATTATGTCATTTTATATTATAGAGTTGCCAATGGCTGATTTCACACTAATGAGGAATGGAAACATGAATCCTAAAATGCTTTCAATTGAAATAATTTTTGGTTCTCGCATTAAAATGGATATTAAAGTTACTCCTGTTGAAAAATTGTTTTTAGTTATAATGCTTTTTTATGTTTTTTTTGACACTTTAAGTAAACAAACTCGGAGTTGAGAAAAACTTAAAATATTTTGTTTAGATTACACTAAGGGAAAAAGTTATGTAGTCAGTACAGAGACAGCTATGTAAAATCTATGCACTGCACCTTGTATGAGAACGCAACAAGAGCAGTATTTACTGAGTAAAGGGAGCGTGTACAGACTACATATAAATTTATTCACTTTTTAAAATGAATAAAAAAATGTATTCAATACATCATGTTATGTGTTGAATACATAGCAGACTTCAATAGATACAAGCAACGTGTACTCAATCAACGTGTTATGTAATTTTTTACAAAAACTTTACTCAATACATAAAATATAGACTCAGTACACGTATCTCTTGCACATCGGCACACGATTTTGCTGTTTTATGTCATTCGTTTCTTGATTTTCAAATAAGCAACACCTCTAAAGCCTCTAGAAAATCAGAGCAGGAATGAGTTTATCCACTGTACTCTGGAACAAAAGCGATGATTGGATAAGAATTAAATGGCTGGGTTTCTATAAGTAATTGCCAATTATTTGTGAAATTTAGTCATTTCTTTATAAAATTATTTATTGCATTTGTTGAGAGGGTGCTTTAGGCACAGGCAGTGCTGCCAGGTGGCAGCAAAAATAAACCCCCATTTTTGCATACACAAAAAAATTTTCCCCGTTTTTTACTTTGAGTTTCCCCGTTTTTTTCCCCGTTTTTAAATTTAGAAAAAAGTATGATTTTAATGTAATAAAATTTTATTTCATTTCATTTCATTATAACAAAAATAAATACATAGATCTAGTACGTACGTATCCATGAAAACATACAATAATTATAAGCGATATATTATCGATATTCGGGATAGAACCTTAAGGGTCTGAGATTAACCTAACAATCATTGCAAAAATTGTTTAAATTTATTTTAAATATATTCATTATTATTATGAAGACTTAAACATTCAGTATTTATTTTAATTTCAAAACATTTTTTAAATTTCATCAAAGATTTAGTGTGGAGAGTTCCGGGTAGAGAGCTATTATCAAGAATTTTTTATTTTTGTTTTGTTTAAACCCTGCAAAAAATGGAGCAGATTTAGAATAGTTCTGAACACGTTCCAAAAGGGATAGTACTGTTCCCACTGCAATACCATTTTGCATTGAACAAACTGATGATTTTTACGGGTTAATGTCATAGAAAAGATAATTGTCCCTATAAACATTCATTTTTCCATATATCTGTGCTAGTTCCATTGTCAATGGTTTTAAACTGGTCCGTTTTAAAACAGTCCAGAAGTGGTCATTTGTAAGCTCTATTATAAGCCTTATTTGGAACACGGGTTCGTACAGTATAACTTATTTAATTATTGTATAGTTCTAACAGTATATTTACCATTTACCACATTAATTTTTTCATCGAATATGTTTGCGAAAGTCAAAAGAAGTACGGAATCTAAATAAAAAAAACGGGCCACAACACGTTTTGAGCGTGTTTGGTTTTTGATTTTTAAGCTAGTGCCTGCTGACAAGAAAAACTAAGAATATAAAAATAAATTCAAACTGTTCTATGCTAAGCGTCTTTTACACTAGTTCTAACTCCAATTTCACTAGAAATACACTAGTTGGTTTTTCTAACTGTCACCAAAATAACTGCTGGGAATTAACAGCGAAAAACCTTTTTCAGCACATACCGCTTTGGTGAAGGCAAAAACTAAACTAAACTAATTTTTTTTTAAAGATTGAAACGTGTGGAAAATAAGAGGACATGAGACCGATGATGAAAATGATTTTTTAACAGTTTGGGTAAATAAAAGCAAATATGGCAAAAGAAATTACATATTTTTCTTCGACAAGGTAGCTCTAAAATATAAAGCAAGGTACTTTACGTTTTATTTTTATTTTCCCCGTTTTTATCAATGTTTTCCCCGCCATCCCCATTTGAACGAAAAATCCCGAAAAACGGGGAAAATCCCGCCACCTGGCAGCTCTGGGCACAGGCATGAATTGTGTATATATTCAATACAAAAACAAAAAATATATAATGAATACATTATGCATGTACTCATTGCATAAAATTATGTTTTTAACATATGTAATGAGTAAATGATGTATGTACTCATTATATAAATGTATGCACTAAAAATATGTAATGAGTACATTATGTATGTACTCATTACATAAAATTATACATTTAAAATATGTTATGAGTAAATAATGTATGTACTCATTGCATAAAATTATGTACTCCAAATATGTAATGAGTAAATTATGTATGTACTGAGTCAATAATTTATGTAATACGTACATAAGATCTTTACTCATTACATAAAATTATTTGTAACAGTTTGCGATGAGTACAGTGAGCATGTACTCACCACATACATCCATGAATTCACGACACATATTTATGCGTTGAGTACATAAAATTCTTTATTGACTACATAACCGCTTGAAAGCATTATGTAGTCAATAAAGATTTCAACATGTACTCAATACATGAAAAATGTAAAATTTTTGTGTGCAGAAAACTATGCGATGAGTACATAAATTTATGTATTGAGTCCATAGGTTTTTCCCTCTGTGTAATAACATTGAAAACAGCCAAAACAGTCAAGAGATCTTAATTTAAAAAAATTTGGTAAGCAATGATAAAAAAGATAACAATATTATCCAAGAACAGTTTATAATAAGGACTGGTTAGTGCGTTAACAAAGAAAAAATATTTAAACTGAGCGTTTTTTCAGTGTCACACCCGTCCCAAGAAAATGCTATAGTTTTCCTAAGAAGCAACATGGGCTTATGATAAGAATGAAACTTTCCTAAAGTAAGGATAATGATGTTTAACATAAATTTGTTAACTTTTTCATTCAATAAATTCTTTTTATTCTTCATTTTCGTTACAAGAAGTTGGTCACACCCAGAACAGTTTTCAAATTTTTTTTCTAATAATGGAATTTTTGGCAAGTATATGAATAAATTCTTTGAATAAAACTACACTCAGAAAAAAGTGTCTCGGAATATGATAAAAAAGGCATCATATTTAGAGAAAAATGGTGTAGACTTTGCTGCAGAGAATGCTATTCTCTAATTGCGATACTAAAAATTCTCTAAAAATGATAAAAAGCTACCATGAAATAGAAAAATATATCATTTTTAGAGAAAAATACTTTTTTTTTGAGAAAATATTTGTTTTTATTGAAGAAAATACTTCTCATAGTGAATTTTTTATCAAAATATAAGAAAAGTTTTTCATTTTCAATAAAATTTCTCTATAAATGAGAAATTTTTTGTGCGGAGAAAAATACTTATCATTATTAGAGACATTGAAATGTTTCCATTTCCTAAAAGTAAAGAAATATTTCTACGAAAATGTGAAAATTTATTCTAATTGAAGAAAATTTTATTTGACAAAGAGAAAATTGCTATTATCAAAAATAGAGAATATATACCGGAGCAAGGTATGTGTTTTTTTCTCAGTGTAGTTTTGTAAATTCATGTATTCCGAAATCATTTGTATATGTATTAGCTTGATCTAAAATTCATGCGAAAAATTGTTTGCAAAAAATATTTTTTTTTAAATACATTAAAAGATCGAAATAATTTTTAAAGGTATTAATTTTATCCAAAATTAATTCGAAAAAATTTTATGCAAAAATATATTTTTTTTAAAAAATATATTAAAAACATATTTTGTTTGGTTTTGGTGTCAAAAATATGTTATGGTTATTTTATCCATTAAGTTCTTGTATATAATTCCAACATAATTTGCAATCGTCACACCAGGGACAATCTTATGTCATACTCGTCCCATTTAAAAGTTTAAAAAAGAATGGTGATCGCCATTTTTTTTAAATATTTCTCACTGGTATTCAACAGAAAATTTATTAATTTTTGACTATATGTGAGTCAAAAATGGTCTCATTGTGGCAGATGGACTGAATTTCAATGTAAAACTCAGAATTTTTAATTTTTATACTTCCGTCCCAGGTGTTTAAGCGAAAGTAACTATTAAACTAATATATATAATTGCATTATGTTTAAGCATTTTGAAACCTTGGGGCATCATCTAAAATACCCTATAGTAAATTGCTTAAATTTTAACCGGTTATTACCATTTTCAGCACGATAAAGAAGGCAAAACGTCACATCCGTCTCTATGGAAGGAGCCCAATTTAAATTTTTATTTTATGAAATTCGGTGCTGGGGCTAACATTAGGTAAAAATGGGTCGCTGAAACCACATCCAGTGTAAAAATTAAAAAAATCATGTAATTTATTAATCAAAGGCTTGCTACACAATTATTTTTATTTTAAGGATTCGCTGGTGATGATAATGATACCATCATGAATCAGGATGAGCTGATCAATTATCCCTCAGAATTTTGAAATGCACTTGACTTACGTTTCGCAACATCAACCAATTCAAAACCTTGGAATGGCATCATGCTTGCCGTCCAAAAAATATTGTGAAATTTGACAGCAACAACAATTTTTAATAAAAAATTCAAGAGCGTAGACGTTTTGATTCATCACATACCAATGATACCATTTGATATGCCATTTGAATTTAAGCGTCTTCAATTCCTTTCTCTGGAATTAAATCTATTTTTCTCACATGACCAACTGTACGTTGCTTGGTCGGAAGGCCATCTGCAAAATTTGTTCACGCGCGATTGCGAAAAAAATCAAGAATGTTGTTCACTTAAAAGTATTGCAATAAATGTTTTAACCCCTATTCGGCACGCTGGGATTATTAACACTCCACTATTTGTGCGTTTTGTTATTAATTATACATTTTAAAGTTTTGACTATGTTATTTTTAATGAACTTAATAAATTTTTGGGCCTATAAAGCTTCGTTTTTATAACAAAATAAATTGATGACCTACAAAAAAAAAGGCAATTTAAAATATGCTATAGGTTTTTTTATGTCAATTTTTTTTTCCGCTGGGATGCATATGATCCCTGAGTGCCGAGTGTGTTATACCAGATAAGTGTGCCGAATAAGGGTTAATTATATTTAAAATGTTCGGAAAAGGTTTCTCGTCTTATTTGTCTGTTGAAACGGTTCAGCTTAATGAACCATATGAAAATAGTTCGTAGCAGTCGATTTTGCTCAAAATCATATATATTGTGAGATATTCATAATAAAAACAAAATTAGATTTTAGAGGGAACATAATTTCTGTTTTCAAGACGACTTTCTTTTCTTGTTTATAAAAGATAAAAAAAATTTTAAAAAAATCAAACAGTCTATTATAAAATGATTGGAATTTGAAAAATCTTCTGATATTTGTTATAACCTACCTCTGAGAAGATCACTACAATTACATGTGCGTTACAATTATATGTGTGTTACATATAATTCTAATTACATATTTATGCGCATATCTTTAAAACGGTAACTCTTTCAGTAAAGATGTTAAGGACAGTTTTGAAGAAAGTTGTTGCATCTACAATTTTCATCTGAATGATTTTACTCTAGGGCTTACATTAACGAAGCTACAATCTTTGGTAATCTTTGAATCCGAATATCTTTGGATGCGCACATGTAATTGTTGTGATCTTTCCAGAGGTGGATTATTTTATTTTACTTAAGGTGTATGCAAAAATTCAGCAAAATCTGATTGTTTTTGTAGACAAACACAAAGTAGCTGAACTATTAAAAATTTTGTTTTTTATTAAAAAAGCCATGTTTTCGAAGAAATAATTAACCCCCTTACGCAACTCTTTGAGCAAAAAGTGGTCTCAAAATGTAAAGAACCATCCATTGCAAATATTTAGATGCAGTTACTTCATAGGATTTGAATTTAGTTTAAGAGTTATAAGAAAAAATTTGTGACTTAAAGGTGAAATTTAACCTTGAATTTCTCTCTTATTTGACATAATCCGATGAAACTGAGTATGAGGGCATAATATATAGATCATGCACTACTAGAAACCATTGCGATAATTGAGGTTATTCCAATTGACCCTATAATTGTCGCACAGTGTAATAGATAGTAATAATCAGGTCGATTTTCATAAAAAAACATTATTTTAGGTAACATAGTTCAAAGTATGAAGAAACAGTTAAAAACAAAAAAAAAAAACAAATTGGCCATTTCAGCCCTTGAAAGGACTTTGAACGAGCTTCTTATGATCAATTGTGTTGTGTGTGTTATTAAATGTTTGCACACAATTGACCGAGAACTGGACCTACATGTTTTATGCCGACTCCGAACGGCTCATGTTCTCAAGAAGCTTTACATGGCATTCTTTACTCTCTGAGGTTTGCCATTGTCTGCAGAGAGGTGGTGACCGATCAGAAAAATTTTTTATTGAAAAAACTTTTCGCCGCGGCTGGGGATCGAACCCGGGCTCCGAGCATGCTAAGCCACACACTTAACCTGCATGCCACGGTCACCACTTGATGAAGAAACAGTTAATGAACAGAATAATCTTTCAGCTACTAGATATGATAGTCCGAAGTCAACTAAATACTGTCACTATCCGATTGTAGAAAAACTCTGATCATCAAAATTTTATGTATACAAAAACGGTTTATTCAAACTTGACATGAGTTTAATTGTAAACAAAAATATTATAAAAATCATATTTTGAATATCAATCAATCCTTTGAGTAAACATAAACATTTGTTTGTATAATTGGTTAACATTTTCCAGAAAAACCTCAGCTAGCCTTAGACAACCTAAAGCAACGCATCCGATAGAACAAGAACAATCAAAAACACTGTAACTTACTAAATTTTCTGAGGAATAAACTTGTAAAAATGGTATTTATTTTTAGTTTTCAAGCAAGCATGCACGTTAACGTTAATTTTAACGATAACCAAAATATTTTTTTTGTTACGTTGAAACGAAATTCAACGTTAATTCAAAAAACGAAAAATATTTATTTCGTTTCGGAGGAAACGATTTAAAATTTTTTCTTTTTTGTGTCCCATCAACCGTTGCAAATAACGTTAACTTCAACAAATACATAAATTTCGTTTTTTTTTTTGTATCAGAAGAATTTTTTTTAAGCATAGGAGTTAAGCATAGGAGTTCGTTTTTCAACGAAACGAAATTTAATTTTTAACGTTATTTAAAAAACGAAATAATTTTGAAAATTTATTTTTCTGCCTCAACGAAACGAAAAAAATTTGTTGATTTCGTTGTGCATGTCTGGCTTCGAGAAGACTTTTAAAAAATATCTTCTAAAGATAGTATGTGAAAGAAAACATTTTTACGTAGATTGCATATAAATTGAAATTTAATTTTTCTAAAAACTTTTTAAAAATATTACAAATTATATTATACTAAATATACTAGCAAGTATAAAATTAAAAAAAAAAGTTTAGATTAAGTCTCTTAATAATATAATTTTTAGCTAAAACCTATATTGAGGTAAATATTTTGGTTGTTTCATTTTCGCCGACCACCACTGTAAAACACTTATTGCCACACACACCATAACTTGCACATACTCGCACATACATTAATTAACATTTTTTTTTACATGCTTACGATTAACAGTTTTTCTAGATATTGATCGTCTTTTAATTAACTTAATTTGTTTTCAATTTCGTTTGCGAAAATTTTCTTACAATTTTTCTCATTAACTTAAAACTTAATTTTAAACATTGAATAGCAACAACAACAATAGCAACGAAGAACAACATAACATCCAAATTGTGCTTCTGCACAAAAGTAAGATCCTTCAGTGGACTTTGCATATGCAATGCACCACCATTACGAATAACGTATTCCACCCAATATACCGCGGTCTGCTTAGCAGTCATTGGTCGATCTCTGTACAGTTTGGAGAATTTCTGTACAGCCTGGCGGTACTTTGAATTTGTCAAAACTTCATTGACAGCTTGCTGCACATCAACTTCTGTCATATTATGTAGATTTTCAATTTCAACACCATAACCTTTATGCACAACCTCAACCGAATTCATTGGTTGATCACCAAATATTGGCATCACAACCATAGGTACACCATAAAATTGTGCTTCGGTGATGCCACCTTTGCCGCCATGAGTGAAGAAAAGACGTATATTGCGATGTGCCATTATATCAGCCTGTGGCAGCCATATTTTGTACAGTATATTTGTAGAGTTGCCAGGTACATCGCTTATTTTATCACATTTCCAGACTACCTTTTGTGGTAATTTAGAGAGAACATTGAATATAGTTTGCAAAGTATTTGGTTCCAAATGTTCTGCACGAACATTGGTGCCGAGGCTAAAGAATATAGCTCCATGTTCGTTATCATCATCAAGGAATTTTGCAATATCCTAAAAAGGGAAAAGTTATAGATGTGAAAAAAGAAGAATTTATAAGATTACTTGTGGAAGTTCATTTGGCTGCTCATTGAGTTGAATGCCACCAATTTCTACCAAACCGGGAACCAAAGCTCTTATGGGTTTTTCGCTGAAATGATGGCAGAAGAGAATCAAGGATACATTTTTCTTTGCTACCGCGTACTCGGGATATCTAGGTGCTGGAAAATGTTTGCTAAAAAGTATAGAAATGAAAAGATTGAGTTAAAGCAGAAGTTATATGAGCGAGACGAATTTAGAACAGTTAGTATTACCACATCTTGCTGTAAAAGGAAAGAGCACACCAACAATAAGCAAGACACGTGAAGCAATATTTTTGTAAGGAATAAAGTAGGGCTTTTCGTGTCTTGCTTATCGTTGGTGTGCTTTTTCGTTTCTCAGCAAAATACAGTTAAATTATATAAAAGTAATGTAAAAATTAATAATGATTGTTTAATAGCTATGCAAAGAAATAGGTCATTGAAACCGTATACCGGGGTTTTATAATATCAGCTTTTGTTTGTCCATATTCTAATTCTTCATAAATTTTTATGTGAAACGAAATATTTTTATTTTTATTATTATACTTATTATTGAAATTGAAATTTAATTGAAATATATGCAAATCAGTAAAATAAAAAGATCTCAAAAGCTTTAAGGAAGGGTCTGGTAAAGGGAAATTCATAGGTCAAGTAATGAAATAATTCTTTTTGATTTGTTTTTGTCGAAAATAAATTTCATAAGCATGTTTGTTTCAACTTTGCTCAGTTGTGAATGGAATGGAGGGATTTGGTAGTATTTACAAATAATGCTTGTATCTTTAAAAATCTGTTTAATTTATGTATATAGATTGAACAAATCTGCTAAATATATATATATATATATATATATATATATGACAATAGACGGAAAATTCATGAAGTCCAAGAAGTGAAATTCCAACATGACGAGCCAAAATAAAAGAAAATCGTTAAATGCAAAACCTACTTACTACTTATGTATTTTTGTAGTATCATGAATTTTTTATATTTTCGAATTCGACTTCAAATATGGAATCAAAGACTTCAAACAATCACGAATTTTAAATTTATAGCTATGTTGTTTATACTCGTAGAACATAATACGAGTATAACTGATATGATAAAAAAAACTTACTCGTAAATCATTTTCATTTCAATGTCTAGATATGACATCGTCATACTCTCCACGAAGATAAGTAATGTATTCCGTAGACGAAATAGAAAACTGAATGTACCATCATAGGTCATACTATTTATAAATGGTATTGGAACATGTGATGTCTCATACGGATTACCTATATGACGCAGTAAATGCGGCATCGGTTGATTGGGCCAAATAAGCACTGTGGGACAATTGAAATGCGCCGATACGCCTAACAAAAAATCTGCGTAGATGTAACCATTTAGCAAGAGATCGAATTTATTGTCTTTGTTATGTAGCAAGTTTAAGAAAGCCTCATCATCTAATATTTCAGCAACACTATCAGATAGACTTCGAGCTGCAGTCAGTATAAATGTAAGCTTTGCAAAGCCCTTCATATTCGCACTTGCTCGTATTGTCGTCTCCATATTTGGCTGCACGGAATCTAATTTGATATGCGTAATGTTGACACCGATCTCAGTGGGTCTGATGGGCAGCACTGTTACCACTGTTATATTATGATTACGTTCTGCCAGCGCTCTGACTACCGTTAGTTCTAGTAAGAGATGCGATGCACTGGGTGACGGAAATAATGCTAATATATTTGCACCATTTGTTGTTGGCATCAGTGATGATAGTTGTAGAACTGTCACTACAAATTGCGTCAACGACTTCAACATGTTCGTTATGGTTAATTTTTAGCACTTTTAATTAGTATGAAACAGTTCCTTTAACTGTTATTTTGCTTATAAAGACTTTCAATCTGATCAGAGCTTTAACAAGAACTGAAGACGTTTTCATTAAGTAACCCTTAAAATTCTTAATATCTTAATCTTATCAGACAAAGCAGTTTGCATTTAATTTACCAAGAAAGCTGAGGTAACGTAATGTTGAAATACACGTTTTGGCATCAGTCTCATTTTAATAAATATGACCAGGTTTTTTGCTTAAAATAAACTCACTGAACCAATAGCGATGGTTTGCTTAAAAGTCAGAGTTTTGGTTACGTTTTCGGATAAAATTGTTTATTTGATTATTGTTTTTTTTTTTTGTTCGTAAGTACTGAGTACTGAGTGGACTACAGAAAAAATCACGCAAGACTACTGATTAGCTGGTTAAGCAGCCATGAAACAGATTATCAAGTCAATGCTTTGTGATTTGCTCTATACTATACAGAATTTTTGTTGCTGTTAAATTATTGTCTTTTAAAAACTTGTCATTATAATTCAATTATTATTATTACTTGACCAGTAAGTTCATTAATAAGTCTTAATAATTAAATCTTAATTCCACTTGGGATCAGTGATGATATGAGATCATTTTCGAGAGTATTTTTTTATAAAGGCCAATAGTACTTTTTTATTGTTTAGGGTACTTTTATTAAGTAATGATATGTGTATGTTTAACCTATTTATTCCCAAGCCATTTTAAAACCGAAAATATAAATGTTTTTCATTTTTTTTTTTATAAATAACGATTAAAGCAATACAAAAAAAAAAAAAAATTTAAATAAAAATATAAAAACGCGATCGCGAATTGATAAGATATCTTGGGCAATTCTGAAAGCTTATGAAAACATGCTCAATTTTTTTACCCCCACTTTGGCCCAAAATTCGGAAAAAGTCGTATCCTTAAATTGTGTCAACTCCCATAACATGCCAGCGCTCTGTATTGCGTATTAATCGACTCTGCATTTAAAGTTCTTGTCCTGGGAACATTTTTAAAATAAAATTCTGGTTGTTTCACCAGACATTACGTGACTAGATGAGAATTTTTTCAAGAAATTTATGACTTAATTATCAAAACTTTTTTTTTTTCAACTCTTGACAAAATCTCAAGAAAAATTCTTTAATATTAGTTGTAACCAGTGTGGCCACGATCTGAAAAAAAAGAAGCTAAATTGGCCAAAAAAAGAAGTCAAAAAAAGCTAAAAGTTTTGAAAAAAGAAGCTAAAAAAATCCAGATTTTTCATACAACTTGAAGGTTTTATTTTCGTTTTAACATAACATTCATTTTAATATATTAGGATGTATATGAGTGAATAAACACTCATGAATATTCAAGGTTGATGAACAAATTTGTTTAAAATTTTCCAAAAATTTCTTGAGCCTTAAAAATGGGAATCTCCTTTTTCCAATTCTCGGGAGAAATTTTAAATGAAATTGAAGGTTTGAAAAATTGGTCACTGTCGTGCTAGGAACTTATATTATTTCAACATGGTTTATATCTCAGATAAAATTATTCCCTCTTCATCAGATAAATCGGAGGAACTGCAGCTTGCATAAGCACTACGTAAATCTAACAGCCGTATGAGATCATCAGTTACCTCAAAGTCATACAACATTTTTGTAATCTTTTCAGTGAACATCGAATATTAAGCAACGAGTTAGGCATTTTAATTTGAAATCTATTTCTTTGCTTAATTTTTAAAATTTTCATTGCACTTAAAATTATTGAAATAATCCTCAACGTTACTAAGTCGTAAAACTAAGAAACTAAAAACCAATTTGACGAGCTCAGAAAAAGGATTTTCAGGCAACGAGTTTTTAAAGTGCTTTACTTCTACCCAAAACTCAATTGTAGAGGACAGGCTTGACCATTTACGTGTCAATAGTTTTCGCCATTGAAGCTCAATCGAGGTAACTTCGTCTGCGGAATATTTGGACTTTTCATTTGCAAAATGAGAAAATATATTTGGCTTAACAACGTTATGAGAATTTTCAATAGAAAAAAAAAATTGATCTAACATTTATTTACATGTGAAACTAGAGAGCTCTTAAGGCCGAGCGTTGCTGCCAGATGCAAATTTTCATGACTACACACTAAAAAATTTGTATAGAATTTTTACACCGATCGGTGTTCCAGGGAGTCCTACACCGTTCGGTGTTAAAAAAACGACCGTGTCAAAATGCTAGAATTTTATATCCGAAAGGGGACATTTTTTCACACCGATCTGTGTTAATAACTAAATATCTGAAGGATGTTTGTGTCAAACCCTGTCAGGTGTTTATTTAGAATACGCAAAATTATAATTTTTTTCAACACCTAAAGGTGTAATTTTTTACTATTCGGAAATATGTGTTTTTAGAATTTTAATTTATTCATTCAAAATGCTAAAAATAATGTTACACCAAATATAATGGCATTCATGCTCGAAATTTGAATTGGATTTAATTCTATTTAAACCGTTTTTTTTTATTTTATTACTTTGATGTCAATTTTGGCCAGAACTGATTTCACGAACATGACTTATAATTCTGGACTTTTATTTTCAGTCTTGTGAAATTTCAATTTTCAATTTGTTTGTCAATGCTAACGTGATTTCCATGTTGCTTTTCTTCTATGCCTTTCTTATTTTACACCGATCGGATAAGTTTGTCATATCACACCGGGTAAGCGGTGTAAATAAACACCGTTCGGTGTAAAAAATGTAAATATTCGCTCACCGGTGTAAATTTATTTTGGAAATTTTTAGTGTGTTCTTATTTTTGCCTTACAGTGTTGCATTTAATCGGCAAATTTTTTAATTGTTAATAAATCTAAAAAAGGCTGTTTTCAAAGTAAAAAAAGGCTAAAAAATCACGAAGCTAAATCGTAAATTTCGAGGCTAAACCACAAATAAAAAGGCTAAATTTGGCCTCGAAAAGGCTAAAATGGCCACACTGGTTGTAACCTCAGTAACTTAATCAGCGGGTACCTTCTCCGTTAAATAGTACTCGTAGTCGTATAACTGAGTTTTAGTTCCGCAATATATTTCATCAACGAACATTTGATTCTCGATTAGTTCGTAATTAATAGAATAAACTTATTTTATAATAGAATGCACTTTTTTATAAAATTACGGGCGATTTGGTTGAGCAGATAAATCATGCGCGGAATAAATATATGCATCCTGGATTCGTCGACTAACATCAAACAACTTTCATCAACTCAACAGATGATTAAATTTAAGCAAATTTCAGAAAACCAAAACAATAATTGCACTGAAATTTTCGTTAATTTCCGATTTCGGACATTTTAGCAGTGAACTGAATACCGTTAAAGTAAACAAATCAATTGCAATTTTTGGTATGCTTAACCCACTACGCAACACAAGACATTGTCATATACAAGAAAAGATTTAGATGCTAATGCAATTAGTTTACTTTTTGTTTTGTGTGTACTGCGCTTGCAGATCGTGAAAGATATACGTGATATATGCGGTTTAATATATATAATTAGTTGTAAAAGTATAAAATATAAAAGTACCAGGGTACTTTTTTTCTGCAAGAAGGTACTCGGGTACTTTTATAAAGTCAATAGTGCTCAAAAAAGCACTATTCCACTCAAAATATCCTCCCTGCTTGGGATTCAAAATTTAGTGCCTTGAGATGAAAGTATTGTACTAAAACAAGGGGGGATTGAATTCAAAAAAGAACAAAATAAAAAGTTCAAAATTTGACCAAAAAAATATAAACAAAAAAATTCTGTTCTCAGAATAACTATTGTTCAATTAACAAAAAAAAAATATTGTTCAGAAATAAAAATCAGTGTAAGAACATAAAAATTTTTAAATTTTTAAACAAAATATATTGCTCACAGGCCCGTGAACTGATATCCGAAGCAGCGTTGCCAGAATGTAAAAAATTTACCAAAACTGGTAAATTTTTTTTCGATGTGAAAATGTGAAATTAAGTTTCATTTTGGCAAAATTTCCAGTGAAAACGAAAAACATTTTTATGAAAATTTCCCAAAAGCTTAAGGGCGAAGTAAGGGTTTCAGCGTAAAAAAAAACACTTTTTTTGTGAATTTTTGTAAGAGTATGAATTGAGCAAATTTATTAAAATCTTTTGTACATTATTGAGTGTACTTTTAACAATACTCTTTTTCTTCCGGAAGTATTGAAAAACAAGCTGGTGACAGAGCTTTTCCCAGAGCGTCTTGGAAAAATAGCAATTTGCGGTGTTCACTAGTCTCGGTCGGAAATTATTTGAAATCAAAAACCATTAAAATGTAGTCAACGTTGGAGGAAAGTATTTTGTATGTAGAAAATGTGTACCAAGTTTGAAATAAATCGGTCAAGTAGTTTCTAAAAGACTGGCAGTGAACACGGACTTTGAAAACACAACGTGTGGGAAAACTGCTTTAAAGTTTTATACACGTACGTTTGTACGTTCGAGGACATTTACTTAAAAATTTGTACCTCCGTTAGTTTTACTCGGATTGACTTCAAATTTGGACACAATATTCTAGAGATGTTGAGCATTCATATAAAAAATGGTTAAAAAACTTACCGCCCTTAAATGATCGTCTCTTTTTTTTATCCATATATAAATAGGCGTAGAGAAAATAGTAAAAAACCATTTTCTCACGTGTTTCTAACCGATTTTGATTAATTTCTTTTAAATGAATCAAAGTGCGTAGAACGAGTGCACCGACTATTTTTTAAAAAAATTTTTTTGCCAAATTTTTGTGAAGAAAATTTTTTTTTCACATTAATTTTGTATCGAGAGAATGAAAGTGAAAAGGTCGAATTTCGGGCACTATTGAACTCCATTAATTTAAAAACGTATTCAAATTATAGGCCTTCATCATGTTGAAAAGAACATTTTTAAATTTGTACCATCGCAATACTTAATAATTTAATTACATTTTAGTGTTAAAGGATTAGAGTTCCGGTTACGTGTTATGCACAAAAGCAAGATTCAGATTCTTCAGACAGTGACACTGAAAACAGGTATTTAAAATATAAAAATGGGGTAGTACCAAAGACCGTAAAACTCAAACTCAATATTATTCGTTTTCTTCAATATCAGAAGTTGAATTTTAAGTTCCAAACACTGTTAAGAAAAAACATGTGAAATTTCTCGGTTAACCATGATATCTGCTACATGTTTTAAAATATTTGAAACCTGAATACATGAATACTGGTATACAACAATCTTAGTTGTGTTCGATGACAAATACTCAGTGCCAAAAGCACAATTTCTTATTTCTTCACAAATTAAGAAATAAGCCAGAAAAATTACTAGTTTTCATTAAACTGATAAAATACACTCTAAAAACTAATTGAAAAATCACTACAATAATTGCTGTGAAATTTCACGCTTATATTTGCGATTTTTGAAAAAACACACGCAACACAGCGGGATCCTTCAATTCAACCAAAAATTAAGCGTGTTTTTCCTAAAAAGTAAAATTTGCTCTCTTTTTTACGCTACTTTAGCGTTTTTTCGCTCACCAATTCTTTACACGCTTCTTCAACGATATTTTACACTATTACAGCGGGCCATTGACGAGGAAAACAAGAGCACTTTTGAAACAGATACATTATTTTCATCAGTTTAATTTCAGCATCACATGCGGTACCATATTAATAAGCAAGTGTAGTCAAAAGGAGTTCAGTTTTTATAATAAATATATTTAAATTAATACAATTTCGTACAAATTTAAGTGCGGAACGCTCGAAGTTTTTTAAATTGACTATCGTGTATTGGAGAGAACAATTTAAAAAAATTAAGCCTTTCATCCAAACAAGTGCTTATAAAATATTCTTAAATTTGAGCTTATTTAATGTTGTTTTTTATAAGATTTCTTTAATATTCAATAGTTTTAATTTTATTAACTTAAATTTATTTGTTAATAAAAATCAAATATTAAATTGTCTTTCCCCAACTTAATTGTGTTTTCTTTTCTTTTTTTAATTGTAATTTGAATTTTTCATATATATGATTTTAGTGCAATATAGATTTTAAGTATCACGATTAAAACAGCGTCAAAAACCCGCATTAACTTTTAAAAGAGGATGATATGGAAATTCGTGAGCGATAAAACGCATTTCAGGCGTTTTTTTAATCTATTAAAGAGCGGGAGAGATATTACATTATGAGAGAGAAATTATTGCAAAAGAGAGATATCACGCATTTATAGCGTGAAATATTTCAATTTTAGTTCTGTGAGATTTAACTACAATAAATGCTGTTAAAGTGTTGCCAGCAATAATTGTAGTGAAATCTCGCCATTTTTTTTTAGAGTGTAGGTAAGCGAAGAAACTATTTAATGCTCTTTCAATTTTTCGAATTTTTCAACAAGAACCAAAATACTTGATTTATTTAAATGTTACTCTTACTTACAGCACAAAAAATATAAGCGTACAAAAGAGCTGAAAGCGTAACTTAGAGCAGCTTCAAAAAACACAGAGCAATATCAAGTAAGAGGAGATAAAAAGAGACTGATCTGTAGTAAGGAATCTTAATCTAGAGGAGTCATCAAACACAGCTTTTGTTATTACAATTTTATTGGATGAAACATATGTCAAAAAAGGAAAAATATTTCGTTTTTTTGATTGATCACACATATTTGATATTTTTTTTGTGGTTGTGAAATTTTTTTCTTAAATGTGAAATATTTTTGGGAATTTTGGTAAAAGAAAATTTTAGGCTGTGGCAACCCTGCTCCGAAGTTAAAATTCCTTAATCTCAGATTTCGTAAACAGACTTTAAATTTTAAACTCAGGAAAAATTATTTTCGTAACTTATGTCATTTTTATCGGCAGTTTGCTTAAACTCTGTTTAAAAATTTAAACTGAGATTAAAAAACATATTTAAGCGGCACTGTAGTAAAAATTCTACAACTTTGACGTAGAACATCAAAATATTTCAAAAATTTTTGATAAAAAAAATGCAAATTGTCAGTTTCATTGGAATATTTTGTTTTCAAAACTTAAAATATGTTTGTTTTTTGTTTATTGTTTTGATTTTTTTGAAGTATGATTTTTTTATTTTTTATTATTTGTTTATGATTGAGAATATTTCCAATGTTCTCAGAGAAATTTTGACAAAATATAAGCATTGAATAATTATAATATTTCAATGATATAATTATATAATTAATCATTATTCAATTAATTACATTATTCAAGTAATTATTCAATGATATAAGTTTAAATTTTTTAAACCTAGAATTTCTGTGTTTAAATTTAAACTTGCCTCACCAAGTTAAACTTAGATTTTTTGAGATGAGGTATCGGCGTTAAAATTTAAACTGAGGTTAAGGAATTTTAAACTTTGTTTAAGCTAAACTTTGTTTAAAATTGAGATCAGTTAACGGGCCACAGTTTTAAAAAAATCAAAATTTTTTTATGACTTAAAATCAGAGTTCAAGCTCAAGTTCGGAAATTGGAAACGATATAACTTCTTCTATCGTAAAAGTATGAAGAAGTTACTTTTTTACATACAAAATTCCTAAAATTGTGTCACAATTATAAAAGAATTTTTCTTGCATATCTCATTTTATAGAATGTTTTTAAAATTTTTAGTGTTAATACTTACTAATAATATATTTTCGAGATTTTTCTGAAAAGCTGAAAAGCTTCTTTCAAAACTTATTTGCGTAGCAGGAATTGATAAAATGATTGCTGCAAATTAAGTTTCACATGCTTTATTAATTAAAAAGTTAGAAAAATTGGGTGTTCACTCCAGCTTTTTAAGTTGGATTAAATCATATTTAACGAACAGACAATGTGTAGTAGCATTCGACAATGTAAAATCATTTAATTATTTGGCTATTTCTGGTGTTCCGCAAGGGAGCATTTTGGGTCCTCTTCTTTTTGTCTTGTTTATCAATGACATAACTTCAATTTTTACCCATTGTAAATATTTGCTCTATGCTGATGACCTAAAAATTTTTACTAAAATAAATAATATCAATGATCAGGTTTTTTTACAGAATGAACTTGACAAACTATATATCTGGTGTTGTAAAAATGGTCTTCATTTAAATCTTAAAAAATGTGTATTTATGTCATTTTCTAAAACTGACATGTATCGTCCGTCCGCTTATACTATTGCTGATTCTGCTTTGTCCTCCGTACAAAATTTCAAGGACCTAGGAGTGGTATTTGATAGAAAATTTACTTTTATTCCTCATTTAGACTACATTATACCTAAAGCGTATTCCATGTTAGCATTCATTAGAAGAAACAGCACTTGTTTCTTGGATCCTCATACCTTTAAAATTTTGTTTAATTCATTTGTAAGGTCAAGACTAGAATATGGATCTATTATCTGGAACCCATTTTATGATTGTCATAAATTAAGATTAGAACGAATTCAAAAATCTTTTACGAGGTTTGCCTTGCGTTCCTTTGAATCTGATGGCTCATCTCCTTCATATAATGCCCGTTGCCTTTTATTAGGTTTAAAATCGTTAGAATGTAGAAGAAGTATCTTATCATGCCTTTTTGTTTTTGATGTAATAAATGGGTCTGTTGATTGCCCTGCACTATTGGAAATGGTAAATTTCAATGCTCCAAGCAAAACATTAAGAAACTATGAGCCTTTTTATTTGAACCTTTGTCGATCTAATTATTTGGTGAATGCGCCTATTAATCGTACATTACAAATGTTTAATTTGATTAATAAAAATTACAATTTAGATTTTTCTATATCAAAAAATCAAATGAGAAACTTTTTGAATTATATATATTAAATTGCATTTTTTTATGGTTTCTTAATTATTATAATTATTTTTATTAATTAATATTACTCTGTATTATATTATTATAATTGTAAAGCTCTTAGTCTGTAGGAATTATATATTCATAGACTGAAATGAAATAAATAAATAAAATTAAGAAATATGAGTGAGTTTAAGGTTTGGTGCACATGTTAAGGTAGAACCAAGGATCTGCACTATTGAATTTTTTCATACAACCATTAAATTTAAATCAATATAAAGAGTTGTATATAAAATACAGTAATAAAAATTGATATGAAAGTATTCTTATTCAACACTAAAAAGTACACAAAAACTAGGCATTCATAAGGATATGAAAATCTCTATATTTTTTAGGGGGGTGGATTTAACAAAAATAAAATATTTCGGAGCACCACACAAACACACGGTGTGAATATAAGATGATTAGGTTCAGTCGTGATGGTTGAAAATATATAAATATATACGCACCAACGATAAGATTGAACCTTGACTTTTGTGAATTTTTTTCAAAGGAATTTGTTATGTTAAATTTTTGTATAAAAAAGTATACATGTAAGACCATTTCACTTCGAAAGTGAGAGTTGAGTGGCAAAATTTGAAATGTTTTTAATTATGTTAAGTAAAATTAATAATTTCGTAATAAGTTTTGAATCATCGTTTACGTATTATAGTTCTAGCCTTGGCACCCTTCTGTCGTTTCCATTGAAAACTTGTCATTGTAGAACATATTCTTCTTCAAAACATTTTGCAGAACTTAAAAAATTAATTTCGGCGTGGTTGAACAAGAAAAGAATGTACATATGTGTAGATTTATTTGATTCGACTTTTGGTGATAAAGCACCATGTTTTGATATTAGTATGACAAGCATAATCTAACAAATGATAAAAAGTAGGTTTTTTCCACAAAAATTATACAGTTTAATTAATAAATGATTTTTGACAAAAACCTGATCATAAACTTTATTTTAAAAATTATCGTAAAAGAAACTTACTCGTAGATATGTTTCAGTTCATTATCTAGAATCGACATCGCAATTGACTCCATGGAGATAAGCACAGTATTTAGTAGACGAAACTTAAAATCATATTTACCATCATCAATACCAGATAAAAACATTATTGGAACATGTGTAGTCTCATACGGATTACCTATATTGCGTAGTATGTGCGGCATCGGTTGATTGGGCCATATAAATACCGTGGGACAATTGAAATGCGCCGCTACGCCCAAGAGAAAATCCGCAAAGAAGTATTCGTAAAGCATTAGATCGAATTTGTTTTCTTTATTATGTAGCAAATTTAAGAAAACTTGATCATCTAATATTGCTGCAACTGCATGGAACAGACGGCGAGTTGTGGTCAGAAGAAAAGGCAGTTTTGCTAGTCCTTTAACATTTGCAGATTTCCGTATAGTCTTTTCTGTATTGGCGAGTCCAGTATCCAATTTAATATATGTAACACTGGAAACGATTTCGGATGTTCTTACGGGCAGCACTGTTACCACTGTTATATTATGATTACGTTCTGCCAGTGCCCTGACTACCGCCAATTCTAGTATCAGATGCGATGGACTGGGTGACGGAAATAGTGCTAATATATTTGCGGCACTTATAATTGGCGTCATTGATGACAGCAGTAGAACTATGGCTACAAGTTGCGTCGATGATTCTAACAGATTCTTCATGTTCAATTCGAAGCTATGAGAATTTATAATCCAAGTGGGAACTAGTAGTTTTATTTCGCTTTAGAACACTTTAAATTTTATCAATAGCTGGCGACAGACTAAACGCTTTAATCTTATAATGAATGGCTTAAGCAACTCCATACAACGAGTCTCGAATAGTTAAATCTTATCTGGCAAATCAAGTAGCATCGAAAGTGCCAAGCAAAGATAGATAACGTTAACAACAAACCATACAAAAAATGTAAGAATTCTTCTTAATAAAAGTATGAAGTTGAAAGTTTCTGAGTATAAAGTATAACTTATAACGGATAAGTACTTAAATATTTCTACTAATGTAGTTTAATTGAATAAAATTAACATTATCTGAAGAAGGTAAATTCACTTTTACCTTATAATCGATGAAATGGTTATGGTTGAAAATTATCCATGAAATGCTGGCGATAATATCTCCAAGCGTTGTGATTTAAGTTTAAGCACTAATGCCTAAATATATTTATTATACCTCGACAATAAAAATGTTGTATTTGAACCTACACTATGGTTGAAGTAATACTGCAATTGGTCTGTTGGAAAAATTCAAGAATTTAAAATAGAAACATTGTAACATGAACACATAAATTGCATAATTTTTTAAAAAAATTATATTGTCCATATCATAATGAAGTGTAATAAGGGTTGCACTTACCCTTTCCAATTTGGCTCAAATTTTTTTCTTTGGTTGGTTTAGTGATAAGAAACCCAAATCCGAAATTATTTTGCAATAATTTTTCGCCGCCAAAAATATGATTCATTTTGTTATAAGGCAGCTCCAATTTAAATTCAATTTTCGTATACAGGGTTTCATTGGAAACGCTATATAGTCTTCTTTAACCGAAACATATAAAACATGCAATAAGAATAGACTTCAGCTACTACAGCTTTATCGCACTTTCTCAGCATTAACTAATTCGAAGCCACAACCCGAAGCAACATAAAAATGTAATGTAAAGCTTTCCAGTGGCTCCAAATTACTGATTGTGGGCAAAATTTACCCATTAAAGTTTAGATTGGGCTCAGGAACAACACAGGACATTACTACTAACTATGCATACAAAGATCTACCCAGCAAACATTATGAGTCTTTTATGACTCATTTAAGACTCATATTTATGAGTCTGAGCGCCCATAGCACTGTAGTAGTTCAATTTTGGTTCTGCGATAAGACCAATTTTTTCGGATTTGGAAAAGTCCCCTGAGAACAAATGCGTCCTGGGTTTAGTTAGATTGGCTCAAAATTTTGAGAAAACCATGTTTTTCCAAATGGTCGATTTTGAGCTATTCTAAGACTTTTGCCATGTCTATTTATAAAGACTAGTTTCGCCTGGGGTCGAAATTCGACCAATTTATTGATTGCCTATTTATAAATATATGCTAGATGATCAAAATAAGTTCGAGGCTATGACTTTTCATTGATTGGAGATATTAAGCTATTTTTTTCAGAAAAATTATTTATTTATTTAATTATTTCTTTCAAAAACAGAAAAACAACATTTTAAAAAAATTTAATTTTGTCAAAAAAATCATAGGGGGTAGCCTTGATTTTTTGATGGCACGGACAGTTTATTAATTTAGTGTCAAGACAAAATTCGGTGTAGACTTTGAAAGAAAATCAAAAATGCTATTTTGAGTTTTTGTTTTTTTACAACAAAAATCATTTTTACCCCATATTTTAAGAATAAATCAAATTTTATGGTCTTTTTTTAAAATGAATAATTTAAATATAAACAAACAAAAAACGGTATTATTTTCAAAAGTTTTTTTAAGTTGACTGATATAACTTAAATACAAAAAAGAAATAAATAAAATCTATTCACAGATGGCGGAGATATTGGCTTCCCAATTTAGAACATTCAATTTGAGACAGTTTTTTTCTCTCTCTTGGCATTTGGTTGAAACACACGCTAAATAACTAACGACAATATTAAAAAAATTTATTAAAAATACTTTTGGTTAGAATTTTGCTGTAATTTTTAATACATTTAAAAGAAAATTTATCAAACTTTTAGAAAAATTGAAAAAAATTTAAAAACCGTTAAAAATTCGACCAAGATATTCACATGGAAAGTCAATTTTTTGAGTTCAAAACACATTTTTTTACAAATTTAACAATTGATGAATGCATAAAACTACAATTTTTTAAGAAATTATTACTTTTAAAAAAAATTCGAGCAACTTAAGAACTCTCTTCCAACTAAATTTCATATCAATCAAAGAGCAGATTTTTTCTCAAAAATTTAATTTCTCTCTTTGAAGGTTGGGAACCCCCTCTATCAGATATATCATTTATATATACATTCTGCACATCTGGGCAACAAAACCTTTCGAATGGTATAAGTTTGAATTATTCTGAGTTTTAATTAATACCAAAAAAGCGTACGACAAACTTTAATGTTCACGTATTAATATATAAGATATGCGAGATGATCAAAATAAGTTCGAGGCTATGACTTTTCATTGATTGGAGATATTAAGCTATTTTTTTCAGAAAAATTATTTATTTATTTAATTATTTCTTTCAAAAACAGAAAACAACATTTTAAAAAAATTTAATTTTGTCAAAAAAATCATAGGGGGTAGCCTTGATTTTTTGATGGCACGGACAGTTTATTAATTTAGTGTCAAGACAAAATTCGGTATAGACTTTGAAAGAAAATCAAAAATGCAATTTTGAGTTTTTGTTTTTTTACAACAAAAATCATTTTTACCCCATATTTTAAGAATAAATCAAATTTTATGGTCTTTTTTTAAAATGAATAATTTAAATATAAACAAACAAAAAACGGTATTATTTTCAAAAGTTTTTTTAAGTTAACTGATAAGACTTAAATACAAAAAAGAAATAAATAAAATCTATTCACAGATGGCGGAGATAATAGGTCTGTTTCCGTACGCACTTCAAGTAAAGTTCGAGTAAAGTTCGGGTAATAGAGAGTAATTTGATTATTTGTCAAAATAAGAAAATTTTTCAAAGAGTACGGAAACGGTTTCAAGTAAGTTTCAAGCACAACAGCTGTTTTTTGAAAGAAAAAAATTTATTTACTTTATTATTGAATTTAAAACACTTTTGTTAGCATTAATTATGGATATATTAACTATTGTTTTTAATTTGGTAACCAATTTCATAAATTTTTTTCACAAAACAATGCAATAATTTAATTTTATCACTTTGGCAATCAGCTGTTTGAAGCTCGAGATTCGAGCTCGAAGAAATTTTTCAAGTAAAGTTCGAGTAATAGAGAGCGACAAAAAGTGACATTTTGCTTGTTCTTCTTCTCTCTCGTGCTGGAAAAATGTGTAAAGAAACGCTTCCGAGTAACTTCAAGTAACTTGAAGTGAGTACGGAAACAGACCTATTGGCTTCCCAATTTAGAACATTCAATTTGAGACAGTTTTTTTCTCTCTCTTGGCATTTGGTTGAAACACACGCTAAATAACTAACGACAATATAAAGAAAATTCATTAAAAATACTTTTGGTTAAAATTTTGCTGTAATTTTTAACACATTTAAAAGAAAATTAATCAAACTTCTGCACATCTGGGCAACAAAACCTTTCGAATGATATAAGTTTGAATTATTCTGAGTTTTAATTAATACCAAAAAAGCGTACGACAAACTTTAATGTTCACGTATTAATATATAAGATAAGATTGGCAAACTAGTTGCACGGTGATACCAACCAATGAAGAAAACAAAGGTCACGAAATTCTACGTCAAAAGTTCCTATGCTACTTTCGGACCCGAGTAGTCCGTTCTTGTGTAAAGCATAGTACTCTGTTCGGCTTCACGTGAAATTCCACTCAAATCTCCATACAAAAAATGACAGCTGTGAAACAACCGTGAACATTTCACAACTTTTTCGTCAAAGCTGTACTATGCTTCGCTGCGGAAAATCTATTACTATATTCCGCAACATGCATCTAGCAACAGTATTTTCACGGCAATTTAATTGAACCGACCATTTATTTTGCCGTGAAAAGTGGCAGTTGTCATTTAATTTAAGAAAAAAATGCAAGCAAAAGAACAATTTGTAATTAAAATTATATTTTTTGTACCATTTCTAAAGTTTTGCAATTAATAGTTGCAGTTGTTGGAAATTGTAAATACGAATGCACCTTGGTGTTGGCGGTCGCAAAACTTCGCAGCTTGCAAACTGCCATAAACTAATGAGTTTTTGTGCTCCACAACAAAGGACATGCATACTTGTTTAAATATTTATTTTTTATTTATATAATCACAAATATGAAAATAAAAGAACTTAAATGATTTTCTGCTTTTCCTCTAATAAATTGTGGCTGTTTGTTTACATCTTGTCGAAATTTGTAAGCTAATCATCAGCTGTTCGTTCGCAACAAAATATCTGTCAAAATTTTCACGCAACATATAAATGGCTGTTGCCAGTGAAATTTCACGCAATCGAGCATAGTACTAGGCTTAATTAATAACACTGTTGTAGTTCAATTTTGGTTCTGCGATAAGACCAACTTTTTCGGATTTGGAGAAGTCTCCTGAGTATAACTGCGTCCTTGGTTTAGTTAGATTGGCGCAAAATTTTGAAAAAAACCATGTTTTTCCAAATGGTCGATTTTGATCTATTCTATTCTAAGTCTTTTGTCATGTCTATTTATGAAGACATCTCGCAACCTAGTTGCACGGTCTAACCAACCAATGAAGAAAACTAAAGGTAATGAAATTCTACGTCAAAAGTTCCTTTACTGCTTCCGAATCAGAGGATTAGTTTTTGTGTAATTAATAAATTTTTCCAAAAATTATGGGTTTATATTTCCATAAATTATGGTAAATAAGAGCTTTTTCTGATTCATTATTATGTGCGCTCATAAAACGATCATAAATAAGAATCTTTTCGGACTCATTATTATGTGCACTCAAAAAAGTTTTATAAATAAGAGTTTTAACTGAGTCATTGTTATGTGCACTCATAAAACGATCATAAATAAGAATCTTTTCGGAGTCATTATTATATGCACTCAAAAAAGTTTTATAAATAAGAGTTTTAACTGAGTCATTATTATGTGCGCTCATAAAACGTTCATAAATTTGGACTCATAATAACGTACGCTCATAAAATGTTCATAAATAAGAGCCTTTTCTGAGTCATTATTATGTGCGCTTATAAAACGATCATAAGTAAGAATCCTTTCGGACTCATTATTACGTGCACTCATAAAAGGTTCATAAATAAGAGTTTTTCTAAGTCATTATTATGTGCGCTCATAAAAGCTTTATAAATAAGAGTCATTTAGGACTCATAATAATTTGCGCTCATAAAACGTAAGTAATAAATAAGAGTCTTTCTGGACTCAAAATAATGTGCGCTCATAATATCGTCAGAAACTACCCTCTTAAGAGTCATAAATATGAGCGCTCTTATAAATGTTTATTGAATACTTACAAAATATCTTTGACCTTTGACAAGTTCACATCAAAAACGCTACAGTTGTTAACAAAGGTACTCTTGCGATAGATAGGAGCAGTTAGAATATAGTTCGTTCTACAGGAATAGTAAAGAAATTAAGTTGTAAGCGTTTCTACTGCTTCTATGGTTAGTGTTAAAATAAATAAGACAAAGGACTTCTGGCGAAAAAAATACTAAAAAGCGAAAAAAATAGCAATAAGGTATTCCAAGTTTTTCGCTATATCTTCTGAACTTCATTTCTTTCATTATCGTTAAAAAGATAATGAATCGTTAAAAAAAATACAAATTTTGAATACGAAAAAAATAATAGCGTCTGTTGCTGGCATTTTATTAAATATTGACAATAAAAGTGGGTAACTTTATTTTTTCGCTATTTTTGTTTTTTTTTTTTCGTTTCTAATATTTGCGAAAATCGGATTTAAATTGACTGACTCACATTGTCTCAAAATATACCCCATTTTGTCATATGCATATTTGGCACATGTTGTGGATCCACGAAAAAAATTCTTAAAATCTTAAACTTCGGATTTGGTTTTCTAAATAATAAGTTATAATCGGAGATGTATCACCATGGCAAGACTTACTTTTACTACACTTCAATATGAAATGGGCGATATATATTTAAGATTACATTTTGACGTTGTTTAAGGCACCGAAAGAGATGTACCATAACGTTTATCCATTAAGACATTACTTTTGGTCATACTTTACGAACTGACTACAATCCTGTTTAACCCTATATCGCGCCGTGTTGCAGATCTGCAACATTTATAAAATAACTCAGATTGAGCAAATTGAGTCACAATTCCTATAAGTGACTCAAGTAGATTCCAAATGACCATTAGCGCAACCAAAGGGGGTTTTGGGGTTTAGACCCCCTCCACCCCAAAATTATTGTAGTACCAAGCAAAATAGCATTCAATCAATGTGAGTCACTTGAGAAGCAATCAAACGTCTTATCAAATGAGTGGAAACCCCAATTGTATATTTCAATTCAGATTCTGGTTGATCATAATCTACTAAATTAGTCATATTTTTTTCCTTCAGACTTTTCCTTCGGACACAGACTCAAAAGTAAGAGGTACTCTTAAAAACTATTTAATGTGTTTTAAACACCTATAAATCATATAGTTTTCATGGTATTTTCATGCATTTTAGTTAATTGGAAAAATATTGAGCTCTTCCTTTTTTTTGTGTAACGTATTGTTTGGTTAATCAGCGCACTTAATCAGCGCTAAAAAAATATATATATTCGAAATTCATTAATTTTGTATTAGGGCACTATCTGACGTACATTTTACTAAAAATCGGTGAGTAATTAAGGCAGTTAAATAATAATTAAACTGAAGGAAACTTTTGAGAATCGATTTCTCACGTTTTATATAATTGTGGCACTAAGTTTTGGTAAAACCATATCATACGACATATCAATGGAAAGAAGAGCTCAATAAATTACCAATAAGTTTAAATGCATGTGAATACCCTGAAAAATACATATTATATACGTGTTTTAAACAACTTCTCTTCGAAACTGACGAAATATCGATTTTTGGGATCTCAAGAGTTTGTAAAGACTAAACATTTCAAAAATTTTTTAGTTTATATATGTGTGCCATGAAAATCTTTAGTTTTTTGCTTATCTTGGTTATTCTGAAGAAAAAAAAGGAAATGCAAATACTTCGTTTTCTTAAAAAAAGGGGTTCAGAAGAACAAAAACCGATCCATGGGGATTTCTTTGATAAAAACAAAAAGAATTGTATACAGAAACTGTGTTTGGGGATTTCTTTGAAAAAAACAAAAAGAATTGTATACAGAAACTGTGTTTGAGAGTCTTTTAAGAGTCCCTCTAACTTTTAAGTCGGTATCCGGTGAAATTAAAGTTACGATCCGGCTTACTACATATTTTTAATTTTTGTTATGTTCTGATTCTGTTGGCAATACTTCGATTCCAGTTATATATTCAACTTCTTGAATGGAACCCACTAAGGCGACTTGAAATACATGGAAAAAAATTAATTTAAAAGTTAGATAAAACAAGAAAGCCTGAATTTGCGGAAAATTGGTTTATTCCCTCGCCACCGAAATAATCGAAGAAATTTCCTCTGAAATTGTTATTTTTCGTCCTTTTTTTACAAATATTTTTGTAAAAATCTATAACCCACACTTTGCAGAATTAAGTTTATAATGACATAATGAATTAAGTCATATGATTCAGTAAAAAAAATAATTCCTGTTGACTTTCGAAACTGGAGAAAAAATTTACAGTTCCTTATTTTCCATCGTATTTTCCCGAATCTGTTTCATAAAAATTTCTCTAAATTTTCACATTTTATCCGATTTTTAGGAATAAGGGACTATTCGGTAAAAAGTTGTTGGGTTAAGTTTTCTTCTGTTTACCCGTTTATGTCCAGTGACATATTAAAGTTATACGGTATAACTTATACCAATGAGCAAATGCTGGCTTAAATCGAAATATATAATATCTTTTAACGATAGATCCTTACCGCAATTTTCCAAAGAGCCCATATTCCTTAAAATCGGATAATATTTGCGCAATTTTGAGGGATTTTGATTTGCGCAATTTTGAAACTAAATTTAAAAATCGAATGGAAGATTATGATTGAGAATATTTAAGTCGATTTAAGACGAAATTTCATCGGCTATTTTAGTGGCGAGGGACTCAAAAGATTTTTTAAAATTCAGGATCTTTGGTTTTCATCCCAAGGTGTTAGAAATTCAGCGTTTTTTTTACTATCGGAATTGAGCATAATAAGTACTCACCAAAGGACGAATTTAAAGGTTAGTGTTGTTTATACAACGAAGTGCAGTATGGATGAAAAATTTTCATTTTTGCTGACCCTATTAGGACCCGAGTCAAAATGAAAATATTTTAGCTCAAGCCCTACAACCTTCGAACAACTGCCAAACAATAAAAAAATCCGTAAAACGGCGTACAACTGGCGCTTCCAAAACACTTTGGACGTACAGATCCTAAACAACGCTGAAGCAAGTTTATTTTATAACGACCTCTACCGGACGGACAAAAAGGCCTGAAAGTGACCATTTTATATTTTTTTTGGAAAAATAAATATGTTGCTGGCCAAGCCTGAAGTTTGAACAAGAAACCATTAGTGAAAAATTTAACGCACTAACCGCTACAACACAGCCGCTTTGATTACGTAAAATCATTTTTATATATAAGTTTTACATTTGATAAAATCCCCCCCAAAAAAATTCCTGGTTGCGCCTCTGCAAATGACTCCAATTTCCAATGAGTGAATAGATAAAGCAATTGTTATTTTTAATTTTTAGACACAACAGCATAGTTTTGCATTTGACATCAGTTTCATCAGTTTTGGGCTTCTGGGTCGACCAAACGTATGCGTTGCAACTTGCAAGCTTGCTGGCTCTACTGGTTCCGGTTCAAACAGTTTGCGAAAAATGCAAAGTATCTCAATAAAAGTTTAAACACGGTATTAAATAAAAAAATTTTCATGAATTTCGTAAGTAATTGCGCAACGTTGCATATCTGCAACACTTGGTTTTTTTGAAAATATTTCAATTAATAAGTTATGAATAACAAAATAAAATATGTTTTCTTAAATTTTTACGAATGTTGAAGAGATTTTTAGGAAAAATATTGAAATAGGTCTTATTGCGCGATACAGGGTTAAAGTATAACCTCGCTGCGCCTTAAAAAAATCGGGTATGTGACTTTTTATGATTTGGTTTTATTGCAAAATTGAGAAGCCCTACTCGATTTTTTTTGGTCTAAAAATTGGAAACATTTTGTTATTAGTTTTGCAATTAAAAAATATAATTAAAAATTTGAAAAATTCACGTATGTGCTCAAAAATTCCTTCCTAGTAAAAACAAAGTGCCCATTAAAATAGGTTAAGTGCCTTAAAATGAAATAATTCATCCTCGCTTTGTGCTGGAGTAAATTGGGTTTTTTTTGTAAATATTTTCTAGAATTTTATAGCAAAAAATACAAAATTATAATGAGTTTAATTTCTTTCCTGAAAAGTTGTCGAAAAACATATAACTGATTTTTGAGGCACAGAGACGATATTTAAAATACTTAATTCAAATACTTATTTAGCTCATAATAATAAAAAGAACCTATAGATTCTTTATTGTTAGCGAATCGTAGGTTTTAAGTGATGGATTGAGCTCGTGGTCGCGTACGCTATAAATATTTTAAGTAGAGATGGGCGCGTGAGTGATTTTGACTCACGATAACGCACGCTCACGATTAAAATTAATATTTTGAATCACGATCACGCACGATCACGATGTGATTTATTCTAATCACGCACGCTCATGATTAAAAATAATTTTTTGCTCACAATCACGCAATATTTCGATGTCATATTTTACTCACGACTACCTTTTATAGGAAGAAGAATACACATACGTTTTTAATAAAAGTGCTTTTAAAATAAGAAACGTAAATTCAATTCATATCTTATACACATAGATACATCTTGTATATCTTATTCTATTAAACGAGCAATATTTGTATATATATTTGCAATTGCGTTCTCGAAAACGGCACTAACGATTTCGATGAAATTTACAATATAGATGAAGAGGGGGCTGAAAAATCGATCCAGCTAGGTCTCATCTCTGGGAAAAGCTGTTTTTCCGAGTTTTCACGCATTTAATAAATACATTAATTTTCCTGCCGAATATGCTATGTTAAGTTTGCTTAAGTTCATATAGCAGTGATAGATCAGAGAATAGAGCTTCTGTCCCATGATATCGAGGTTGTGAGTTCGAATCCTGCCGTGCACATTCATTTTTTGTTTTTATTTTTATGCTTCACCAAACAGTGATTTAGTGAATTTGTTATATTTTTCATTTATTTTTTTATAGAAACGTTTTTAGTACAGTTTTGATGCACCAATTTTTGATATAAAAAGAAATCTTACAAATAGAGTAATTTACACCAAATCTTAAACAAATTTTAAAAAGGAAAATATTTTTGTAAGAGTTTCCTATGCTAGAGTTTCCTACGTTTTGAAAAAAAAAATCTAATTTGCTCACATCTCAAAAAGTGCACCTTTTTTTGTAATTTTAAGAAACAAATTAAGTTTCCACCAAAATAAAATATAATGGCCAAATGTTATGCTTTTTGTAATTTCAATTTTTTCTGATATATATATCACTTAATCGTTCATAACTTCTATACCGTTTGAGATATTGTTATAAAATCTGGAGGAAAAATGTTTTTCTTATTAGGTCAAATAATTATTTTGTATATAATAAAAGAATCTTGGACCATAAAACTGTAAAAAGCTTGAAGAAAATTTTTAGTTCTTTCTTTTTTATTTGCAGTAAGTTTACAAAATTTTAAATGCCTTATAAAAATTCGAAATAAATAAGGATCAAATTTACTCTAATGCTTGGTCTTCACTTCGTCATTTTTTGTTTCACATGAAATTTAAAAAATCACATAAATAACATTTTTTTGCAATTTTTGCTATAAACGTGTGAAGAGATCAGTTTTTCATATTTTTCGCCATTGTCAAACAGCAAAAAAATGACAACGTGTTGGCATTTTTCATGTGACTGACAACAACTGACCATTGAAATTGACATAGTGGAAACCAGGCTTAAGAATTTTTTAATCGGTCTTAATACAAAACAAAAAGGTTTAACATTTTTCAATCGGCCGTCTGGGGAGGATGAAGTGACAAATTCACATTTTGTAAATATCTTAAGGTGTGAACAGACCACATAGTACAACAACTTTACGGTTAAAAATCTTAGAGTAATTTTTAAACAATACATGGAACTAATACATATGTTAATCCTTTTTTTAGAATTGATACAATTAAAAATACTAGACATATTTTTTGTGAAAGCTGTACGTAAATTTAATTAATTGGGAATACAATTTGAATTATGGTAACTTATGTTAAAAATTGAATACAAAATAACTAAAAGACTAATAAAAGCTGTATTTTGCTTACATTTTGTTCATGCTATCGCAAGCAACAGGATGTGACAAAAAATAAAAATATTGCACTATGCAATTGTTACATTAAATAATTAATAAAATAAAATTATAATAATAAAAAATTTAAAAAAAAAATATTTTTTACAACCAGGCTGTGTATCGAACCTAGCCACTTTGATTCTTAACGTTATCACCTCTACAGCTTATCCGACTAAGCCACGACTTTGTCGGAACTTAATAACAACCGGTTGCTGTTTTACATGCAAAGATCATATTAAGTGAATAGAAAACGACATCTATTGGGTAGTAGTATACAACGAAAAATAATGCCAATAGTTTTTTTCATAAGTGTTAAATCTAATCGGAACACCCTCTTAACTTAGAACACCCTCTTAACGTGGAGCAGAGCACCAATGCTGCGAATCAGTTCGTTCAAAACAAAACCAACACAAGCAAAAACAAAAACAAAGAAAGCAGCAGACACAACATGCAAGCAGCTAATGATTGATTTTCTTATATAAAAATCTAGATTATTCTTCTAAGCTTTTGCTATTTTGTGACTTTAATATAAAAGTAACAAAATCCAAAATGAGATATTCGTTTAGCGCAGGATATATCTGATTCTTTAGTATAAATATTATGTTTGAACGATGCTATATAGGTATGACCTTAAAAAATTTTATTAAAACGACTGCATACAAACCGCGCTGTAAGACGTAATTCTACGTAAAAAAAAACCGAAAATGCATTTTTTGAGATATGAACACTTTACTTTTTTTTTTGAAAAAGTAGACAACTCTAGCAAAAAAATTCAAAAAGTATTTTATTTTTTATTAATAATCGCTTTTCAATTGCTTTCTTACGATACTTCATTTACAAAAATAGGGGTAACAAATGACAGTGGTATGATTTATTGAAAATGACTCCATTTTCAAGATTTTCACTTTGATCAAAAATTGCTATCTCCATAACTTTAGAAAAAATTGCGATATAAAAAAATAACTTCTATTCTTGTAAGTGGAAAAGGAGCATGAGGTTAATTTTGGGAAAAAAAAAAATTTACTTAGTCTTGGAATGGCCGGCATACGTTCAGCATAAGTAAATTATCAAAATAATTAAACCAAATATAAAAAAAATATAAAACCAAAACAAATTTCGTTTAGTTGAAAAACGAAGTTATCATAAAATAAAAATGCATTTAAAGTTAATTGAAAAATTTGATCTTATATGTTTTTTCTAAGATAAAGTTGGCATTTCCGATACATTAAATACCGTAAAAAAATTTGAATATACGGCAGGAATCTGAGCGGAGCTCGGTCGCCCAGGTACTTAAAATTATATGTATACATAAATTAATTTGGAGTAAAACGATTATTTTTTAGATTAGTATGCTTTTTAGTGATACAAAATTAAGAGGTAAAATTTTTTAACATTTGAATACATTTAAAAACCATTGAATTAAATTAATAATTAGTACTATTTGAAAAGAAAAGAAAGTACTTCAATCTACATTTTATTTAAAGTTTTTATTAAAAAAAAATTAATCTATTCAAATTTTACCCAGCAGCTTAGATCTTCTTTCCTCTAAAATATGATCAGATACCGAAAAAAACTATTTCATTTGTAGCAGATCTTGCGGGTATATGTAATATTTGTCTAGAAGTTAGTTGTTCTCGCTTTTTGACAAAAAGTGGTCAGTGTTGCATTTTGTATGCAATTGGCAGCAAAAGCGTAGGATAACATCTTTGCGAAATTTGCCACAGATTGGAATATTTTGGTACACAAGTCGTGACACGTATAAATTTAAGTCACGCACGCTTACGCGCGAGAAAAATTTAATCACGCAAGATCACGAATTTTTAGTGAATTTTTATTGGTTTGCCCACGACAACGACGTGATTCGTCGTAACACGCGCCCATCTCTAATTTAAAGTCAATTCTCGAGCAATTATGTGATTCAATTTGTAAAGTTCACGATGTACGGAACGGGCTAAAAATGTGTGCATGAGCGGTACTTTCCGTACTCGTTATCTACGTTAAACAAATTTTCTATTTCAAAAACCGCGTATTAAAAAAATGTTAATTTCATAATTTTTTTTAAAATCGTCTTTAAACAAACTTACTCGTATACCTGTTTCATTTCACTGTCTAGAATTGACATCGTAATTGATTCCAGTGAGATGAGCAAAGCATTCAGTAGACGAAACTTAAAACTGAATTTGCCATGGTCCATACCAGCTAAAAACATAATTGGCACATGTGAAGTCTCACGCGGATTACCTATATGGTGCAGTATATGTGGCATCGGTTGATTGGGCCATATCAATATAGTGGGACAATTGAAATGCACCGCTACGCCGAAGAGATAATCCGAAAAGATGTAACCGTAAAGTAGCAAATCGAATTTGTTGTCTTTGTTATGCAGTAAACTTAAGAAATCTTTATCATCTAATATTTCAGCTACTGATTCGGACAGACGGCGAAATGCAGTCAGCATAAATGTCAGTTTTTCTAATCCTTTAAGATTTGTACTTTGCCGTATAGTGCTTTCCATGCTAGCGAGTCCAGTATGCAGTTTAATATGCGTTATGCTGGAATCGATATCAGAGGGTCTTACGGGCAGCACTGTTACCACTGTTATATTATGATTACGTTCTGCTAGTGCTTTGACTACCGCCAATTCTGGTATCAGATGCGATGGACTGGGTGATGGTAATAGTGCTAATATATTTGCACTATTAGTTGTTGGCGTCATTGATGACAGCAGTAGCACTGTCACTACAAGTTGAGTTGCTGAATTTAATAAAATCTTCATAGTAAATTCTTATCATTGACTATTTATAGACCAAGCGGGAACTTAGAACTGTTTTATTTTGTTTAAGTACACTTTGAATACGACCACAGACTAAATGTGTTTTATTTGATTATGAATGTCTTAAGCAATTCTGTGTAGCGAGTCTCGAATAGTTAAATCTTATCAGACAAACCAAGCAGTATTGAACTTGGAAAGCAAGAGCAGATAACGTTGGCAATAAAGAACATGATACTGATAGTCTTATCATTTCTATCCGTCCATTCATCTATCTAAGTTAACCGTAGGACTGCCAGCTGTCAGCTACCCAAAGTCTGGTCTTTGTTATGAACGAAAATTGACCTGTGTATAGATAAAAATGCATTTGGATGAAAAATCTTTAGTTTTTCTCTGTATGCAGTTAAAATGTGAACATCATTGTTTTGAAAAAATATCTTTTCAACTATAGTTAGAGCCTGAAAGGTTTTGAATTTTTATTAAATTTAAAACAAAAAAAAAATAGTTCAGTGGTTTTTAATTTTTTGTATTAATTTAATTTTTTTATATAAAGAAAATGATTATTTAGTAACTCATTGAAAATATTTATAAAATATTTAAATTAATTTTGGGCCGACTATGAAATACCCTAAACCTACTTTTCAAAAACAAAAAAAATTTTATTGTAAATGGGCGTGTCCGTGGGCGGATGAAGCCTTTATTTTATATACATTTAAATGTTGATGACAAATTTACACATACCAAGTTTTATTCTTGTAGCTCACAGTTAATGCCTGTATTGTGCTTTCGCTATGGGAGGTGGGCGTGTTCATGGACGGATTACTCCCAATTTTTGAACATACCTTAGTTTTGGTATGAAATACATACATACCAAATTTAATTTCTCTATGACAAACATAACCAAATTTATTGAGTTTTAAACTTTTTGACGCCCATTTTTCAAAACCATCTTTGTCTTGGCATGAAAAACATACCTGCCAAATTTTAGCTCTGTAGGTTAAACAGAGGCTTATTTATTGTGTTTTAAATTTTTGGGTTGTATGGGAGGTGGGCGTGTCCGTGAGCGGATGACGTCCATTTTTCAAAACCATCTTTGTCTTGTCATATAAAACATACGTGCTAAATTTTAGCTCCGTAGGTTAAACAGAGGCTAATTTATTGCGTTTTCAATTTTTGGGTTGTATGGGAGGTGGGCGTGTCCGTGAGCGGATGACGTCTATTTTTCTTAGACATTTTTGTGTTTATATAAGACACACACATATCAAATTTAATTGTTGTAGGCTAGTTATGAGCTGAGTTATGCAGTTTTCAATTTTTGGGTTGTATGGGAGTTGGGCCTGTCCGTAGGCGGACGACATCAATTCGAAGAAATCTTTGTGTTGATACAAAACTCATACACACAAAATTTTATTGTTATAGGTTAATTATGAGCTGAGTTATGCAGTTTTCAATTTTTGCGTTGTATGGGAGGTAGGCGTGTCCGTGGGCGGATTCAAAAAATATTCAATAGTGCAGATCCTTGGGTTTATGTGATCATGTGTACCAAGTTTCATCTAATTATCTCATTACAAAAAACATAAAAAAATAAACTTTTTTAATTAAGGATGCCAGATAGAACCTTTTGGAACTCAAAATGAACACATTTTCAAAAATTAATCAAATACATAATTTTTTTATGCGACTACAAAATTATCAAGTAAGTATAGGCCATATTAATGAAAATCTTTATTGCAATATTAAAAGTAAATGTGAAAAAAGGAATAAACATAATACTTTTTAATGTGAACCTTCTGGAACTCAAAAATTAAATTTTGTATTTTCAAATGAGATCATTTAATTAAAAATTGTTCCATAAAATTCTATATCTATGGAAGACATCTACTTAAACATACTTTGCAAGTCATTTTCTTTGTCTTTAGTTAAGGTTAAATTAGTTTTTGCATTATTAGCAGCCGGTGTTGGATTTGAAGTGTGGCGAGTGTACTATTTTTTTAGTATCGAAGCATTTTTTCATTTTTTGGAACCGTGCTGAGCTTGTAACCTACTTTGAAGAAGTCACATTACAGAATACAACTGTAATTTAAAGTTTTTGCTGGCGATTGAAAATAAAAGATGTCACTCGAGCTCATCTCTACAATAAGGATGTTTGTTATTGGCTACCATTGAAACTCGTAACTAGTGTCCGACCGAAACCAAAATTTTGGCCGAAACCGAAACCGAAACCGAAACCGAATTTCGGCCATTTTTGTAATATTCGGCCGAAACCGAAACCGAAACCGAAACTGAATGTCTACTTGAAAATTGTTTTAAAAAACAAATTATTTTTTAATTTTCTTGTTAAAAGCTTTCAAAAATATAACAATTGAAACATATTATAATAACGTATATATACGATAAATATTATTTTGCCTTTATTCATAAAAATTTACGAGCCTCTTATAAAGCCTTTACAAAAAAAAAAAAAACCCAAAAACAGTATTCATAAACGTCCAATACCGACAAAAATCTCTTATAAAGGCTTCTTAAATGAGTAACCTTCAATAAACCCTTGATAAAGCCTTTTTAAAATTTTTACTCTAATGTGAGCACAAATATTGTCAAAAATACTTCAAACTGTTTCAAAAAATATGGAAACATGGCAAAACATTTCAAAATATTGAAAATAAAAATTATAAGTGACAATTTTTTTCAGAGAAGAACATAGATTAAACATTTTTTTGACTGTTTGCATGTCAAAATATGTGACTATTGCTTTTTGACTATTGAGCACTTTAAATCTATTTCAAGATATTTTTATGAATAAGACCGTTTGAATATTAATGTTTAACTTTAAAATAATAAATAAAGAGATCATTTTAATATCACTTTAAGGAACTTTTTAGTATTTAAAGATAAATAACTTAATTAACTGGACCCAACCCACACGGTAAATCAAATGACTGAATTTCACGGTTTTGTTCTACTTAACACCATTAAAAATTTTGATGAAAGCGAACTCACATCTACCATTGAAATATACATATCGCACACTAAATACAAAACAGTCACAACTCAAAAAACATGACTTTTTAGGAGAAGCGAAAAATAAAACCCTTCGGTTGAAACTGAAGAAGAAAAGCAATTTTCATTTAAACACACAAGCTTTATTCTTCCAGTTAATGAAGAAAATTATGAGAAAAATAGTGAGATATGTGTTTTGTTAATTCATTTATAACAAAAAGTCGATATAAAAAAATTTTGAGTTGTGACTGTTTTGTATTTAGTGTGCGATATGTAAGAACCGAATTAGTAGTGTCCGATCAAATATTCGGTTTCGGTTTCGGTTTCGGCCATATTGATGCCGAATAGCCGAAACTGATTAAAAGGGCCGAAACTGGCCGAAACCGAAACCGAATATTCGGTCGGACACTACTCGTAACAAAGATACAGGTGACCAAACTTCAGTTAATTTGATTATTTTTTCTTTATTTGAAAAGATGTTGTCTACTTCCTGAATGCAACTTCGCCTGGTGGTGATGATGGTAAGGCACTAGCCTGTCTCAAGCCCCTGTGAAAAGGAGGAGGTTGTGACATGCGTATTTGGACTACGGTTCAATAATGTATGTTGCGTAAAAGAAAGATTGCCATGAGCCCTTGCTTTGAGTTGCAAAATCATCGAAGTTGGATATAAAAATTGGTTATTGTACCTGCGTATCCATAGCAAATGATATAAAATATACTGTTAGCACGGGGATAGTCAATAAAACTGGTTTAGCCAAGATAATTACTGGTATGAATATAATCTGATATATCTCTATGGGTATAAGAGTAAAAGTGATGAAAACAAACAAACTTCCAACGATAGGCCAGATAGGCTCATTTATGCCAGAAAAATTGGTCTCATGGAGCATAATATGATCCTGTGTTCTGGCATGCCATGCATTTGGTTAATGTTGTATGTCGGCTGATTCAAGTTTTCTAATTTGTAAAGGCGGACAGTTTTGGAAAAACAAATAAGTGCTCAACAGAATATTGAGTATACCTGAATGCTTATATGGCTCCAAGTTGGTCTGATTTTATAAGACATCTTGAGTAGTCATAAAAATAACCAAACAGTATCCAACAGTATTTATACTGGGATACTATGATAAGCTTGCTTATCAAGTCATGTGTGTCAAAACCATTAAATTCATTTCCGGTTTTAATTAGTGCTCATTCCAAGGTGGAAACCTTTTGCCGGGGGACTATCGTCGGCTGGTCCTTCGAGGAGTTTCGTGCTGGCTGTGGTAAGGTTAATGTCGCAAGCTAGACAACGCGTCGGCGTGGCGTTGCGTCTCAGTATAACCAGGCTGGCATATCCTATATGCAAGAGATTTTAGATAGGTCTCGCTCCTTACCAATGGAGGTGGATTGAATTTAATCTCATATTAAGTGCCCACAATTTGGTATTATGGTTATTGGATTAGTTAATTCTTTTAACCGAAATGTTAAATGACGCCTTATCATAGTATGGTATAAGTTTTGAAAACCTGATTTCCATAGGGCACTGGTCATGCCCGGAAAATAATTAATTTTTATATGGCGATAAAGGCGATCAAATTCTGCATGATATGATTGAAAAGAAGGTTTGTTCAGTAGAAATCTTGGGTGCTGAGTGCCTGGAAACTGGTCGATGAATTTAATTATATTCCAAAAACCATTGGATTTGAGAAAGCAACTTCTTATAGACATGTCGGCCCTATGATCCTGCACACTGGCAGTTTCGATGGATGTGAGTGGTGAGAATGCGTCTGTTGAGAGTTGATTTCGAAAGTCGATGACAACTCGCCATGTGGTAATTAGAGTTAAACCGAACAGGTAGGCAACTACTATAAACACTGGACCACTACTTCCAGAATGCATGAATGACGAGGTGTAGAATATTTTAAAGTTATAGTTCGAACAAATGAGTTGTTTTCAACACATTCAGAATTTCTATTTCGCGGAACGCAATATTTCTATATTTCAATATTTCCAATTTCATTTAGAATTTATCAATTCAAGTTGTTTTTTAACATTTTACAAAATTAAATATAAATTTTTAAGGTAAACTCCAAAATTTTTAGAATCTAACTTAATTTATTCTATTTTTGTAACAGCACTGGCTGCAGATAGAACTTTCTGGAATAAAGCGCATCCACTAAGTAAAAATAAAAAAAGGGTTTTTGTTATAGATAGAAACCATTACAAAAAGTAAAATCCAATCAAAAAACGCAAAAGTGAAAAAAAGCCAGATGGAACCGTCTGGTTCTTACGTCGCGATATGACATGCCGGAATGAGCTCAATATTCTTGAATCATATGTCAATTTGTCAAAGAAAAAAAAAACTGGGTGCAAAACTTCGCATGTTAAGTAAACTGACATGCAAGGTTTTGGTGTTTTTATAAAACTTAAGAATAAAACTAAAAAAAAAAGAATGACGTCAGTTAATTTGTAACATGATGAAAATTTAGCAAAATAACCACAGCAATTTTAGTCAAAAATTCGAATTATAAACACATAATTATAAAATTTCACACTGCAGCAATCAATTTTCATAATTTAAACAAATTGCCAGAAACATGCTTGTTAGATATGAATTATGAGCCGAATTTTAATAACTGGTGATTATAATTCACTTTTGGCAAAAACTATAAATGAACTAAACTTAATAATTAGCATGTCTTAAATTAATTGCCAAACTAGTCATTATTCTAAAAACTTACTCGTAAATCCTTTTCGTGTTACTGTCCAACGGTACAGTCATTGCCAAATCCAAAATTGTTCTTAACATGTTCATCAAACGAAATTCAAAATTGAAATTATCATCATTTGATATTCCGCTTACAAACGGTAATGGTACATATGATGTCTCCAATGGATTTCCTATCAAGCTTAAAATACTTGGCATTGGTTGATTGGGCCAAATAATTACTGTTGGACACTTAAAGTGCGCCGCTATACCAAAGAGATAGTCAGAAAATATATAACCATAGATCAGCAAATCGAATTTGTTATTTTTGTTGTGCAGCAAGTTGAGAAAATCTTGATCATCTAATATTTCAGCAACACCATCGGACAGGCTACGCACTGCCGTCAATATGCTTGTCAGTTTAGCGAGTCCCTTAACTTTGGTAATGGTGCGTATTGTCTGCTCCATAGATGCTAGACCAGAATTTAATTGAATGAATGTCATATTTGGACTGATCTCTGTTGGTCTTATTGGTAGCACAGATACGACGGTTATATTATGTTTGTGTTCGGACAGCGCTCTTACCACCGCCATTTCGATAATAAGATGTGAGGGACTAGGTGATGGAAGTAATGCCAAGATATTTGCTCCATTTGTTGTTGGCGTTAGCGTTGTTATAAGCATCAAAACTAGCATGGCTAGCTGCTTAGATGACTTCGACATTTTATTATTATATTCACTTATTTTAAGTACAGTATAACAGATTTTGCTTTAAGATACTTTTAATCCGGTCAACTGCCGGACATACACTGAATTGATGTCGTTGTATAATAAATTCAACCTTTTATGTTTTTACATGGCAAACATTCACTCGCTTAGATAGTTGTTATCAGGCCTGAGAACTTATAACGATCTTGTCAAGTATAGCGCAGATAACGTCAGCGCTAGCCTCTCAAAAATGACGTATTAGCATCTTTTCAAAGTTTACTCTCGGTTTTTTTGTGACATGAATAAAGATATCATTTGTTTGTTGATTACATTTTATTTTAATAAACGATCATTCCATTTAATTATGATTTAATGAATAGACAACAAAAGAGAAACAAGTATCAATAAAAGTATGAGGGAGTGAATCTTTGAGAGCTCATCTTATAGAGCACAGTGAAAGAATTAAATTAATTAATTATCATGTCTAGTATTTAATTTCTAGCTAATTGTTAGAATTATGTGAAGTGGTGAAGTGGTAAAAAATCCGAAAAATAACAAAAAATCTAATACTTGTTCTTAGGATCTTTAAATAATTACAATCTTTAAAAAACATATTTTTTAAGAATAATAAATAATTCTTAAAAAATATGTTTTTTAAAATTATTAACTAAAACTAAAAGATTGTTTTTGTTTATTAATTTATTAACAGAAAATTAAAATATTGAAATCCAAATTCACCCGAAACTTTCAAACTTGTACTGGTTATAGATACATGAGATCGTGTTCATACAAATGTATGGCAAAAATGAGCGTGGCACGCCTACTTTAACAAAAGTTTGAGTAATGTTTAAAATAGGTATGCAAAAGCAAGAGCAAAAGCAAAAATTAAAGCAAAACCAAAGCAAAGAAAATAATAATAACAAGGATTGATTTCATTGATTTCAGAGTTATGAGTTTTATTAAAAAAAATCTGTTTTTAACATTTATTTTTCGAGTTTTATTATATTACTCAGAAAGTAATATTTATTTTCGAGTTTTACTTTTTTACTCACAAAATAACACTAATTTTTGAGTTTTATTTTTTTGCTCTAAAATAATACTTAGTGTTTGAGTTTTATTTTTGTACTCAGAAAATATTACTTATTTTTGAGTTTTATATTTTTGGCTCTAAAATAAAACTTAAGTTTCAAGTTTTTTTACTCAGAAAATCAAAAAATAACACTTATTTTTGAGTTTTATTTTTTCGCTCTAAAATAAAACTTATTTGTGAGTTTTATTTTTTCGCTCTAAAATAAAACTCATAAAATAAGTTAATTAGAAAAAAAAGTATTTTGAGTTATACTTTGTAGCTCAAATGAAACACTTATTTTTTGAGTTTAATTTTTTCACTCAGAAAATAACACTTATTTTTTGAGTTTTATTCTTTTGCTCACAAAATTAGACTCTTGTAATTTTTATATCAACTCTTAAATTGGACTCTCTTTGTATGCCACCTTTTCAAAAAATTAGTTTTATTTTCGGAGTTAAAATGTAAAACTCAAGAAATAGGTTTTCTTTTCTGATTAAAAAAAAAAAAAATTAGAAAATAACACTATTTTTTGAGTTTCATTCTTTTAGTCACAAAATTAAACTCTTGTAATTTTTATATCAACTCTTAAATTGGACTCTCTTTGTATGCCACCTTTTCAAAACATTAGTTTTATTTTCCGAGTTAAAATATAAAACTCAAAAAATAGGTTTTCTTTTCTGATTAAAAAAAAAAATAAGAAAATAACTTATTTTTTGAGTTTCATTCTTTTACTCACAAAATTAGACTCTTGTAATTTTTATATCAACTCTTAAATTGGACACTCTTTGTATGTCACCTTTTCAAAAAATTAGTTTTATTTTCCGAGTTAAAATATAAAACTCAAAAAAAAAAAATTCTTTTCTGATTAAAAAAAAAATAAAGCTAAGTAAAAAATAACATTAAAAAAATTAGTTTTATTTCAGAGCAAAAAAATTAAAACTCAAAAATAAGTTTTTTTTTTCTGAGTTAAAAAATAAAACTTAACAAATAAGTTTAATTTCAGACAAAAACAATATAACTCAAAATTAAGTTTTATTTTCTGGATAATTAAAAAAACTCAAAAAATAATTGTTATTTATGAGCGAAAAAATAAAACTTAACAATAACAGTTATTTTATGAGTTTTAATATAAAACTGAAAATAATAAAAATCTTAATATTTTTGAACAGCAACTGAAACAAGGATCAATTTGGTGTACGTGACATTCTTCTCCAGTGTCTTTAACATAATGATTTTTTCTTTTAAAATTTTCAGAGTAACAGTTATTTTCGGTCCCTGATTTATTTGATTTGTTCTTCTCGGAGAATGTTTATGTTTTTGGTATAAAAATTAAGGTAATTTAATACAGAATATGATAAAAATACATTGTTTTACTGCTTATATATAAAAAAATTCTTGAAGTCAAAATTTTTGAAAAACAAAAAAATCTAAATTTTTACTTTGAACCTGAGATAATCAAAAATACTAAAAGATTCAAAGATTAAACATGTCAGAAAAATAAAATATATTCCACTAAAAAGCTTTTTTAATTTCATATAATATTTTTTATTTAAAACACAATGCCCGAAATCACAAAAAATATGAGGCCAGCTAAAAAAAACAATGCAGTTTTATAATAAGGAAAGAAATCTATAATAGTATTAGTTATAAAATTGTTGACCACTGTAAATCGAAATTGTTGACCACTGTAAAAAATACCAGGCTGAGCTTCTGTCCGCCGCTTTGCTTTAATGTAAAATAGATTCGTCATTTCCAGTGAACTTTGAGAAAATCAAGGGAAGCTTGTGTCAAAAAATGACAAGCTGTTTTGGAGAAATTTTTGCAAAAAAGGAAACAATCCTTGTTTACCAACCAGCTGACATATATCCGATACCGTTGACTGCAACATGCAACAAAGCACAAACATCAAAAAATAGAACGCATGTTTTCTTATGTAAATATAATTTTTGAATACAGCACGACTAATAGCGGATACTAACACAATTGTTGTAGCCGCAGACTTCAATCAATTTCTAATTTGACAGACGACAAAAGGTTACTCTGAAGTTTGTTTACTTTTGTTATAACTACACACAGAAAAAAACACAAATCCTTTCTCCGGTAAAAAATTTCTCTATTTTCGATAATAGCATTTTCTCTTTTTCAAATAAAATTTTCTTTAGTTAGAATAAATTTTTATATTTTCAAAGAAAAATTTCTTCACTTCTAGGAAATGGGAATATTTCAATGTCTCCAATAATGATAAATATTTTTCTAGAACAAAAAAATTCTCATTTATAGAGAAAAATTTATTGAAAATGAAATGAATGAATGATTTTTCCTATATTTTGATAAAAAAAATACAAAACAAAAAAACAAAAACAAATTGGCCATTTCAGCCCTTGAAAGGACTTTGACCGAGCTTCTTAGGATCGATTGTGTTGTGTGTGTTATTAAATTTTTGCACACAATTGACCGAGAAACACTATTCACAAAAAAAATACACTATTCACATTTTCTTCAATAAAAACAAATGTTTCCTTAAAATAAAAAGTCTTTTGCTCTAAAAACGATATATTTTTAAATATTTCTCTTTTTCATAGAAGCTTTTTATCATTTTTAGAGAATTTTTAGGATCGCATTTTGACAAAAGCATTCTCTGGAGCAAAGTCTATACCATTTTTCTCTAAATATGTTACCTTTTTTATCACATTCCAATAAAGTTTTTTCTGAGTGTAGTATTGAAGTCCGTCATACGACAGGTCGTATTCAAAATAATTAAATAGCAAACGATATGACAACATTTTTATATTCACCTCAAATGTTTTTTTGTCAATGTCGTCATCAATGTGTCCTAACTGATTAATATCAAATAAATTGTATGTGCATACTTTTAGGCTTTTTCATATAAAAAAGCACTGTATTAGTAAGATTGTATGAGCGGAACTGGTTCTGATTCAGGCTGAACATGCTTTAAAAATCATATCAATAACAACTAAGAACAGTTTGAGCGATATAATTGAGTTGAGATAATTGGATGAAACTTGGTACACATGGTAACATGGATCCAACGATCTGCATTATTTGGAATCCGCCCACGGACACGCTTACCTCCCATACAACGCAATACAATTTGGTATAGCCCGTTTCAAAAGAGAAGAACATTTTTTAGTTTCATTTTTCGATGCGCAGTGAGAAATTATTTTTAAAGCCAGACATTTTTTTTGAGCGTAATTTATTGCTCTTTTTGTACTGTTTGCAGAACTTTACGTTTTTTTGTGCGTATTTTTTACTATTTTTCTATATATTTAAATGCCCTAACATTCAAAACAAATGATCGCACAAGTACGGTGTTGCACCGACAACCTGCAGCAACCTGCATCTTGAAAGAGAAATCAAATACAAATTAAATAAAATATAAATTATTTTCTCATGAAAAAATTGTGAAGTGAAATTTCGGCTAACAAATTTTTTTTTTGACGCCCCCTTTTTTTTCAATTTTGATTGGTTGATTTCGAAAAATAAAATTCAGTACTTCCGCAGCGCAGTTGCGATGAACAACAAAATTCAGGAATAAACATTAATTTTTTTTCATTTATTTTTCTGCTCAGAGAATATTCAATTTTTTTTTTAATGTCGACCAATCACAATGAAGAACGCTCTCAAAATTATTTTCTTATTCTCAAACGTGCGCGAAATTGTTCTTCTCTTTTGAAACGGGCTATATGCATGTGTTTTGTACAAACAGAAAGAAAAAAGGTATCATCCGCTTACGGACACGCCCACTTCCCATACAACCCAAAAATTGAAAACTCAATAAATAAGCTTCTCTTTAACCTACGGAGATAAAATTTGGTACGTATGCTTTTTATAACAAAAAAAATATGTTATGAAATATGGACGTCATCCGCCCAAGGACACGTCTACCTCCCATACAACCCAAAAAGATTTAAACTCAATAAATAAGCTTATATTTGTCGAAGAGAGATAAAATTTGGTCTGTATGTATTTTATACCAAAACTAAGATCTGTTCAAAAATTGGGCGTTATGCGTCCATGAACACGTCCACCTCCCATACAACTCTCAATAGCGAAAGCACAATTAAGGCATTAACTGCCCAGTAGACAATGACATCGCTGCTAGCAGGCCTTCCTGTGGATTTTGTAGTACTGCCGCACTCATATACAATTACACTTTCTTTTTTATATGAAGTGGGAAAATTGTGCAGGCCTTCCGCTCCGATAGCTCAAAAGAGGCCCGATAGAAGCACTTCTTTAGAATGGCTAAAAGTAGGGGTAAACAAAAAGTGTTGAAAAAATATTTTTTTCTTATACACCTTTTTCTATCTATTTATTTATATATTCTATGATTTTATCTTCTCTCCTATGTTTTTTTAAGTTAGATTAATTTCAATCTATAATCTTTGATATAGTAGTAAGAAGGGCCATTATTGCGTCATATTTTTAAACTGATATATATTCTAACTTTTAACGAAAAAGTTGCCCTGAAGTATATGAAAAGTCAGTCTTTGTAGGGAAAACAAATTTGTTGTGCTGCCTTTTGTGCAGAAAAGGAAGGCCTTCAAGAAGTGCTCATAAGAGCAGCGAGGAACGGATGTGTTTAGTCTTCAAAAGTAGCAGTCAATGCAGGCCTTCATATGAAGAGCGCTGGTTTAATTGCCTATTGGGTGTAATCTACAGGAATAAAACTTGGTATGTGTAAATTGTTCATCAACATTTAGATGCATATAAAATATGGGTTTCATCCGCCTACAGACACGCATATTTTCAATACTTTTATTGTATTTTTGGAGAAGTGGGTTTAGGGTATGTCATAGTCGGCCTAAACCAACTTTAGACTTTCTTTACTTGTTATATATAAAGATAATATTCATGCTAGCTGTGCGTTTTCCGTTGTGTCAGTTTTGTCATAATTTTGTTGTTTTATTTATTTCATCAGAAATACAGATTGTTACATTCATTTTAATTAAGTCATCGAGAGAACACTGCGACAATTCTCTCTGACGACTTGTTTTCGTTTTGTCGTTGGACGCATGTTGCAGTCAATGTGTATCGGCTAATAAACTAACAGTCTGTGCACAAGTATGCAAGCAATCTTCATGAATTATTTTTATTATTTGAAATCAACTGTTTAAGAAATTCCAGTATTTCATCTTAATTTATGGAAAAGTTCGGAAAAATCACCCAAATCCATAAATTTTAAGGCAATACCAGGATACTAAAAATCCCGAGATATATAATCCCGAGACTTCCGGCACTGGAAAAAGTCCAGGACCTCAGGATTGAAAGTCCTAATTGAAGTGAAACTTCCCTTACTCGAAACGTCAAGGGACCGGAATTTCACTTCGAGTTACGAAAAATTCGAGTTATAGATTTAAAAAACTAAAAAAAAGACAGCGAGAAATCACGAATAGTACTTCGAGTTATGGAGAATTTCGATTTAGATAAGTTCGAGTTAGGGAAGTTTCATTGTAGCTTATACTAAAACAGTTGGCAACTCAAAGTCTAACGACAAGCTCACTTTTGCGATATTTCTTCCCCTTATTTTGAGATATTTTCCCCAAAACATATTTTTCCATGTAAGGCTTTTCAGTAAGAAATAAAGTTTAACTTCAATGCAATGAAAGTAGCACCTTTAGAGCAAGCCAAACTTTTTGTGTCAGGTAATTAACCGTATAAAACCAGTACTTTTTCCATTTATCAACAAATTCCTACTAGCAACAGATCAAAAGCAATGCTTAGCATTAAAGTTCATTGATTGGAAAAGCGTCAAGTGCATCCATAAAAGTCGTGGCTGAAAAAGTAGCATCAACAAATAAGACGCTGGCTTTAATCATCAAAACCTCGCGCGAACAATCGTCATTAATCTGGCGACTGTCGAACGTGACGCAATGATGTAAAAGAAATCCTTGCCACACCCCACGACAACAAATGAAACACTAACAAGATGGGCTAAAGTTACATGTTGCATGTAGAATTGACTGATTTCGGTACAGTCACATGGGAAATCGACAGGTTGTTTTAAATTTATATAAATTCGTATTTTCAGGATTTATTTTCTAGACTGTGTTTTGGCTGTTTTGCTACTCATTGCGCTTCATTTGTATTAATTTTATGTTGTTAGCCGTATTTATAGCATATTCAGCGAATTATTGACAGGCTTTGGGGATGGTGTTGATTAAAATTCAAATTATTATGTAACTGTTATTCATAGAATTAATTTAATGGTGATGCTCTTTTCAAGCTTATGAGTGACGTGGCACAGCCTCGAGGCTTATTTATTTTTTATGCTATCAGAAAATGGAGCAGGGGAGTACATAAAATGCACAGGATTAAGTTGAAAAATTAATTTGAATAACAATGTGAGGACGGTGTAAGTAATTTATTCATTGAATTTTTAAAACTGAAGTTATTATTGAGAAATAAAAAAATGTACCAAAAGTAAGTCGAAACTAAGACGTACATTTGACGCTTGTTTAACCGAATTATGTAGCTTTAAAATAACGTTTCAAAAACAAGTCAAGAACATATACAATTCGAATAAGAAAATTTGAATAACAAGAAATTTGTATTGAACAAATTTAAACAACTTCCGTTTCCTGTTAGCAATTTAAAATTAAAATCTTTCTGAATATGACTAAATCGTCAAGAATCGATTATAATCCTTAAGACTTGAATATTTAACAAAGAGAGAAGAAAAAAAAACAACACATTTTTAGCTCGAGGGATGTTTTACGCTTACAACATAACAGCGTGTTACTAAGCGCATCACTTGAAAATATGTCACAATTTTATGTATGTAGCTCTAGCTAGACTTAATACTGTCGGGAAACAAGCACGCATAATGCGAGATTTACGCACTTTCCAACACTGCTTTGTGTACCCCCTGAAGCGTAAGGATAACTTGACGCAGTAGGAGTTTAATAAATTTAGCATTAAGGTGAGTTTATTGGAAATGAAAATATGTACGCAACACGAGTTAGCGAGAGCATAAATAAAAAAAAAATGCTTTCACTTTAGCATCACTTATAAATAGGTTTTTAGAGCGTTCATAGCTAGGTTTTGTTTGCAAAAGGGGGCAGACCTATAATAAACATATCCTGCGGGTCTCTCAACAAATACTTGAGTTTTTGTTATGTTTTTTGCATTATAATATTTTTCAAAAATTGATTGGAAACGCATGTTCAAGTGTTTATTGTAAAATGTAACCACGTTATAATCTTGAGCTGCTCCCTGATACGTAATGATTTTACTTGTTTATAAAATTTAATAAAATTTGTTATCAAGTGCTTAAAGAATGCCTGCAGCCTTGACAAATGGTGGTTTATATCTATATGAGTTTCAAAAATGACATATAAATATCAAAACTCAAGAGGTCAGGGTTAAAAACAGGCCAAATATCTTATTTGTGCGCTCAACATACTGTACCCGAACTTAAATTTTTAATGAACACATTAAAATTCAATACATTTTTATTTCAACAACTTCAACAAAATGTTAATTTTGCAAAATTAATCCAGTGTTGTGTCACTTTTACAAACAAGTTTGAAGGCCGTAAATAAATGCGTGCCACTTCAACTGACTGCCAAAAACCTTGTCTGTTGCAAATTTTATGCCAACAACTTGTTTGTGGGGTTGACCCAAATCCTCCATCTCACAACACCACCCACCCACTTTTCTTAACATCATCCATATATTTATTAGTAAAACACCCTGCATGGCATAGCAACGAAAATTGCTGTTTCACGCTTCTCTTTGACTTACGCAGCCAAAACGGATAATGGATGAAAGGACGACGTCGACATAATTTGTATTAAGCCAAGTTTACAGCCGATTTATCATATTTAATATGCGATTTATGAACAATTTAAAATCAAATAAGTTGCACATTAAAAATAATTTATTACATTGTTGCGGTTTAATTTGCACGCCCACAATTTTACTCAAGTGTGCGTGCATGCTTGAGTTAAGTATTCGAGAATGAAACAATAAAAAAAAACAAATTTAAGAATCACGCAAAACAAGGATAACGTTTTATATTATTTTTCATTAAATAACCTCGAAATAGTGTTATATTTAAATTATTTTTAATCTTGCATCTTGTCTCTTATATCTTGTATCTAGTATTTACTTTATAGTACACTAGAGCCTCGAGTTGCGTCTTTTCAAGTTGCGTAGTTTTCGAGTTGCGTCGCGTTTTTAGGAACGCATTAACGACGCTACTCATTAACGAGGCTCTATTATCTAGGTTTAGTATCTAGTATCTAATATCTTTTATATTGTATCTTGTATCTTGTATCTTGTATCTTGTATATTGTATCTTGTATCTTGTATCTTGTATCTTGTATCTTGTATCTTGTATCTTGTATCTTGTATCTTGTATCTTGTATCTTGTATCTTGTATCTTGTATCTTGTATCTTGTATCTTGTATCTTGTATCTTGTATCTTGTATCTTGTATCTTGTATATTGTATCTTGTATCTTGTATCTTGTATCTTGTATCTTGTATCTTGTATCTTGTATCTTGTATCTTGTATCTTGTATCTTGTATCTTGTATCTTGTATCTTGTATCTTGTATCTTGTATCTTGTATCTTGTATCTTGTATCTTGTATCTTGTATCTTGTATCTTGTATCTTGTATCTTGTATCTTGTATCTTGTATCTTGTATCTTGTATCTTGTATCTTGTATCTTGTATCTTGTATCTTGTATCTTGTATCTTGTATCTTGTATCTTGTATCTTGTATCTTGTATCTTGTATCTTGTATATTGTATCTTGTATCTTGTATCTTGTATCTTGTATCTTGTATCTTGTATCTTGTATCTTGTATCTTGTATCTTGTATCTTGTATCTTGTATCTTGTATCTTGTATCTTGTATCTTGTATCTTGTATCTTGTATCTTGTATCTTGTATCTTGTATCTTGTATCTTGTATCTTGTATCTTGTATCTTGTATCTTGTATCTTGTATCTTGTATCTTGTATCTTGTATCTTGTATATTGTATCTTGTATCTTGTATCTTGTATCTTGTATCTTGTATCTTGTATCTTGTATCTTGTTTCTTGTATCTTGTATCTTGTATCTTATATCTTATATCTTGTATCTTGTATCTTATATCTTATATCTTGTATCTTGTATCTTGTATCTTGTATCTTGTATCTTGTATCTTGTATGTTGTATCTTGTATCTTGTATCTTGTATCTTGTATCTTGTATCTTGTATCTTGTATCTTGTATCTTGTATCTTGTATCTTGTATCTTGTATCTTGTATCTTGTATCTTGTATCTTGTATCTTGTATCTTGTATCTTGTATCTTGTATCTTGTATCTTGTATCTTGTATCTTGTATCTTGTATCTTGTATCTTGTATCTTGTATCTTGTATCTTGTATCTTGTATCTTGTATCTTGTATCTTGTATCTTGTATCTTGTATCTTGTATCTTGTATCTTGTATCTTGTATCTTGTATCTTGTATCTTGTATCTTGTATCTTGTATCTTGTATCTTGTATCTTGTATCTTGTATCTTGTATCTTGTATCTTGTATCTTGTATCTTGTATCTTGTATCTTGTATCTTGTATCTTGCATCTTGTATCTTGTATCTTGTATCTTTTAACTTTTATCTTGCATCAATATCTTGTATCTGTTAGCTTTTTTCTTGCATCTAATAAATTGTATCATTTATTTTTCTTCTTGCATATTTCATCGTTTATCTTGCTTCTCGCATCTAATATCTTGTATCTTTCTTCTTGCATCTAATATATTGTATCTTTTATTTTTCTTCTCCCATATTTCATCTTTTATCTTTTTTCTTCTTTTATCTTGTTTCTTGCATCTAATATCTTTTATCTTTCTTCTTGCCTATTTCATCTTTTATCTTGTATCTCGTATTCTTGTTATAGATATTTTTTGGGTCTTTATTCCCAGAGAATATTCTTTGCTCACGGATGGTACATTTGCACGCTTTTAACCATCTTAAAAGATTTTAATGTTGGCAGACACAAAATTATTTAAGGTCCCATTAAAGTTTTTTGGCGACCAAAAATAAATTTTATTTCTTTCAAATTTTTCGAACCCATAACATTGTAAAAATATTCTCAGAAAGTATTGACTTAATACAATAAAAACTGATGTAGTTATAAACACAAACGTACGTAGAGAAGTCAAGATAGATTCTAATTTTTAAATTTTCAACGCGAAAATTGCTGTTTATAGCCGGTGAACAGCATTCATATAAAACTATTTGAAGAATCGCTAGCAAAATTTAAAAAAAAAAAAAAATGTTCAACACATATTTCAGGTGCTTCACTTAATTATGACTCTGGGTGTATTAATTTATATTTTTATCAAATGAATAAAAAAATTGTTCTTAAATCCTTATATAATTAGAATGTAAAAACAAAAATTTTCTAAAAAAGTAATATTGCCTTACAATAAAACTTTAAAAACAGGGTTTTTTGTCGTTAAAAAACTTTAATGGGCTGTTTTATGGTTGCATATCCATGTGTGGGAGAAAATTTTAAAGATCATGATCAATGTTTTGAGCAATTTTTATTAAAGTATGTACCTATGACGGGTGCTACGAGTACTCATTGAAAAATCTGACTTCAAACTGAATGTTTGTGAATTTCAGCCAAATAATTCATACAAACAAAAATTAATTACTGTCAATTAAATAACTCAGTGCGACAAAATTGAGCGAAGTTGAAATCCTTGAGAGATAATGTAATTTTTCTGGTAGGTTTTGTCGAGTTAAAGAATTTGTATACTTGAAATTTCAAAAAAAATTTGAATAAAGTTGTATTTGCAGAGTTAATAATATCAAGTTGTTCCATTCAATATATATATTGTTCGAAAAGCTTAAGTTTCGTCTTTCAGGATCTGTTTTTAAAATCGTTTGACAATTAGTTATAGTTATAGTTATTGGCCAAAAAAAGAGCAAAGGTAGGCAAGTTTTGTCTTTCAGGATCAGGTAAAATTTTTAAAATCGGTTGACCGGTTGATCGGTTTGGCCTAATCAGGTAAGTTATAGGCCAAACAGTGGGCAAAGTTCGGTAATACCCGTTCTTAACGTAAGTCCAGATTTTGGGGTTGTCAAGAAAATTTCAAGCATAGAACATTCTTTAACTCAACAAGACCTAAAAAAATATTAATATATGCCAGGTATTTTGGACTGTCGCACTGCATTAAAAAAAAAAAATCAAAATTACGTTTCAGAAAATTTTTTAAATATTTTAATGTGTGACGGGTGTAACACCGATTGTGACGGGTGTTACGCGAGAAAAATCTCCATGTTAAAGTAGTCCAGTTTCATTACTAAAAACAACAATTTGGTCATGAATCGTGTTTGTAATGTTAATTCAATAACTTTTATTTTTCCAAAAAACAATTATATGGTATTGCGTTTTTGTTATAGTCGAAAATACAATAGAATTCAATGAAATAGAATTTAAAGTTTTTCGTTTAACAACAACTTCTTTAATTATATTGACGTCCTAATAATAATTATATTGACGTCCGTGCTAATAATGTCTACGTAGATAAGTATTAGGTTAATATTGGACTAGGACGTCTGAAAATAAAAGATTTTTGCCCTTTATTTTTTTTTTTTTTTAGCTTTGAACCAAAGATTTCTGGTGTCAAACCTATTCAGTCAAGTCTGCCTTGGTTCGGAAATGGGAAAATAGATAAGTAGGAGGGAAAGTGAAATCAAGAGAAACAAGTGTAGAATGTTGTATGTGTGGCGGAGCACTATATCAACATGCGAATTTGAAACTGAGGCAAGTGTTATGCCTTTACCTCAGTCAATTCGAGTTATTAAGCAATCTTATTCCACAAACATCTCTACCACCAACTACAACTTTTAAAGTCGTATATATTGATGAATTTTCAATTTCTGTTGATTAGAAATGAGGAAATAATTAAAGAAAGGTGAAAGCGTAGGACCGTGGCTAGACCGGGATTTGAACCCGGAACCTCTGGGTTGGCATTCAAGCACGCTAACCATTCGACTATCGAGGCCGTCAAATTACCGTCACGATTATCCCATATCGAACCCATTTTTCATAATCGCAGTTCTCTTAAGTTTATTATGATTTTCTTATTTATAAAACGACATCTTACATCACTTCAAATTTGCGGTGACTTTGAATTTTAATCAAAAAATCCTTCAAAAATATCAAAAAATATTTTAATTTGATTAGATCGCTTAAGAAGAAGTTTTTGGTCCACTTAAGAGATCCATGACATGTTTTGATAATATGCAAAAGTTGTTCTCATTTGCAGCAATCAGCCCAATTTTTTTTTTGTTTGAGCTTTGAACCAAGAATTTCAGTTGTCGTTTAGTAGGAGATAACGGGAAGTCAAGCGAAACAAGTGTAAATAATCGGAGTCGGCATAAAACACATACAATACAATTGATCATAAGAAGTTCGTTCGGTCAAAGTACTTTCAAGCCCTGAAATGGCCAATTGGTTTTGTTTTGTTTTTGTTAAAGCATAAGTCCATGGCCAGGCTGGGATTTGAACCCGGAAACTCAGACTTGGCTGTCAACCACGTTTACCACTCGACTACCCAGGCCGCTTTTGGAAAAACTTCGGATTTCTATAAATTAAAATATCACCTGTATTTACTTTAGTTTTAGTTGTACATTTTTAAACCAAGGACAAACATTTTACAAAGCTGAAAAAACTTTCAACAAATTGCTTGCTTGAAGAATCAGAAAAAGTTTATTGTATTGTGAAAAAGTTCATAGTGTGTAAGCAAAAGGTGAGTTTTATATTCGAAAATACAAGTCTTGGTAAAACCATTAGCCTGGCCTACCACTTGAACTTTTTATATTCATACCTAGTTCACTTCAGATGGAATCTTGAATGCCATGAAATAGTGAATTTTGTTGTTGAAATATTTTCAGACTTTCAAATGAACAACAAAATGGAGCATGAGGAAAATTGGAAAAAAACAATAGATGGTTGGCCGCTAATAGGTTATTTTATTCATGTCATATCAGATAACATTTCTGGAATATTACAATATAGCTTACAAGTTTTTAGAACTTGGTTTTGGAGTGTAATTAAAGTGTGGTTTTTTGAGAACTGATATATTTCAACATTTTTAATTTGAACTATACTAGAGTAAGTATAATCTTTAATATTAAAAAATGTTTAAAAGACATTATTGTAAATATTTCTAAGTTTTTTGCCCGTTCTAAAAAATATTTTTCGATGGATCAGCTTTCTGAAAGATTGAAGTTGAAACAACTTTTGCTTTTCGAAAGTGAAACCATAAACATTCGAATTTGCTGAGGTTTCATTATGAACTTATTGCGATTATTACATTCTTTCTACGCTTAGAAAAAACATATATTACTATCTATCATTTATCAAAGGCAAGTGTCTCATAAAATTCCCACTTTGACTGCCCGCCCCAAATATTTGTATCCACAAGGAATGTCATGCATGACGTTGCAGACTTTGAGTTCCCAATTTAACTGAACTAAATGTTCATAATTCAATTTCCGTTACTGCTAACACAGCAAAATCCTTTTTCACTCAATTGCTACGAACGAAAACAGAGATTGCACTCCATTTTTTTTTCCTGAATATTTCTTGTTATTTATTACCATGAAATCTCGTACATTGTTCGTTCGAAATTAATAAAGGTGGCTATGCCGCATGCCGTATATTCCGAACAAAGCAAACTCTGGCATAGAGTACGTGACAATGTAACATTGTGCTATGCAGTGACATGGTGCGGTTCAGGTTTAAGAAATCAATTTAATAAAAATAAAATATCTGATGCTTAACAGATTTTTATCTTTTTTTTATGAATTGATTTTTTGTTTTCAGTATAAATAAAGGAAACTGTTTGTCATATCGACTTGAATCATGCGAACACATTCCACAGCGAATTATTTTCAATTTGAGGGCAACGAAGCTTGACGTTAAAAGGTTATGATATATGTTCTTTTTGTGTGTAAAATTATTGAAATCTCTTTTGTTGTTTGAGATCAACATGTTTTTCAAGTCTTGATTAGATGAAATGATGTGATTGTGCAGTAGGAATAACACACAATCATGATGTTGATAGATACCTTTCTGAATATTATTTTGTGGTTCTTGTAGCAAAATTAATTCTTAGACATGAAGAAACTTTTTAAATTTTTTTATTGATTTCTTCTTAAAATGCGCCCTTCAAATACTGTACAAATGTATATTTTAAATAGTTTACCACAAAGCTCAGCTACTACAATTACAACGTGTCATACCAAATCCATCACACTTCTTGAACTGACAATTTATAATAATTTTCCGCTCAATAAACACCATTGCATACCACTTGGAATAATAATGGTACGCATTTGTTGCTTTGTCCTAATGAAGATAAACCGTTGGCTTCAAGGCACAACTGACAGCGAATGTCAAATTTTGAAAACGCACAAATTAATCTCAAGTTCTCTGACAACGTGTGCGTATGTGTCACAAAGCAGTGAAAATTAACGGTCACAAATCTAAGAACTGCTTGCTGTATGAGACATAGGCAAGAAACACCCTCATTAACGGGAAATTAGTTTTTTCGTTTTTATCCATTGTTCTCTAGTAGAAAAGAATGAGGAATTCTTGCAAGGACATCATCAGGCGTTTCATCATCAACTGCAATTCATTTGTTATGCGTTTCATTGTTAAAAATTCTGGTGTTGTTTTTTTTTTTTTTTTTTTTTTTTTTTTGTTAGCTGGTGTCAAAAACTTAATCAAAGCAACACACGCAAGCATCATTGAAGAAGTAATTTCACACAGCTGAGGCACAGTTTTTCTTTGATTTTCCGAGTTCTCATATTTAATTCATTTCTTTTATGTGCTTTTTTTCGTTGCGAACATTCCAATAACTTGCCGCAAGAACACCTTCAAACAATGCGAGGGGAAGGGTGCACTAGGTGTTGGAAATTAATTTCGGAAATGGAGCGTTGCTGACAAAAAGAAAAAAAATACATCCTCAAAAAATATGAAGCCTCTTTGCCAAGTGTCGAGTGTGTACGATTAGTACAAATCAAGCAGGCAGCATAGCAGATAAAAGGTGAAATTAAGTAGAGAAAATCACGTCCATCAGGATTAAGATTTGACCCTCTACATTATGCACTATCACACACACACAAACACACTTATAGGGTATACTTGGTTAAAGAGCTTCAGTCAACGTTTGTCCGAAGGTTGTTTGCCTCTTTGTCATTAGATCTGATTATGTTGTTGACATTTTTTTTATGCCACGCTTTTGTTTGATTTAATTTGAGGCTCTTGAGTGCACTCACAGGATATTCTGCTTAAGTCTCTCCTTGCTGTTGTTCTAGTTCTCATTGCTTATGCATTCTCTTTTGGCATTTTTCGTCTTTTCTTAATGCAATGTGCCAAGTGATTTAAGTGTTTTAATTATGCTGAAGTTTTTAGTGATTTTTTCTAGATTTTTAAAGGATTTTTTCTTTGATTTATTTATTGTATTTCGTGCTTTTGTTTTCTGTTTATTAAGTTTTAAGTACAAAAGTGTGTTTTTGATTAATATCAATTGCAGATAAATTATTGATATTAAAAAAAGGCAAAACTTATAATATTATAATGATTCTTTTACAGTGGTGGCCACGAATTTAGCACACACTATATCAGTAACTTTAATTTAAAATTTTTTAAATTTTGGCTTAATTAATACATTAATACAAATATTTTTCGGTACTCAATGTACCGATAATTGTTGAGTTATAAAATTGTGGCATTTTAATTTGTTAATTTTATTTCATAATTCTTAAAAAAGTCTTCTTAAGAATTAAATTTTGAGCTTTAGCCAAATAATTCATGAAGTAACAGGTTGCTACAACAACAAAATTCTTCTCAGAAGAACCGAGCAGATTAGACCATGGTTTCAAAAAAACCAAAATGGAATTACTGAATGCACTTTTCACTTTATCAAAGCAGTGTTTTTCTACTCTTTTGCTAATCGCAAAATTTCAAAAAGTTGACTGCATTGCTTCTGCAAAGATTTTGTTGTTGAGCTTTTTGTTTACTTCTTTATCACGTGTCCATTTAGGTTCCAACATTTTGTTGGTATTAAACCATAGAAGGCGTGAAGAAGATTTTTGAAAGCAGATGTTGATTATATGCGCAAACATATAATTTTTATCATGTTTTCTTAGGTCGTGCTCGCACCAGTTCACATGAGTTATAAAATTGTGTTAATTTTATTTTATAATTCTTAAAAAACTTAAATTCTTTAATTCTATTGGTTTCTTAGTCAGTCTTGCATTTTCTAACATATTGTAAGCACACGGTCTAAAATTTTAGTCTAATATTTCAACTTTAATTCAAAAATGTATGTTGAAAAATTTTAAGAGTTCACTTTTCATACGGAACATTTAAACTGTTTAAATGATTGCTTCAATCTTTGCTTAGTTATTTCAAGACTATTTATAACTCAAAAAAGCTTTATTTTTTTAGCTTTGAACCAAGGATTTTAGGTGTCAAATCTATTAAGTGAAGTCTGCGTTGGCTAGGAAAATGGGGAGATAGATAAGTAGGAGAAAAAGGAAAATCAAGCAAAACAAATGCTGAATGCTATATGTGTGGCGGAGGGCTAGATAAACATGCAAATTCAAATCTGAGGCCAGTGTTATATTTTTGCACTTTTTCAGTGGAATTATGCTAGACTGTCTTGCAGAGGACATGGGTTCGTATCCTAGCTGTGTAAGTATCAATACTTTGAATTTTATAATTGAAATTTTAATTATTTTTCATAAACCCTCGCGTTACTCTCTCCCAGCTTTTGGACACCGTCACTCGCAGGGTGTTTCATGAAAAAGAGTGAACCTAAATAATTCTTAAAAAATTATTTTTAAAAAAGTAACAAAACGAAATATTTTTTTCCAAGAAATAATTTATACTTTGAAGTGATGAAGGGCTAACTGTTTGATCGAAAATAACCTTCAATATATATTTAATTAAAAACAAAAAAAAATTATTTGAAATAAAAACAAAAATTCTTCGTTGATTTTATCGGTGATTGAACCTAGGTCAGTCGAGATTTAGACGCAAACGTCAAACATTCGGCTGAACTTGAACTTGAACAAATCAGTGATAAAATATCAATAGTACATTAGAGTGCGTCGGCTTCCATCTTTCGAAACTATGAAAGCTATAATGATTTCTTTAAGTTCATCAGGTCTCTTAGTTCGTTTTTCCCCATTATTGCAATACAGGAAGAAGGACATAAAATGTGTTTTCATGAACTCAAACCATTGTATATTACATTTTAGATCTTAAAGTCTTTTATTTAATTTTTAAACGACATCGGTTTACACCATGTCGGTAAAATAAAGAAAATGTTAAAAGTTTTTAGCGAACTCAAACCATTGCATTTGACTCGGTACAAAATCAATTGTACTAAAAAAATGAGAATCTACGAATTAGTTCTCATAGTTCATGAGTGGGAATCGTCCCAAGTCTAACCCAAGTGGGGAATCCAAGTTTAATTCTTAACTTTGCAACAATATTCAAGAACTGGACGTACTAATGCGCAATATAGGTCACATCTTTTATAAAATCGAATCATACAAAATTTCAGATATAGCTATCTGTAGTAAATATGTAAATGAAAAGTGGACCGAAGTGACTACCTTGAGGTACGTCCGATGGGACGACACTATAATTACATGGAATACATTTAACATATTGGGTTATTTAACTAAGAAAGGACTTAAACAAAGAAATTGAAATACAAAATTTTTCTAATATTTTAGTTAAGATCAACTTAAGGACGTGATCAATTCGACCTGGGCATTTAACAGGGCATTTCAACTCGACTCAATTAACTGACCTAGGAATGGAACAAGAAAAATATGTGATATAAGGTTCGGACCAGGAGACTTGTTATGATCTAACTCATTTATAGAATTGATATTGTCAACCTTGTGTTAAATTGATTGTGCAAACGAATGGATCTGCCTAGAGATTACAAATCATCTGTGAGTTAAAATAAGATACATTTGCTTTAAACATGGTAACTGAACATGCGGTCGATTTTTGATTGCCGTTTACGAAGTCAAAAAATAATTGAAATAAAAAGTGTACTTTACATTAGAGGTGGAAAACTATCGATAATCAGCCCTATCGATAGTATGCGATAGTTTAGAAAAAACTATCGATAACTATCGATAGTCTTAAAAGTTGAAAATTTGTATAAATCATTTTTAATTATGAAAACTAAACATAAATGTTCATACATAATAATATAAAAAAAATAAAATAAATGCATTTTAGGCAACTTAGTTCAAATGTATTTATTTATAAAAACAACGTACAATATATAAATGAAAATTACCATAGAATATTGTCATACATTTTTATTGTTGCCTTTCTAGCCATTGATTTTTATTTAAAAAAATCAACATGTCAACATTTGTGGGTTTTAGTCTACCTCGTCTATCAGAAACAATAATCCCAGCTTTAAAAAATCGACTATCGATAGTTTTGAGCGACTATCGATGTTTACGATAGTCTCATACTATCGATACTATCGATAGTACCATCGATAGTTTTCCACCTCTACTTTACATACTATACTATACTATACTATACACGATATATACTATACTATACTATACTATTCTATACTATACTATACTATACTACAGTAGCGTAGCAAGGGGGGAGGGGGGCGGTCCGCCCCGGGTGGACGCCAAAATGGGGTGCAAAATTTAGCAAAAGAACTTTTTAACAAATAATTTTTGATTTTTTTAATAAAAAGAACGCATCTCAATGACTTCGGTCTTATATTTGAATATCAAGAGGGTGCAAAAGTGAATGAAAATATTTTTTACCATCACCAGGACTTTGTTTTTATTGCAAATAACTTTAATTTTATATTCAATTTTGTTCAATATTAACGCTCACACTAAAACCCAAGTCAATTCCATATGTAATTTTTCATTGGTTAGGGGTGCAATTTCCAAACAAATTATACTCCAATTTTCATGATACTAAGATGGAGTACAAAAGAAAAAATGTAAAAAACATTTTATTTTATATTCCGTTAAGTTTTATAAAAAAGCACTTGTTCAAACTTTCGTTTCGAAAACCTGCATGATTTTCAGAGTATGATGAATGAAGGCGCCAATTGTTTTTTAAGCAGTACATTTCTCCAGAAATTTTCAGAAAAACATGTTCATGTCATAAAGGTCAAAAATAAAAATATACTTTAATGATTTTGTGATAACTAAGTTCTGAGACTATATATCGTGAAATAAACCTCTTTTACAGCTTTTAACCTGCTAGAACATAGTTTTGAATAGTAATATGTTTTGGGTATACTGTTACATAAAATTACCAGTTTAAAAATCATTAATAAACTTATTACTCGCTAAAAAAATTTCTAAAAAATTAAATTGATTTAAATTCATTACATTTTTTATTTTAATAAAATAAATGGCGTTCTATGACAATTTATGGCATTTTGACTTTTTTTTTTATTTTGAAGATGTCTACTAAAAACTCTTAGATAATTTTCTAACTCCTTTATTTTACTAAAATAATTATTATGATGTTCAAATCAACCAACAAAAACTATCAAAAATACAGTTTTTAAGAGAAGATAAGTCCCTTAAAAATTATACTAATTATAAAAATTTAATTTTGTTCTCAATCACCGAATGAGAAGAATCAACAGATTTCTTGGAATTGCCAGCTCTTTTTGAGCCATTCATGACTCTTGACCTTATCCAACCTGTGCAAGTTTGCTTTGGGAATTATGTAGATGATGAGAATGAAACAAATTTCTGATATAAATTTGGTATCACTGTAATATTGTGATACTGAGATATTTATGGTGGTATATTTATAAAGCAGTCAAATGTTACAGACCTCAATCTTGTCTATAAAAGTTCAAGCGGAGATTAATATAGATACTATAATTTTTTTATATATTATAATCTTATATATCAAAATCTCGTGTCACGGTGTTAGTGTTTGAACTCCTCCGAAACGGCTGGACCGATTTTCATGAAATTTTTTTGTATATTTGGTAGTTATGAGAATAGGTTTTAAAGTATTTTTCACGCTCCTACCCACGAGGGGCGTGGCAATTTTTCAAGAACACAAATTTTCGGCTTTATTTTCATCTATAAATCACACATCAATGAAACTTGGTATAAACTGACAATTGAGTCTTGACCTTCGACTGTCAAATTTGAGCGATTTTTAGAAAGGGTGGCATGGTACCGCCCATAAAATTAAATTTTTTATATCGCATAGATTTGGAACTAAATGTCGTATGACAATGAAACTCAGTATGAAGTAACAAATTGGCCAGGTCTTTCAATTATAAAATAGACACGGGCATTGGAAAACGGGGCGTGGTTCCACCCATACAATTAACATTTTCGATACAGAAAAGCTATAGAAGTAAAAGCTGCAAAACATTTAAACTCGGAATGGAGTTACTATTTGGTGGTGTCCTGCTTCTTTAACGGGCATTGTACAATGGGAGTGTATCCGCCAATATAAGACACATTTTTTATACCCTTAACCTGAAAGGTCAGGGTATATTAACTTTGTGCAAACGTTTGTAACGCATAGAACGAAGCGAGTCCGGTATAGAAAAGTATATAAAAGTAAAAGTATATATATTCTTGATCAGCGTCACCACGTGAGTCGAGCTATCCATGTCCGTCCGTCCATCCGTCCGTCCATCCGTACGTCCGTCCGTCCGTCTGTGTGTTGTCCGTATACACAGGATAAGAAGAAGGAGTTGAGATAATTGAATGAAACTTGGTACACATAGTCACATGCACCCAAGGATCTGCACTATTAAATATTTTTGGAATCCGCCTACGGACACGCCTACCTCCCATACAACGCAAAAATTGAAAACTGCATAACTCAGCTCATAATTAACCTACAACAATAAAATTTGGTATGCATGTGTTTTGTATCAACACAAAGATGTTTTTGAAAAATGGTTGTCATCCACTCACGGACACGCCCACCTCTCATACAACCCAAAAATTGAAAACGCAATAAATAAGCCTCTGTTTAACCTACAGAGCTAGAATTTAGCACATATATTTCTTAAAACAAAACAAAGATGGTTTTCAAAAGTGGACATCATCCGCCCACGGACACGCCTACCTCCGATACAACGCGAAAATTGAAAACTGCATAACTCAGCTCATATTTAGCCTACAACAATAAAATTTGATATATATGTGTTTTATACAAACACAAAGATGTCTTCGAAAAATGGACGTCATCCGTTCACGGACACGCCCACCTCCCATACAACCCAAAAATTGAAACGCAATAAATAAGCCTCTGTTTAACCTACAGAGCTACAATTTGGCACGAATGTTTTTTATAACAAGACAAAGATGGTTTTGAAAAATGGACGTCATCCGCATACGGACACGCCTACCTCCCATACAACCCAACAAGTTTATAACTCAATAAATAAGGTTATGTTTGTCATAGAGAAATTAAATTTGGTATGTATGTATTTTATACCAAAACTAAGGTGTGTTTAAAAACTGTGAGTAATCCGTCCATGAACACGCCCACTTCCCATAACGAAAGCACAATAAAGGCATTAACTGTGAGCTGCAGGAATAAAACTTGGTATGTGTAAATTTTTCATCACCATTTAATTGCAATTAAAATATAGGCTTCATCCGCCCACGGAGACTCCCATTTACAATAAAAATTTTTTTATTTTTGAAAAGTCGGTTTAGGGTATTTCATAGTCGGCCTAGACCGACTTTAGACTTTCTTTACTTGTTTTAAATTGAATGTCTTTGGAAATATTAGTCACAAATTCAAGAAACTCGGCTTGGAGTAACAATTTGGTGATATTCTACTACTCGGAAGTGTGTGGCTTAGCATGCTCGGAGCCCGGGTTCGATCCCCAGCCGCGGCGAAAAGTGTTTTTAAATAAAAATTTTTCTGATCGGTCACAACTTCTCTGCAGACAATGGCAAACCTCAGAGAGTAAATAATGCCATGTAAAGCTTCTTGAGAACATGAACTTTAGCCGTTCGGAGTCGGCATAAAGCATGTAGGTCCAGTTCGTTTTAATATATTATTTTAACTTTTCATTTAAATTTTATGTAGAAAATTGTGGTTGATTTCGAAAAAATATTTATATTAATTAAAAGTTATTAATAGAATATTTGTCAACGTTTTGCTTCCTATTTTTTCTTCAATTATGCAATATTTTTCGTAAATTTTTCAAAGTTTTCTATATTAAACTAACTTAAGTTTTAAAAAATTTATAATGTCAGTTCTTCAATAAGTTAAAACAGATATTGTCGAGTTAACAGATGGTAAATTGTTCTCTCACATCTTATAAGCCCCGTAGACAAAAATATTGGAACAATTCAGAAAAATTCTTTAAGTTTCTGAGAATTTTAGATTCTTACAATAGATAGTTTTGTTTATTTTTTGAATCTCTTCTAAAATATGTAATTTTTGTAGAGGTTGATTCGAAAATATGTAGTTAGATTCAACGACTTATTTTATAAAAAAAAAAAAACTTCAAAAGGGGTGCACAATTTAGTTACCACTCCGGGTGCCACCAACCCTAGCTACGCCACTGCTATACTATACTTTATTATACTATACTATACACGATATATTTAGGCCACAATAAATATATTAAATTAAAGCTTAATTTGTGGCCACCATTGTATATTAAAATAATATATTTTTGGAAATACAGGATAAGGGTTAATAATGTCATTGTTTAAGTAGATTTTGAAATATTTGATTCAGTATTTTAAAAACAATTTGAAATTTGTCACAAAAAAAGAGTTTGAAATTAAAATTTCAATTATAAATTTAATGCTTAAAAAACCGTATTTGAAAAGGCTACGATTTTTTCTTGGTTTTGTGCTAATTTATTCCGGGCTGAAGGTTTTAAGAAATTTCAAAGTTAAGCTATTTGCTAAAAAATCGTTTTAAAATATGCGAAATGATTCATTTCATTATATTTCATCACATCACATACCTAGTGTTATTTTGCAAAAAGAGGCGAAATGTCACTAACATACGCGCCTGGCAACGATTTTTGCAAGCTGTCTAAATAAGTAAAAATAAAAAAATTTGCATTTATTGTTAAGTAGCATAAAAATACGCTCCTCGTCTGCAAAATGTCAATTTTTGACATAACAATACAATTACACACAAACACAATTGCACACTCTCAGGCAAACACAGCCAGCGACACTTTAACATTGCATCAACAATATCCGCCTGCCGGATGTTAAATGCGTGGGTGTGGGTATGTGTGTAAGTGTGCAACTTCAACATATGCTTACGTCACTTCCGCCGATAGGAGTGTCAAAAAAATAAATCGTTTATTTTGCAACTGACGCGATTTCTGCAAGAAGGAAGTTTTTTTTGCAAATTTGCAAGTATCTGCCGAAGGAAGTGAAAGTGTAGCAACAAAATGATGACAATGACAGCTGAAGGCAGACAACTGCTTCTGCCCACCGCCAAGCCGACAGACGCTGACAAAAGACGCGATTTTTAAATTAATGATGTTGGTGTTATTTTTTCGTAGTTCCGTTGTAGTTGTATGTGTTGCGCATAAATAGCTAAGAGAATTGTTATAACTTGTTGTTGCTTCTGGGAAATTGGCACAACATGTGTGACTTTTTATATCCTTCGACAGTTCTTTCTTTATACTTTCATGGCGCTTAGATTGAAAGCTGCTTTCATAAAGTTAACGATGTTACACAAAAAGCTAGTTTATGTATGTGTGTGCATGAAGATATATTATATTTTTTCAAAAATTTAAAGCCGTGTATGATATGCTTATTATGCTAATGCACAGCGGATTGCCAAGTGTTTTGATTAATGATGCGTTCGGTAAGAGTGTGCCAGCTTAAAATGACACTTTTTTGCGCTAAAAAAAAAAAAGGCATAAGATTCAAATTTACTTTTTTTTTCAAAACTAATGGTTTTTTTGATAACAATAGCAAACAATAGAAGACTAAGTCAGATCTGCCCCAAGTTAAATAATTTTAAAAATTTTCTCTATATATATATATCCACTTCAAAATTGAAGCCAATTCTTTTTTAAAGTGCACACAAAAGTGTTCTAACCAATAGTTAGCTGATCATTAAACCACCCTTTGAATTGTTAAGAAAAAAGGAAAATCCATCAACAGATTCAAACAGACTTCTATTCAATGCAAAGGTAATCTGAGTAGCTTCATACACCGACGTACTTCACTTTTCTTTAATCTACTGGTTCAATATTTAATCAATGAAAATTGAAATAATCAAAAAATCAAACAATTGACATTCAATATGGTCTAATTTTTTACGCTACCATTAAACAAATTATAATGATTGCCAATGAGTACCAACATCAGGCAGAGAAAGAAGATGTTGGCAAACAAAAAAAAAAAAAACCAACAACCAAAAAACAACATGCAATGGAGGAACAGAACCCACACGCAGTCCATAATACAAATTGTACACACAAAATTTTTGGATCAGTTGAAGTGAATCCCTTGAGAGGACATGTCAGCTTTTTGTGGATTTCAACAACAACAACAATGCGAACAGGAAGGGAAGAAAGTCATTTGTTGTTTGAAATCGAAGAATACAGATATTGTTTGCAGTTAGCAGTTGAAAAATTAATGTCGAACTCTTGCATTGGGCGAAAAATATTTTAAAGGAAGTGGCTTGAAAGGTAAACATTATTGATACTTAAAACTGGAGTGTAGATGGAGTATAAATTTATACAAAAAATTTGAACTAATATTTAAAAATAATAAATGAATTATTAATTTTGTTATTTTTTTCAATTCCGAAAGATATATCTATGTATTTGAATTATAATATTTATGTTATATCCCAATAGGCAATTAAACCACAGCTCTTCATATGAAGGCCTGCAAATACTGCTACTTTTGAAGACAAAACACATGCTTTCCTCGCTGCTCTTATGAAGGCCTTCTTTTTCCGCACAAAAGGCAGCACAACAAAACTTTTTTCCCTTCAAAAACTGACTTTTCATATACTTCAGGGTAACTTTTTTGATTAAAGTTATATAAAGAATATATACAAAAAAAAAAAAAAAATAAAAATAAATTGGCCATTTCAGCCCTTGAAAGGACGTTGACCGAGCTTCTTATGATCAATTGTGTTATGTGTGTTATTAAATGTTTGCACACAATTGACCGAGAACTGGACCTACATGTTTAATGCCGACTCCCAATGGCTAAAGTTCACGTTCTCAAGAAGCTTTACATGGCATTATTTACTCTCTGAGGTTTGCCATTGTCTGCAGAGAGGTGGTGACCGATCACAAAATTTTTTATTGAAAAAAATTTTTCGCCGCGGCTGGGGATCGAACCCGGGCTCCAAGCATGCTAAGCCACACACTTAACCTGCATGCCACGGTCACCACAATATATGTGATATATTGTAATATATAAAGAATATATATCAGTTTAAAATATGACACCCTTTTTACTTAAAAAAAACATAGGAGAGACGATAAAATCATAGAATACATAATAAACAGAAAAAGGTTTAAAAGAAAAAAAAATATTTTTTCAATACTTTTTGTTTACCCCTTATTTTAGCCATGCTTAAGAAGTGCTTCTATCAGGCCTCTTTAGAGTCGCGACAGAGGAAGGCCTAGAAAATTTGCTCGTTTCATAAAAAAAAGTTTATGGGCCTGAAGGCCAGATAGTAGCGCTTCAAAGCCCTGCTTTTGGTCACTGGGATAATACATTTTTTTGGTAAAAAATATATACATATGTATTCAAATTTGAATACATATGTATATATTTTTTACAACAAAAATAATTTTTACCCCATATTTTAAGAATAAATCAAATTTTATGGTCTTTTTTTAAAAGGAAAAACTTAAATATAAACAAACAAAAAACGGTAGTATTTTCAAAAGTATTTTTAAGATAACTGATAAGACTTAAATACAAAAAAGAAATAAATAAAATCTATTCACAGGTAGCGGAGATATTTGCTTCAGAATTTAGAACATTCAATTTGAGACAGGTTTTTTCTCTCTCTTGGCATTTGGTTGAAACACACGCTAAATAACTAACGAAAATATTAAGAAAATTTATTAAAAATACTTTTGGTTAGAAATTTGCTATATATTATATCACATTTGAAAGAAAATTTAACAAACTTTTAGAAAAATTGAAAAACCGTTAATAATCGACCAAGATATTCACATGGAAAGTCAACTTTTTTTATTCAAAACACATTTTTTTACAAATTTAACAATTCACGAATGCATAAAACTAAATTTTTTTTAAAAATTGTTACTTTTGGAAAAAAAATTCAAATTCGAGCAACTTAAGAACTCTCCTCCAACCAAATTTCATATCAATCAAAGAGCAGATTTTTTCTCAAAAATTTAATTTCTCTCTTAGAAGGTTGGGAACCCCCTCTATCAGAAATATCATTTATATATGCATTCTGCACATCTGGGCAACAAAACCTTTCGAATGACATAAGTTTCATTAATTTTGAATTTTAATTAATACCAAAAAAGCGTACGACAAACTTTAATGTTCACGTATTAATATATAAGATTAGAACAATTTTCAAAAATTAGTCAAATATACTTCCGGACCACATGAATACATTATGAATAGAAAGAAAATGAACAAAAAGCCCAAAAATTGTATTTTAAAACCGTTAAAATTCGAAAAAGTTAAATTATTTCAGTTCAAACATCTTTCTTCCCATTTTTGACAATTAATTAATGAAACTAATGGCGTTTTCGTTTCTACCAAATAATGTTGCCCTGTCGCAGTGCAAAATGTTTTCAATGTTGCCCGCAACCCTGTAAAAGTGCATGTTTTTGCCTACTCGAAAAATGTCAACTTAAATAAACGAATATAACCATCCTTGTCTAACGCACGCATGTCATAATATTATCGTTTTAAAAACAGCTGATATGCAGGGCAATCATCTACCCTGAGAAAGTTTGCAAGGCAGAAAATGCGCATTTTTTGCCCTCTGTGAGTGTGACATTTTAAGAAACGAACACAGAATTTACTCACCCGTTTGCACTTATTTTAGAATCGAACACGAAAAAAGGCAAGGGCAATGAAAAGGCAACATTTTTTGGTAGAAACGAAAACGCCATAAGTTTTTTCAGTAAATTTATACTATGCGGCAAATCCAGTGTCACTCAATAATTATTTATTTATTTATTTGGATAAGCTTAATACAAGCAGTTTAAGTACTTAAAACATAAACTTAAAAACTAAAATTTATAATTAACAGGGAGTATCTAATTTACAATTGTATTATATCATGTACTGGAAGAATACATTAGAGAGGCGGATGAAGTGGTGTTGGAGAGTTAAGGAGGATATTTCGGAGTAGTGGTCTGCTCAGATGAAAATCGAATTCGTTGATCAAACTATTGGTTACCCGAAGCATTCTGGTTATGGGTTCACTGCATCCATAGTCGGTGCGGTGAAAGTTAAGATGGAAGAGAGATATAGACCTAAGGTTGCGTGGGTTGGTATTAAAAGATATTAATTGGAGTAATTCTGGACAGTTAATGGTTCCGCATACAAGTTGATGAATGAAGAGAACATTATTATATGGGTAAAATAAGTCTTAGGCTCAATATTATAAGTTCATGCAAAAAGTTTTATATATATGTCTACATTTTGAAAAACTATAATAAAATGGTGTGTCACTCACGTTTCCGTTTTTCGACTTCTTCTTTTTTCTTTTTTTTTTTAAGGGACAAAGTCCTTAAAATCTGCGAATTGTTTGAGTTAATATAAAGAATAGAATAATTTTGCGTAAAGAAATTGAGTAGAAATTTTAAGTGCAGAAAAAATATAGTTTTTCTCAGATTTTTTCATATACTGATTTTGTCACTCACGTTTCAAAACAATTTTAGTTGTCTTTATTTGCTTCGTGGTTAATCTGGTGAACCATATTAAGCATATTTTGTAAAAAAATTGTTCTTAACATTAAGGACATTTTTATAAAAAAAAATATTATTGAAAGAGGCATAATAAAGTTAAAAAATTTTTATAATATAAAAACAACACAAAAACTATTTCAGAACTGTAATATTCTAACAAAATTTATTGCGGTTCTGTATCCAAATTTGCATATATATCACAATGCCTAATTCGTTGATCCTTACGCTCATTAAAAATCAAAAACGGTGCCAAATATGACTATCCTGTCCTATTTGTCCTATTAGCAATTCCGTCGATGCCAAAAATAAAAATATAAAAAATAAAAAAATATCGATAGATATTTTTAATCCTTGCAAAGTTTGTTTTCTTATATGAATCCGGATTTAACTATAATTTTTCTCTTTATTTTTACATACGTTATTTTAGTGCCGGCTTTCACTTTTTTTTTATTTCGCTATCTTTTTTCATTTCTAATACAAAAGCAACCAAAACAAAAATTAAATGTCACTCACGTTTCACTCCTTTAAATGACTTTTTAATGAAAAATAATTGCGTGTGCTTGATTTAAAAAAATACAAAATTCACTTATCTTTTATAGAAAGTAAATCCGAGACATAAAATGTGCCAGCCAATTATTTTCCAAGATAATCAAATTTATCAATAAAAATTGTCACTCACGTTTCACTCTTGAATCACTTTTTTTTAATTATATTTTTCGATGGAAAATCATTATTCGAAAAAATTTTAATTTGCTTTTTACAATAGAAAATGTTTCAATTATAGATATTATATAACTGTGCTTTGATATTGAGATCGCGAAATACGAAATTAGCAAGACATAAAAAAACGTACAATTCTTTTAACTTACAGGTTATAAATACATATAATAAAATCATTTAAAATTCAAGGATACAATAAGTTTTTTTTAAATACTTTTACCGTAGGAAAACACAAGCAATATTCTTAACGTTCCATGTATTTTTATTGACCTTATTACGTTGACTGCCGACTACGAGATAACTCAAAGATTGCGTTCCCTTCTAGGGTGCCAACTACGAGTTATATCGTACTCACTCAACCTGTCATTTTACGTTGTCACAGAAGCCAACTACGAGATAATACGAAGGTCCTTTTTCTCCCAAAAAAAAATATCATTTTTGCTTTTTGATGAAACCTTTGATCTAGAAAGAGTTTTTAGTAATATAATTTGAAAAAATAAAATTGTTATTTTTCCCAGTTTTCTGAAAATTGCCACGGCAGTCAACGTGTTAAAGCAAATTATTTTTCAAGGTTTAGGTTTACTTTTTCTGGATTTGCCGTATGGAAAAAAAAATTAAAGTCGTTCCAATGAAAAGTTCTTCCCAAACCATATTTCATATCAATTAAAAAGCAATTCTTTTTACAAAAATTGCTGTTCTAATTTTTGGGAAGTATGTAAATTTGGGAAAAATATGTATTATTCCCAATTCTTAATTCTGATTTAATGATACCTTGATCGTTAGTATCGGTCTGGCCGGCAAAGAATTGGCCTATTAAAAATAACGTAAAAATCGTGAGCTAAAAGAATAAAACTTGGCATGTGTAAATTTTTCATGAAAACTGAAATGGGATACGCCCACAAAAAACAGAAAACGAATGTTCCATTTCAGCCATTGAAAGGACTTTGACCGAGCTACTTATGGTCAATTGTGGTATTAAATGTTTTGCACACAATTGACCGAGAACTGGACCTACATGTTTTATGCCGACTCCCAATGGCTAAAGTTCATGTTCTCAAGAAGCTTTACATGACATTTTTACTCTCTGAGGTTTGCCATTGTCTGCAGAGAGGTGGTGACCGATCAGTAAAATTTTTTATTGAAAACAACTTTTCGCCGCGACTGGGGATCGAACCCGGGCTCCGAGCATGCTAAGCCACACACTTAACCTGCATGCCACGGTCAACACGGGTTACGCACACCCATACCATTATTTTATATTGAAGAAGAAGGTGAAGGGTATTTCACAGTCAGGCTAGAGCGACTTAAGACTTTTTTAACTTGTTCTTTAACTATCTCAGAAAATAATTATTTTCACAAACTAACAAAAGTTATTGATCATTAGAGTACAAACAGTGGACTTAAGCATACTTGATTGTAGGTTAATGAATATTAATATTTTAGCATGCAAATCGATTTTTAAAAAATTTTCTTTTAAAATTTCTTCTTCAGTATGTTTGCATGTGGTGGCTGCAAATACTCTGAGGGATCTAACAATAATTCAAAAAATAAGCAAAACCATTAAAAAATAGGCTATGGTGTCATGGCTGGGCATTGTAGCATCAACTCACATGCCTGGCACTGACACACGCCGCCGAGCGTACACAATTCCTTGGAGGAATTTTTTGTTTTGTTCCAACTCCATACATTTAAATTGTTCTGCTTAGATTTTCACACATTTCAGCGAGATGTGCAACAATCACCGCGGGACATGCGAGTGTGTGTTTGTGTGTGAAAACGCGTATTTAAAAGTGTAATGCACCCACTGACACCCTCATTTTAACATATGAGGTGGCGGCATCCCTTTTTTGTGTCTGTTGATGAGCCACACCGTGTGTAAATACATCTTTAGCAGCTACTGATGCTGCTGTGAAGTAGTTCGTGGAAAATATATAAATTTGAAAAATGAAAATGATTTGGCACTTTCGTCATGGGAGAATTGCGCTGAGAACAGCCGCGTTGACAGACGTCACCATGTTGCCGATTGAAATCATCATCGATACTTTGTTAACATTGCTTAAGTGTGTCTGTTTCGAGGGTCTGGTACTGTGGTAACCACCCGCGACAGCCAAATCGAACTATTTTTTTCCATTTTTTTTTTAATGTTTGCGTCAAATTTAAAATGATCGGGGTAATCATTATTCAAAGGATAAACGTGTTGTTGTCCCAAAGGACATGCTGCCAAGATGTCGTTTTATAAATAAAAATTGCATGATTTTGCGTAAAAAAGAGAGAAGGTATAAGTATAAGAAAACACTTGATTTTTTTTTTTTTTTGGCACATACGCAAATGTAGTCTGGCAGGCTGCAGGATAATCACATCATCAAGTCGCGCACAGTGATTGATAGTGCGAGTGTTCGTGAGTATGTGACAAACACATTTTGACAAACCTTTGCCTTGCATATGAACTCAATCATATGTGTATCCTTTATCCTTACGTTGTTGCACTGATAAATAGGTTATTAGCGGGCGTTCGGGTTCGTTGTTGATGTCATGCGGTTTAACTCCTTTCCCATTATCGCTTTTATGAAAGAGCTGCTGTTCGTTCGTCGCCCCCTTTTTTTAGCTTTTTAAAATTTTGAATGTTTCTGCTTTTTTGAGACTAGTTTAAATATATTTTTAATTTTTGCATTTTTTCATGCAAATAAAATCATTTGTTATGATATTTATGAAGAGGGTGTTATTTTGACAGACCATTATTTAGGGGTTAAATTTATAATGTTATGCTTGGTTTAATATTTCAAATCCTGCAAAAATAGGCATGCTATTGAGAGGTTTTTCAAGAAAAAAAAAGTTTTATTTAAATACTGTTTCGGAAAGTTTTCATTCTTAAATTTTAAGAATGATATTCTTGTATAAGATTTAATAGTTGTTTAGTACAAAATATACTCTGAATTCAGGTACAGTCGCGTTAAACATATCCTAGCAATTTACTGACATAAAAAGTATTAAAGTTTTTACACTCAGAAAAATATCAACTGTAATATTAACAGTCGGCCGCTGTTATTTCAAAACACTGTTCGATTCAATGATTTGCGTTTAAGTAAACAATTTTCTTTGTTGAATGAACGTTTAAAAGTATTTTTGTTTTGTTAAAATCATCTGTTGAAATATTTTTGTGCTTATATTGAATTGTCAATTTTTTCTTAAAAAAAAACAAAAACAAATTGGTCATTTCAGCCCTTGAAAGGACTTTGACCGAGCATCTTAGGATCGATAGGTTGTGTGTGTTATTAAATTTTGCACACAATTGACCGAGAACTGGACCTACATGTTTTATGCCGACTCCGAACGGCTCATGTTCTCAAGAAGCTTTACATGGCATTATTTTACTCTCTGAGGTTTGCCATTGTCTGCAGAGAGGTGGTGACCGATCAGAAAAATTTTTTATTGAAAAAAATTTTTCGCCACGGCTGGGGATCGAACCCGGGCTCCGAGCATGCTAAGCCACACACTTAACCAGGTTAAGTGTGTTTTTTCTTAGCAATAGTTTTAATATGTGTTTTGCTATATTTATATTATCGTTGCCAGTAGCTCAGTGGATGTGCACTAGACTGTCATGCGGGAGACGTGGGTTCGAAACCTAGCTGTGTAAGTATCAAAAATTGTAATTTAATAATTGAAATAATAATAATTCTGTTTCATTAATAGTTTGATCAAAAATAACCTTCAATATTAATGCTTACAATCTTGCAAAAAAAAAAAAAATTGCAAATTTCATTTTTTATTTAAAAAAAATATTTTAAATAAAACAAAAATTGTATTGGCCTTGCCGGATTTGAACCGTGGACACTCGAGTACTAGACGCACACGTTAGCACACTCGGCCATACATGTACTTTCAAACCAGTGATCAAATTTCAATAAGTAAGTTTTTATACGGGTTTCGTGTTCTATAGACCAACAGTCAACCGACTGTTGATTTGAAAGTTTCATTTGTTGGATGGTATTTAACAGTGAAATCTGTTATTTCAACCCATGATTTGTTTAATAAAACAGCATTTTTTCCCTGAGTGTAGGTCTAAAATTTCATAGAAATATTTGGATAGAATACTTAAAACTCTAGAGCACTTTTTTATGGGTCATTGTGACTTATTGTGAAGAGGAAGCTTATCAGAAGCAGTGCAGCCGAACTGCACTTTACTTGTTGTTTTTCTAAGTTTTCACGCTAGTAACACTACACTGGGAATTTAATTTTATTAAAAACAAAGGGTGAGTTATTTATAAAGACCAATATTGCGATGCATTGACATGCATTCTCATCAACCAACACATCAACAGCCTGGCAACCACCCACATACTAATCAAGGCATTTTTGTTGTAGCACATTTCAAGCGCTGAACAATGCTTTTCCAATTAAGGTTTTCATCCGGCGGAACAACAGCAGCATTCCGTATCCAATGTTCACGCCACGAAATAGTGTGAGGGTGTGTGTATAAGTGTGCTCTGCGTTAGTGTGGTTAACGATGCATGCGAATGTACGCTGATCGACCATGGTCAGACAAACAGCAGGCAGCAGCGGCATCAACATGTGTCATGATGGCAGCCAACGAAGCACTAAATGCAGAACGCTTTAAAGCGGAAATAGCGGCAAAGCGCTACACTGTTGCTGCAAAATCAGACAAACCGGAAATGAGTGCCCAGTACATGGTATTCTTAAGGGCACACATTGACCATTTGTTTAAAATACCAATGATTCATTTAGCTTATCAGTGTCATGGGTTACAACTAGAATCTGCGTTAACTCTAGTTATGTTTTTGTTTAATAAGTGAACAATTTCAAATTAACCCTTAACTGCACTCTCATTTTTGAACTTTGTACCTACAACCCTCGTTTGTTGAACCATTTGTTCATACCTGCAGACCATTTTTGGTCAATGTTTTTGGTCATGCCTAACAACTGTTACGTTCGTCAATTACTTAATTGAAAGTCATCGAGTGGAAATAAAAGGTTACATTTTTTACATAATGTTATCGCTGTAATAAGGCATTTTTTACAAAACTGTCAATCTTGACAAGTTGTCACTTGTTGTCACTTGTCCACAAATAGCACACAAAAACAATACCGAATGTTAAACCTCTGTAAAACTGGTTAGACATCTGCTGACCCTTAGTGTTGATTTATTGTGGAAAAATGTTAGATGCTGGTCAGTGCGCCAATTTGTTCGCGTGACTGCACAAATTTGCACACAAAACAATTTATTTAAAACAATCGAAAAAAAAAAATAACACAAAATATTGAACTCTAGAAAAAGTTCAAAGCCTTCGATGATATGAGCGCAAAATTTAAACAGATGTAATGTTGTCCCATTGAACATTCCACGTTGAGGACCTTTTGCGTTTCTAACGAAAGTCATGCTGGTCATTGTAGCAGTGTGTAAAAATGGCGTTTTCTGCTAAACATGACAGGGCAATTATTATAAGAGTGTGTATTTTTGGTATCATGTCGTTGCTTATTATAACCATTTGACACATGCAATGATTGTTGAGCGGCACTTATTTACTTAGAAGCATGTTATGACTGCAAATTAGTATTAAAAATTGAAATAAATTTTAAATACAGCTGTGTTCGAAATAAAAAGATCAACCAATGAGGAAATTAAAATCGTAATAAGAAACTTTGTGTTATCTATTTCTCAAAATTCCTTTTTCTTATAATAACTTTGTATACTAGACTATACCACCTCCTATGCAAAAAAAAAGTGCGCCATATACCAGCGAATATGACGCATTTGTGCAAGACAAATGCGAACATTTTTTTTGTTGGACCGAACGTAGGGGTCGCGCATTGAAATATTTCACCATATCTCTAGTGTGTACAGTCGGTTTTAAAGTTTGGCATATCAATGATTTTGTTTAATGGAGACCTGTATAGAGGTCATTGACCTCAGGTGCACCGTTCTAGTACTTACCCTCTAGATCTCAGTTCATACCATCCTAATATGCCACCCTAATATAAAAAAATATGTGTGTGGAAGCCACGTACGGTATAAGTGAAACTTTAACCCAAAAAGAAAATTGTTTTTAACTCTTTAATATTGTATAGTTAAAAAAGTTTAAGTAAAAGAGTAGATTAAATTGGTTTTAATACAATTTCATATATCCATCATACTATACCACTAGTTTTTATTTATTTTCAAAACCTTTATCCAAAAATTGTATATAGAAAAAGGGCAATTGATGGTGATAAAAGGGAAAAAACTGAAGACCCACTTATTTTGATACTGAACATTTAAAAACAAGACCAATGTCAGTTTTCTGTTTAAGTGGTGTACGGCAAGTTTAGCTTCCTTGTTATGAAACGATGTAAAATTGATTTCATTAAGACGAGACAATTAAGGTACTGATTTAAAATAGATTCAATGCAATTAGCTCTAATGCAATGCAATCACCATTCTAAAGTGCTTAATACTTGGCAATAGAAGCACAAACTCCGAGGTTTTAAACCTTTTAGTTCGATTTAACTACCCGTTTCAATTCGTAATCTGATAATGTAGTTGGCTGATTCCACACTAATGAGGAACGGAAACATGAATCCTAAAATGCTTTCAATTGAAATAATTCTTGGTTCTCGCATTGAAATGGAGTTTTTAGTTATTCCTGTTGCAAAATTATTTTTAGTTTTAAATGCTTTTTTATGTTTTTTGAAAATTTAACTAAACAAACTCCGAATTGAGAAAAACTTAAAATATTTTGTTAAGATTCAAAACGTTGAAAACAGCCATCTCATGATGCACATTCAAAAAAATTAGGTTAGTAATGTTAAAAAAGATAACAATGTTATGGTTTGGATTGGTTACTGCGTTAACAAAGAAAAATATTTAAAATGAGTGTTTTTTCAGTGTCACACCCGTCCCAGAAAAATGCTATAGTTTTCCTAAGAAGCAAAATGGGCTTATGATAAGCATGAAACTTTCCTAAAGTAAAGATATTGATGTTTTACATAAATTTGTTAACTTTTTCATTCAATAAATAATTTTTATTGAACTTCTTATTTTACAAGAAGTTGGTCACACCCGGAACGGTTTTCATAATTTTGTTCTAATAATGAAATTTTGCAAGTATATGAATAAATTCTTTGATTAAAACTAGTTTTGTAAATTCATGTATAGCGGAATCATTTGAAAAAGTATTAATAGATTAGATATTAGGCATTGTAAAGGTATTAATTTGATCAAAAATGCATGCGAAAAATTTTTTGCAAAAAAATTTTTTTTTAAATATATTCTGAATTTCAATGTTTAACTCAGAATTTTTAGTTTTTAAACTTGTGCTCGTCACACCCGTCCCAGGTGTTAAAGCGAATAAAGCGAATAAAAAAACAAATTGGCCATTTCAGCCCTTGAAAGGACTTTGACCGAGCTTCCAAGGATCGATTGTGTTGTGTGTGTTATTAAATGTTTGCACACAATTGACCGAGAACTGGACCTACATGTTTTATGCCGACTCCGAACGGCTAAAGTTCATGTTCTCAAGAAGCTTTACAAGGCATTATTTACTCTCTGAGGTTTGCCATTGTCTGCAGAGAGGTGGTGACCGATCAGAAAAATTTTTTTATTGAAAAAATCTTTTCGCCACGGCTAGGGATCGAACCCGGGCTCTCGAGCATGCTAAGCCACACCCTTAACCTGCATGCCACGGTCACGGCATGCCAAAAAGGGATTCAGTAGAACCAAAACCGCTCCATTAGGAATTCTTCCATCCGAAAAAATGATGCAGAAATAGCGTTTATGAGCCCCTCAACCTTTTGAGTTGGTGTCCGTCGAAATCTAAATTTCGATCAATTATTAAATTGATTTATTTAAATATTAAATTTATTAAATTTAAGTACAAACTTGAATAAAAAATTTCTAGTGTTTTGAAAAGTATCAATTCTTATGAAAAAAAGGTAAAAAAGTGCATTAGATTGGTTTAAAAATTACTCCACGATTTTTAACCGTAGGTATGTATATGATAAGGAAATAATAAGTTAAAATAATGTTTGCAAAGCACGTGTTTTTCGAGCAACAAATATTACATAATAAATTACGTTTAAAAATAAAATACAGTCGACATTCAGTAATACGAATGTTCTTTAAAACGAAGTTCCAACAATACGAATGCAATATTTTTTGCATAAGAGACTCTATAATACGAATAATAGTTAAATTTGTAAAATGCCGCTTCACCATGAAAAACGACGAGGAAATTTTCAAAAAATGGAGGAAGCACTTCATCAATGGTTTTTAGTCCAACGGAAATCCTACAATCCTGTCAGTGCTGTGCAGTTGAAAACCAAAGCTATTGAGTCTTTCACAATAAATGTTATGAGGGAAAGTTTTTCGCCAGCGATGGATGGTTTTCCAAGTTCAAGAAGCATCTGGGGAAAATTGTCGTGGTCAAGAGATCTTTTGGCTCTGTTCATAAATAAATTCGATGATGTCATGAACTAATTCAACCATTCGTGTGCGGATGAAACTGGCGTCTATTGAAAAATGTTGCCTGACAAGATCTATGTTAATTCAGGCGAAAGAAACGCACCTGGCCGCAAAGTTTCAAAGAAAATAAAATAGGCTTAAGTCGAAACGTTACCTTCTATTTATTTAAATACATTCCAGTAATACGAGTTTTTCGATTTTACGAGAGAGCCTGACATTATATCATTCGTATTACTGGATGTCGACTGTACTTGAAAACTAAGTAGAACTATTAAGAAAAAAAAAAACATGTGATCATTTTTATACCCTCAAGTTTGAGTTAATATTCGATATGAAGCGTTTTTTATAATTTTTAAACAGAAATAACAAATTCTGATCACTTGTTATTTTACAAAACTATAAAGATGCCACCGCAAGTATTCAATATTTCTAGTTTTTGTCGTTTCTCTTCAATATGTTTTAACTTGTAGACTCTCACTACCTTTCTTGAGATCTATTCGACAATTTTCCAGTAAATTTAGCTCATTAGCTAAATAATATTGGTAAAGTCGGTAAAGTCGGTTCCAAAACAATATTTCAATTTCTTTGAGGTTTTTTTCGGTATTGTGATAATATTCCTATTTTAGCGGAATGCGCTAACATAGTAGAAACATCTGTTTGCAGACTTTTTCAAGTCTAACTTTGTTGTTGATGACGATTTTTTCCTGGAGATATTTCTAAGTCAGTTGTAACATTTAATGATTTGTAATTATCTATATCTCATAATTTTGTTTTTGAGCTTCTTGGTTGTTATAAAAAGTTCTTTAAGAAAAATATAGAGTGCGTTTTCTTTCCTTCTATTTTGCTTCTATTTTCCTTTTCAATTATACTTTATATGTCCTTTTATGTTTAATTTTCAATCCTTTCCTAATTCTAATTTCAAATTATTATAAGAAATTGTCTTTAGAAACGTGCTTCCATACGGCCATTTTCAAATCAGGTAAAATTTTATTGAAGTTACCGCTCCATCTCTAAATTATCTAATATCTCGAAGTTATTTGAAAGCAAAGTGAAAAATAAACTATAGGGGTATTCACACTGCCTTGGGTAGTTGGGTAGATTGGCAAATGCCATTCATTTTGTTTTTGTAAAAGTGCCATTCTTCCAAAGTTCCCATCTACCAATCTACTCTAGCTAGCCCCCTGACTTGTTTGGGTAGAATGATTTACTTTCAAATTGAGTTCTTTTTTCATGGGTTACCACCTTTTCCAAAATTAGGCAATAACTGAATTGACAAAAAACTAAAACAAAGTAAACAAATTATAAGTGAATAAAATAGACAAATGTGTTAAAATAAATTATTTTAAAATTTTTGAGTTAAAAATTATTAAATGCCGCAAAGTTCTCGTTAAAAATTATTCCTATATAAAAGAACATTCTTACTCACGTACAATTGCTTAAATTTTACGCTCATAAAATGACATGAATAATATGTTGGCAACTCTTTTCTAGCTGTCACTCATCTCTCATCAGCTGTTATTCTACAAAGTACTCAATTGTAGTTAAGGGTGCTCGCAGTAATCAAAATTACTCAATCTATCCGTACTCAACTACTCAAGTCAGTGTCAATACCCCTTATATGTTTTTAGTCAAACGCCATGTCTGCCCAGAGCAGTATGGTTTTATTGTGGGTCGCTCCACTGATACAAATGTCGCTGTTTTTTCCGAGTAGTTCTTATCAAGTTTTGAGAGTGGTTATTAAGTCGATTTTGTATACACAGAATTTTTGAAGGCTTTCAATAAAGTTTCGCACAAGTTACTGCTTGTAAAACTATCAAAAATGGGTTTTAATTTCGTCGGTTGGAATTAAATTGATTCTTACTTGTCTGATACACTGAGAAAATTCTCTTCTCTAACGTTTATTTTCATTTTAAAAACGGTCTTTTTAAAATGAGCTTCTTCTGCTTTGATTTTCTATAATAATTATTTTAAAATGAGCTTTTAAAACGTTCGTTTGATATTTTAAAATCAAATCTTATTCTTCTAAAATGTTCATTTTAAAATATCAAACGAATGTTTTAAAAGCTCATTTTAAAATGTTTATTATAGAAAATCAAATGAACGTTTTAGAAGCTCATTTCAAATGTCCGTTTTAAAATTAAAATAAACGTTAGAGGAGAAAAATCTGGGTTAAAATATTACATATGTAGCACGTTTCTGCTAGTTTTGAAAATGTAGTTTTCTCAGTGATATTACTTTATGCGAATGATATTAAATTTTTTTTTAAAAAAACAAAGTGTTAGGCAATCGTCTCTGACTCAGTCTGATTTGATTAGATTCGTTAAATGAAGTGAGATAAATTTTGTGGCTCCGAACTTTTCATACCTTTAGGGACATTTTTATTATTATTTACACGAATATTCAAGAGTATTTGAAACAACTATATATATACTTTATACAAAGAAATTCGGATCATCTAAAGTAAACTTTCCGCGTAAACTGTGTTAAAAATGGTTGAAATTTGCCTCCACCCATGTAGGGCAGACGCCCATGTAGACAAAAAAGGTCAATAAGTTAAAATTTATAGTGTTTCTCAAGAGAAAACGTGAGCAAAATTTTTGAATATCACTTCTATTTGAATATTTTTCTAATTTTTCGTATTTCGTAATTCTGTGGAACCCAATTTTTGTGGGCATTTGATTCAAGATGGCGGTTTAAGCGAGTTTCGACCCCTAAAGTTGCACACTTGTATTGTATACTCTATTATAAAATCATTTTTGGTCCAACTTTTAGAAGGCAAAATGCCCTCTGACTGGACTTTTTTACATTATTTAAGTTTTTGCTTTAATTCTGTTAAAAAAAAAATATTTTCTAATAATAAAATCAAAAGAGAACTTTTTGATCTTCAATCCTCGTTATAGATGTTTATTGAAGCATGTCTTTGGCTCACATGTCATTTGCTTATTGACATTGTTATTGTTGTTGTTGTTGTTGTTGTTGTTGTTGTTGTTGTTGTTGTTGTAGCTACAATTTCTACTCTAACGACATTGCTATTGCGATTCAACAAGCTCAGTGACAACAAACAACAAAGATGACGACCAACAGCGTACCTTAACCCCATTCCACCCACGCCAACAAACCAGACACACTCACACACAGCCATGTGTGCAAGTTTAAAATTGTAGTTTAACCCCCTTTGGCCAATTTAAATTTGTTTTGACAAAATGACATCAACATCCTGTCAACATGCATGATTTTATGTGTGTGCGTTCTTAACGGTTTATTGGTTTTGCTATTGCCAAAATAAAAAAAGGACTCTTAGTGGCTAATTTGCAAATAATACATACAACAGGCAGCATGCGTCGCCGCTCATATGTAAATTTAAATGCGCTCATGTGTGTGCTCGAGTGCATGCAAGGACTGTGAGTAGGAGTGGAGTGGGAGTGGGAGTGAGTGTGCGTGTATGTGTTTGGCTGGTCGTATTTGTGTTTGGCGGTTTCTTTTTTTGAAAATTTTAAATTACATTTGAAAATCCTTTTATGCATTTTTTTTCGCTATTTTTCTCAAACAATGTTTGGATTTAGGCAAATTAAGGTCACGATTTACTTTGCTATTATTTCTTTTTATTTCTACCTTTTGAGGGATTTTTGTCTGCTTTTATCTTATATCTTTCGTGTATACTTAGATAGATGTTGGTATCTTTTTGCATGTGTTCAAAATCCTTTGATCAATTTTTTGAAGGAGTTATGCATGCGTTTATTTATTTGCTTACATTTATTTAAATCAAAAACATGCAATGAATTTAAATTTTTCAAGATTAAGTTACGATTTAAAATTAAAATATTATGAGTATTATAAGGCATGTTTTTTAATAAAAAGCCTACAATTTTTTAGACATCTTTTTATAATGTATGTGAGCAATTGTTTCTCAGAGAAACTTGAATTGAAATCGAAGGTGAAATGGCAGAAAATAATAATCTAAGTTATTCTGAAATTTAGTATTTATATGACATACAATTTTGTTTTATAATTTAAATTAGCACGGTTGCCACTTGGAAATAAAATATGTGACCAAAATTGAAAATAAAAGTGACCAAGATCAGACAAAAATGACCAAAATAATCAAAATTTGAATATGTAGTACATGTATTATAATAATAATTATAATAATATATGTATATAAATTTATAGTTTACTATATTTTATTTAATTTATTTTCAAAAAATTAGCAAATCATACAAAAACACAAATAAAAAGAAAGAAGATAATTTATTAAATTTTCATAAACGTAATGAAAATAACCGTTAGTGGAGCATGTGAACACCGCTGTTTTAACATCAAGGGGGACATGACATTGGTCGTTTTTTTTAATGGACTTTTTTTTATAATTTTGTTTTTAAGTAAATATTCTTAAGTTTCTAAGAAAAAATTTCATGGAAAAATTCCTACGGGTTCAAAAGTACGGTTCAAAAGTTACAGCCGGATTAGTAGGAGCGCGTTTTCAATTTTCACCTCTTTTTTCTTCATTCATAAACTTTTAACGCGTTTATCTCGAAACCATGTTTTTCGTACTGGTTGCGGCACTAGCGGGTTAATTTTTCGACGATTTTTTTTTTGTTTTTGTATTTTTAAACTTGATTCGCTATTGTATGACACGAGCTTTTTAAAACATTTTTTTTTGATTTTTTATGAATTCGTAAAGTCAATATTTTTTTCGAAAAAAAACACACTTTCAAATTTGGAACATCACCAAAAATTTAAAAAAAAATTTAAATAAACTTCTGTCATACGATAACCTATTTTGTTTAAATTTAAAAAAGTCATTTTTTTTTCCAGATCAGACAATTTTTGCGACTCCCCAGCGCTGCAATAACGAGACCCCGTGTTTTTCTCTGCCGCCAGTTTGCAGCTCTATAAAACCATGTTGGAGTGAAAAATATATTTTTTTAATTCTTTTTCTTGTTATTTGTTCAATTCTCTACAATAATAAAAAACATTTTGGAAAAATGTTTGTTTTTGACTGAGTTATGAATTTTTAAAAAAGGTCTGTTTTCTCTGCCGCGAATGTAATGTCCCTCCTTAATAAAATAAGAATCTTTTATCATAATAATCGATTTGCGAAAGACATGAATATATTAGAGTAGTGATTCGATTATGATAAAAAATCTCGTTTTCAGAATGAAATGTGCATTTCTCCCGCCTTCGGGTTCATTAGCCAAACGTTCTCGAACTTCGTTTTCGAAAAAAAATCCGAAATCTTGGATTCACCTCAATAATTGAAATAATCAGAAACTTATTAGTTTTTTATATAAAGGACATCTGCAGACTACTTTTATCCAGCGTCTGATAGTGAAATTTTCAAATATTTTAAATTTCTAAGACAAGTAACTATAGTATTTTATTTAACTTTTATTCAAGGAGTCAAAATAAAATTTATTCAACAAATATCACTATTCCAATAATTTTGTTATTATATTTCATCACTACCATCCCTGTATCGAATCCCTGTAGGATATCATATCATTGTCACAGCAGCAGTGAAACAAAAAAAACACGCATTTACAATTTCAAGTCCACCGCATGAATCAACAAACAGAATGGATGTCAAAAAATTTCACTCCAAGCAATTTCCTAAAACTTGTTATGAATTTATTCCTAGATGCCAATACAAACAGTTCTGGATATTTCATTCCATATTCAGTGTTTTCTTACGATATTATCAGCAGGTAACCAGAAGAAAATGCGTAAAAAATTGTATGGCAGAAAACAGCGAGGAAGAACAATTGAAATACGTAATGCAAAAATCACAAGGGGGGACGAAACATAACTAAACCGATAGAGAAAAAAACACTTAAAATTAATGGAAAATGGCGAACAACAATAAAATTCAAATAAAAATCTTAGCGGTCTGTCGAAGCGTAAAATATTGTGTCATTATCATGTGCGCCACACATAGCGAAAAAAAACAAGAAGCAAACAGCAGGCAGCTCAATGTCGCAACGTCCATCAAGGCTACTCTCGGTTCTAGTATTACGAGTGTATTGAAGTGCGGCGCATTGTTCACCGCGCGTATTATTAGAATTTACAATTAGCTTTTGAATAAAATTCCCAAGCGTTGGAACCATGACAGCAACGCAGTGTTTATTGCTTTTTTTTTCTCGGCAACTTGCCGAGCACTCACTCAATATGGTAGCCAGTTGAAAATTGATAAAGTGGAATTCGAAATTTACATTTTGTTGGCTCTTTTGTGCTGCTGTTGCAAGCAAGGTGATGTAAGCTTCGTTGATTCCATTGTCTGTTGCTGTATCCTGCTCGCAGGACCACCGCGGCGTTATTATCTATGGATTAGAAAGTGGCGTCGGAATTCGATACTACGCAACGCACAGGATCTAATTACAATTTTTTTTTTCTTATTTTGGAATGCTTAATTTTTTTAAATTTCTTGAAGCTAACAAAGCGTATAGCGACAGAAAGAATGACGGAAGCTGTAAATGACATTCGACATTCACGTTGGCAGCGTCTTTTTGTAGGAGGACACGTGGACCGGGTCAAGTAGCTCGTTTATAACTCGTGGTTGTCATAATGATGGTTAATTTATTTTGCATTTCGTTGGCAATTTAAATATTTCTCTATTGTAGATGCTACTTCAAACATATCAAGGCAACGAAATATTTTATTGTACTTACTTTATTGGCATTGGATGCCTTTTGTGCACTCTACCCTATCCAATTTTAGGTATGGCACCCTATCGTCATGCTGCCATCAGTGAGTAAGCAAACCAACAAACACATCACAATAATGTCACAAGTCATTAAATTTCTTAAATTGCTCATATAACATTTTAATCCTAATACACTGCCATACAGTAGATTATCGCAGTCTATGTATATGCTAAAATATCATCTCAATAAATATCCACCCCCTTCAATTTTATTGACTATACAAATGAACTTATGTGAACCCTGGCGCATTGGCCGGACGCTTTTTCATATAAGAAAACTTTTACCATTACAATAAAAGTACGTCATATACGCGCTGTCAGTTTATATTTTGTATGCTTGCAAGGAAATGACATCTTTTGCTTGGCTCCTTTTTTGTGTTGTTGCTTTTCGCTTTTTATATTTTGACATTCATCACCTCAACCTTAACCATTCCAAGCATAAATGTTTAACGTTCCGAGTTTCCGTTTTGGTTTTTCCTGTTGAATGAATTTTTTTTTTTGCGCGAGTACTCTACTTCTTCGCCAAACTACCCACACACACGTATGTTCTTTGTGTTTGTAGGATATGCGTCGTCGGTTTGGGTGATTATAGAAGGAAATGAAAAGCCATAAAAGTCCTTTCCTACGGTGATTAGTTAACATATTTTCATGAGATCTCATGCGAAGAGGAAGCAATTATTTATGAAATATTATTAATGTTAATAAAAAGGAAAAACATTTATAAGCTTTAGTAAAAACGGCAAAATCTGTGTTCAACACATGCCAAATGTGTCTGGAGAATAGATAATATTTTAAGAATTTAAAAGAAAAATGTTTTCATACAAGCTAACAAACTCACTAACTAAACATGATATGAAAAGCTTATAAATAATATACTAACATATAAAACTGCAGGTCACTTTGTTTGAAAATATGTTTGAACGAATTTAATAATGAATATCTGGAGCTCGTAATTCGGGGACTTTTCTTTCTTTTAAATCTCAGGATTGTTATTTTTGAAAAATATCATAACATAATTTAAAAGAAAAATGTTTTCATACAAGCTAACTAATTCGCTAACCAAACATGATATGAAAAGCTTATAAATAATATACTAACATATAAAACTGCAGGTCACTTTGTTTGAAAATATGTTTGAACGAATTTAATAATGAATATCTGGAGCTCGTAATTCGGGTACTTTTCTTTCTTTTAAATCTCAGGATTGTTATTTTTGAAAAATATCATAACAGCATACTTGAATCGTTCGTATAAGAAACTATTCTTGGAATAATCTTTAAAAAACTTGTCCAGGGTTTAAAACTGTCAGTGCTAATTAATTTGTGAAAAATGGACGGGAGTACAAAATAGGCATGCCATTTTATATCATAAAAATAAATTAATTGCAGGCTTCAGAATAATTATACAGAAAAACCTAAGAAATTAAAAGCTTCAGAAATTAGAATTGTTCATTAATAGTTTTTCACATTTAAACTTCTGAAATAAAAAAATTGGTTTCTTATTTCCGAGGTAAGTAGTTTATTTTATCTTTATAGTCCTTTAAATAAGTATTCTTCAAGAAACAATTGCATATTTGGTGTCAATAAAATAGCAGATATATCACTCATTCTCACTCATGGAATTTCCATATCATTTTATAAAGACCATTTTATACAGTTCATATCTTAAATAATATTAGTGAAAAGATATAAGAAAAATTAAAAAAGGAATTTTGGATTACAGTCAAACCTGTTTTTGTGCGGTCTGTTTTTGTGCGATTTCTTTTTAGTGCTATTTGTTTTAAGCGATTTCTTAGTTTACCCACATTCTTTAATGCGATTTCTTTCATGGTGCACAAGAGTTTCGTGAAATTGCTCGCCCGTTTTTTTTTTCTACGGTACTTTACTACCGCACAAAAACAGGTTCAGATATATTATAATATATCATAAAACTTTGGCTTTGATTTTAGAACGGTGATAACGGCGATACCCAGAAACAACATTTCTTAAGGGTCTCTGTAAAATTCAAAATTTTTAGTTATGACAGCTCAAGAAAAGAGAGATATGGCCGGTGTCAGTATCGGTAAATGTACGACCTCTGAACTGAAAGAAGTAGTGCTAGGACAACGCGGACAGGCGTTGACGAACGAAGATCTAATTGGGCACTCATCGTTTTATTGTGTTCGAATATAGCCATTCGTTTTTTAACACTTTATTGATATAATACAGACTAACCATGGTACTATTGGTGATTTGAATGTACATATTGTAAGGCACTTGTTTGGATGTTTTGGGTACAATAAAGTTAACCCTGGATCACTAACCTATGGCTGAGTTGTATCACAACTAACTCTGGGTGTCTTCCACCCACAAAAGAAATTCTCAATTATTATGACATAATTTCTTAAACCTGAGAAATGTGGTAGTTTTCAATAAATTGCAGATTATTTTCGCTATTTTAGAATATTTTGTTATGAAAATAATGGCTATTTCTATGTAAAACACAAAATTTAAAATAAGTTCAAATTTTAATGTAAAAACAACACGAAAATAAAATAGGTTTTGAAAAAAGCGTGTCATTTCTACAGTCTAAGAGCTAGTGAAATATGAAGTATTCGATTATAAAGCTGAAATTGTACAGACTACAGAATTGTACAAATTATATACGTACTTTTTTCTCTTTAGAACAAATTTTCACCTCAAAAAGATCAGCTAAATTTATATAATTTCGTAGAAATATTAAGTACGTTACTGGAAGAACGATCGTCTGTAGTTTTCCATATTTGCGAAGGCGTTGCGTTACATACTGTTATTAGTGCAAAGGACATACTGTTACTAGTGCAAATTGGATATATGTGTCCTTATCAACTGTATTTATCACTGTTAGAGCACGTTGTCTGAGTTTTGCTACTAAGCTTCCTGGGTGTAATTCACCCAAAAAAAAAAAATACTTATAACTATCCTGGGTGTAATTTACCCAAAAAAAAAGTACTTTTAACTATCCTGGGTGTAAAGCACCCAAACACTTCTTATTGAATTGAATTCAATTATTAAATTATTGAAAATATTGAATAGAGATTAGATTTTGAATGTTAGTTCGTCACACAAGTATTGCATTAGAAATCTGACATAGAAAGTGTGACTGGGTGGATTCCACCCTGAGGTCAGTGATGGAAGGTTAAGACTCAGCCCAGTTACGAAACTATTTTCGGAAAAATATATGAATTTTTTCTCGGATCTTTCTCTCAAGAGATCGTTACCTTTCGGTCTAATATCAATGTGCGATATGTGGTTTCTTTTCATAAACATAATTTGTAAAGCTTATAACGATTTGGTAGACTAGGCAAGTATACATTTAATGCAATAACAATAGAGTTTAGCTACTACATCTTTTTCGCACTTTCTCAGCATTAACCTATATAAAGCCAAGACCCTTAACACAAACATAAACATAAAAAAACCATTTATGTTTAAGATTCCAGTGGCTCAAAGCAAGTTAATTTGTGAAAAATTTACCCAGCAAAGTTTTGATTGGGCTCAGTGGCTCAGTGAAGATACGTTCATAGATCTTATTGCACAAGAGGGGTATTCACAGTGACTTGGGTAGTTGGGTTTGTGTCAATTGATTACTTTTGATAATTGCGAGCAACCTTAATTGCAATAACAATAGATTTCAACTACTACAGCTTTTTCGCACTTTCTCAGCATTAACCTTTTTAAAGTCACTACCCATATTATCAAAAATATAATGATATGGGTACAAGTGGCTCAAAACAAGTACTTTGTAGAATAATTTTAGGAAGTGCTGCATGTTTTTTGTATCTGTTACTGTTTACTTTATTTTAATTTGCATTGTTTTAATTTTTGTCAATACAATTTTTGCCTACTTTTGGAAAAGGTGGTAACCCAGGAAAATGCTCTCAATTTGACAACAAATCAATCTACACAAACATGTCAGGGAGTCAGCTGTTTAGAGTAGATCGGTAGATGGGTTCTTGAATACAATGGCACTTTTACAAAAACAAAATGTATGGCATTTGCCAATCTATTCAACTACCCAAGGCAGTGTGAATACTCCTTATAGCTTATAATCCACTTTTGTGTTGAACTTTCGGCAAGTTAACATAAAAAAGCGTGAGATGTTAAAAAAGGTACTCATGTGGCTTAAAGGAGCATTTACCATATAGTGTGTTCTATTAAATGGTACATAAATCAAGATTTTAGTGTTTCTACTGCTTCTACAGCGAGTGTTCAAATTAATAAGAGAAAGGAGTACTGGAGAATTGAATACCCAGTTATGTCTTGGTGTTCTTCGATCTTTTAACGACTGCATTTTTAACAGTTTACGATTAATGCTTTTATGAAGCAAAATTTTTATATCACCTAAAAATGTGTTATTTTAATGTAATCAATGAATATATCTCTACGAAATATTAATATTCTCCTTCTCCTCCTCCTCCTCCACGATATTAGAAGATTTTAAAAATTAGAAGTTCCTGATTTACAAACAGCTTCTTTCTTGTTTTTGAGGTTTCAGTACTTTTATTTCTACTTAACGTTTACTCTACTTTTATTTTTAGATTAAAATGAGTTGTAATACTTTTTCGACTCAAAACAAAAAAAATAATTATATAAAAAACTACAAAAATTTCATTGTTTCAGAACTTTTCTGCTATAAATTCGACATATTTTTCGGAAATGGATATGTTATTTTTCCTTCAACCCACCAAATTAAAAGTGCAGAAATATACATATTTAAAATTCTCGTTGGGATGGATACTTTCATTTTAAGAATGAAACTAAAAAATATTCTTAAATTACGTAGTTTTGGTAGTTAACGGCTTTAATAGCCATAAAGGATTCCTGAAGTGTCTTCTATGTTAATATCTTAAGGCAATTTCTAAATTCAAATGTCTTAAGGCAAATTAAATGTTAATTTAATTGAATTCCAAGCTTACTTATGAATCTTCAGAATAATATAAAAACTATAATATATGTTGGATTTGAAAAAAAAAAAATAATTTCATATCCTAAAATAACAAGTTTTAGCAAATTCCGAAGAAGTTGGCATATGATAAAAAGCTAATTTTTGTATTTATGTGAAATCAGTAAACAAAAAATTTGGGTTTTTTCACAAAAGTCTAAGTTTTAAGTAATTTCAGCTGAAACAGATTAACATGTATTAATTCAACAAATTTTAAATAAAAGTCTTCAGTCTAAGAATACATTCGAATACATTGATTTGACTTAAGGTCCTGGCGAGTTTTCTTGTTTTAAACACAATGCCTTTTCTTAGCAATCATTATGCAAATCAGTGGATTGATATATTAAAAATTCACATCATGTCCTGCCGAGATTTATCATTACTGTAGCGCACATACATGCGGCAGCCGGCATCCCTTATAAAACGAGACGACTTAATATTTTATGAATTTATTTCCACCAACTAAACACGCTGACAAATAAGTGAAATCAATCAAAACAGCTACGTAAAAAGGGACCAACCAATCTTTATGTATGTTGGTTGGTGACGTTCTTTTGAAACTACCAAAAACACGCGTCATTTACGCAACTAATCAAAATTCAATTTAAGAATGTCACAATTTTTCATTAAATCATTAAAATCAAAATTTGCAAATGATGCGCATAATAAACCGCTACAGAGGTTGCCACCACAAAAATCTATCATACAGTATTAAAAAAAACCACTGCAGCCAAAAAACTGGCTGCGTCAATTTCTCATCAACTGAAGCGTGAGGATCATGTTGAGCACGAACTAGAGGTTTACCTAGATAGTAACTGCCATAAATGTTGCTTTCCCCCACCCGGTTTCACTTGATGAGTTAATTCGGCGCAACCAGTGGGACGATTACAGCGTAAATTGAAATTGAGTGAAGTACACATGCATGTGTTTGCAAACATGAGAACAACACAATAATAAAGGACATGAAATAAACATTGGAAAATCAAACGCACAAAAGAAAAAATTGCGCAGCAAATCCATTTCAAATTGAGTCTGGCAGCGCGTGCGAATTTGTCAATTTTTCATTTATATTTTGATGCCGTTGACTAAAGTAAATTAAAAAAAAAAAAATGAGCTACCACAAAAAGGACGTGCTAACAAAAGACCAACTAAAACCAATAGTAAAGAGGCTGAAGCCCAACCTTTGCTGGCTAGGGATTTTGCTCGGGTTCTTATTTTTGTGGTTTTACATGCTTCGCCGAGTTTACAAAATTGACAACAAAATCCAACAACATAAACAATAATAGCAATGAGTGCCGCATAGTGGTTAAAAAATTGCAAGGATACGGAAACAAACAAAACAACAACAACATGCGTGCAAAAAATCAGCAGCACACAAGATTGTTTGTGAAGCTCATTGTTTGCAAGAAAAACAATGAAAAACACACATAAACACACGCACCCATCACTCTCAAGGATATCGGCACACATATAAATAATGTCTCATTTGTATGAGTACCCTTGGCTGTTATCCTGCCTAATCTTAGCCAATTTAAAATGCAAAATCAAAGTAAATCAATTGCAAGCTTCTGAGTGCCTTCAAAGACAGCAACGTTTTCCATACAAACACACACACATATAAATACAACATTTTCAAAAATTGGCGATTGTTGCTTCAAGAACCTGGCAGTGAGTTTTTCACCAAAGACATGCTAATAAATCACATTAAAGGACCTCACCTCATGCATAATACACATCATATACCTCAAAGCTTAAAGCATTATTTGCAACATGTGCGCTTCCTGTATCTATGCGTTGTCATAGACATGCTTCAATGACATTCACCAAAACCACATTTTGAAAATATAAATCATTGTTTTATTTTAAAATATGCGTGTGTTTTTGGCGCACACACTCACGTTCCATGCCATTTAAATTAGCTACATTAGAGCTTAATGCGCCATGAGCCATGATTTTACCTTTTTTTTTATGCCTTGTCCCATATTCTGTCACCATAATCATGCTATTTAGCCTAAATAAGCCATAAAATATTCCAGACATTTTCCAAATTCTAACATTTTCTTTTTGAAATACATCATTGTTGTTGTCTGAATATTGCGAATAATTTGCACATTTTCACTAAATTCAAAATACTTAATGTTTCATACATTATTTTCGCCTAAATTTATGCCAAGTTTAAATTGTTCAATTTTGAGTTATTGCCAGTTTTATGGATAAAATATGGAAATTTCTTAAGCTTCAGTTTTTAGATTCTTCAATTTTATCTACAGTTTTGAAAGCAGCCAATGACAGGCAAAGTTTTTCAATGGGCTGTTTGAGGTTGGATTATTGTAAAGTTTGTCAAAGAATGTTTAACAAAAAAAAAAAAATAGAAAACCGAAATAGATAAATACATATCGCTTATTTACCACAAGACTGTCATAACTCGAAAAATACGATTTTTGGGTAGATGATGCAGAATAGTTTGTTATATCCCGCTTCATATTGTGTAAAAATTTAAAGTTATTATCTTGAATACTCTTCGCGTTAGAAGAGAATATTTATTTCATTTTCTATGTCAATTGAAAAATTAATACGCGTTTCATAAGTCTACGGAAGACTTATGACAGTCTTGAAGTAAAACTCTAAATTAATGGAATTCTCAAAAGCGCTGACTTCCTGACGTCTCTGGATAAAGTTCAGAAGGAGGCGTTTGAATGTTTCGAATGACCCAGAAAAGAAGTGCTTCCAAAAGATGGTAAAGTGGAGGGAAGAACCGTTAGCTCAATCCCTTCTACTTTCATACCCAGAAGGTATTCTTTTAACCAGGGACCGTAATAATAATGAGCAATATCGAAAAAATCAAGAAATAATGATTTTTTTATGATTTTTATTTTATTGCTCAGATATAAAAATCATTTTCTGATTTTTATTTTTTAAATCAAAAATAAAAATTATTTTTAAGTTTTAATTTTTTACTCAAGCACAAAAATCATTTTTGATTTTTATTTTTTTTTTACTTAAACAAAAAAATCATTTTTGATTTTTATTGTTTTTTTACTCAAGCAAAAAAATCATTTTTGATTTTTATCTTTCTAACTCAAACAAAAAAATCAATTTTTGATCTTATTTTTTTACTCAATCAAAAAAATCATTTTTATTTTTGAGACAAAAAATAAAAATCGAAAAATGATTTTTATGAGTTTTTTTGATTTTTTTTTTTTTGTTGTCAGAAATAGAAAGAATTTTTGATTTTTATTATTAAACTTAATAAATTTAAAGGCTTAGGGATTCTTGTTATTTTGCTCGTAAATTAAAAATCGATTTAACGAGATTTCTTCTTGTTAGACATTCTTAATAGTTATGTTTTTTTATCTCTTCAAAATTTGAAAAGAAACTAAGATGATATTGAATTTGATTTTTATTTTATTGAGAATTTTTAAAATGACAGGCATTCATTTTTAAGAATAAAAATTTGTCCATTTGTTTATTGCTCTTCAGTGTATTATAAATATACTTATATACATAAATTATACTTAAAGGTGAAAATGGCAGAGATTTACCTTTGCGCTCAAGTAAAAAATTTGGCGAATTATTTGTCTTAAGTGCGATTTGGTATACATTATTTTGATTGGATTTTTTATAATTAATCGACGTATTCGAGGGTCCAGATAACTTGAGAAAATTACGGCAGGATTTTCCAATATTTGTTTTTCCCTTTTATCCAAAAATTTGAACAGCAACTGGCTATTTTCGCTATTGTTCGATTGAACTTCAAGTTTAAGTTGCATTCATAATATAAAAAAAATCCCCATTAAAACAGCTGACTCGACTGTAGTCTCATCGTTGTTGTATTAACTGGTTTAAGCGAAGCCCATATTTTCTATAGATTTAAATTTTTATGAAAAATTTACACATGCCCAAGTTTTATTCCTTTTATTTCGGAGCATAATAATTTTTATTTCAGAGTAAAGTAAATAAAAACTTAAAAATAATTTTTATGTTTGAGCAAAAAAAATAAAATTCAAAAATAATTTTTATTACCAAGTGACTGTGCTCGCGAACAGAAGTGTTGATTTCGTTGTCTATTTAAATAAATCTAAATCAAAACAAAGTTTTCTCTTAACAGTTTTCTTGTTGTTTTTACTTTGCTTAGTTTAAAACTTACTTTAAACATGCATGGTGACAATATGGAAGAGGAAGCAAGTGACGATAGCGAAACCGGTTGGCAACAAGTGTGCTTACCGAAAAACAAAAAACGAAAATTGGGAGATTCTCCCAAGCGATCACAAAAAATGCAGAAAAACAATCAACAACTGCCAAGCAATGAACCGAGCACTTCATTTGCCAATAACAACAATAACAGATTCTCAGAGCTAAGCGATGACAATATAAGTGAAACAAGTGAGGTTGATAATACAAAAACAATTTCTTCACCAAAACCACCACCAATAATTATACCAAACGTCACTAATGTTAAAAATATGACAAAAAACATCGCAAGTATTATACCAACTAATGAATTTAGTTATAAAACTGTTCAAAATGGCCAAATAAGACTTATGGTTAAGTCAATAGATCCATACAGAACTCTAATTAAATATCTAGAAAATAAAAATATTAATTACCATACTTTTCAACCTAAGCAAGAAAGAGCGTATAGAGTTGTAGTTAAAAATTTGCATTACTCTACTCCAATTGAGGAGATAAAGTTATGTATTGAAAAACATGGTCATTCAGTAAGAAGCATAATGAATATTCGTAGCCGTAGTACCAAAGAGCCCCTTTCTATGTTTTTTGTCGATTTAGAGCCAGATATTAACAACAATAAAAAAATATATGATCTTAAAAATATAAATTATGCGATTGTTTCAATTGAACCGCCAAGAAAAACGAATGACGTTGTTCAGTGCCACCGTTGTCAACAGTTTGGTCACACAAAAACTTATTGCCGAAACGCTTTCAAATGCGTAAAATGCGGATTGGATCATGCAACTTTTTTCTGTACAAAGGAACCAAGCACTCCAGCACAATGTGTAAATTGTTTACAAAACCATGCTGCTAGTTATAAAGGTTGCAGAATTTATCAAGAAATAGTTCATAAAGCACATAATAATAAAATACAACAACAACAACCAAACAACCAAAACGCATCGAGTTTTCTATACAATCGAAATGATTTTCCACAACTTTCCAATACTTCTAACAATCATGCTAACAATAACAATTCCGGACAATCTTCATATGCAGAATTGCTCAAAGATAAAGAAGATAGCAAATGTCTAAAAAATTTAGAAGTTCTCATCAACAAACAAATTGAATTAACAAACACCCTTATAAATATGATGTCTCTGTTAATAGCAAAATTATGCAATTGAACTTGCGAATAGCTATATGGAACGCCAATGGCCTTCCCAACCATAAACAAGAGGTCGAACTCTTTCTGAATTCAAATTTCATCGATTTATTTCTAGTTTCAGAAACTCACTTTACCAATAAGACTTATTTCAATATAAGAGGCTATGATTTAGTACATATTAACCATCCAGACAATAGAGCTCATGCAGGATCAGCTATACTTATTAAGTCAACCATTAGTTTTTCTGTTTTAAATGGCATTCAATCACCGCAGGTTCAAGCTACATGCATAAAAATCAAATGCAATAATAATAAAATCAATTTTTGCACTGTGTACTTTCCTCCACGCCACACTATCAAAAGTCAAGAGTATGATCAAATTTTTAACCAGTTTGGGTCAACATTTTTTGTTGCTGGCGATTTCAATGCTAAACATCCTTGGTGGGGCTCGAGGCTTATCAACCCTAAAGGAAGAGAGCTATACAAATGTATAACCAATAAAAACTACAAAACACTCTCTACGGGTAAACCAACATATTGGCCTACAGACCCTTTTAAGATCCCAGATTTACTAGATTTTGTAGTCTACTCAGGTGTTCCTGAAAATCTTTTAAGTATATCTGATAGCAACGATGTAAGCTCCGACCACTCGCCAGTGCTTGTAAATTTTTGTACAAATATAGATAGCATTCCCAGTTTTAGAATCCTATCACATAAAATGGACGTGCAATGCTTTCAGTCATGGATGAACAATAATATAAATTTAAGGACAAGTTTAAAAACCAGCTTAGAAATAGATAATGCCGTGGAAAATTTTGTAAAACTAATTCACGAAGCAACTTCCGTAGCATCGCAAGGAATCCGAAATTATCAGACAACAAACAGGGGCTTTCAAATTTCTTCAGAAATCAGAAATATGATTAGGATTAAAAGACAATTACGAAGAAAATGGAAACAAAGTCGAAACCCTTCCGACAAAACAATCTTCAATAACGCCTGCACTGAGCTCAAAAATAGACAACAAAGTTTTAAAAATCAATCAATTGGTACATTTCTACAAACTATTAATGACTCTAAGTATGATGAGCATAAATTGTGGCGGGCAACAAAATACTTAAAACGACCCACAAAGCGAAATATACCAATAAAAAACTCCTGTGGTGAATGGTGCAGATCTGACCACAGTAAAGCTGAAGCATTTGCTCTTCACCTGAAGAACTCATTTCAGTCATTTAACTTCAACCAACAATCAGACGTGGATGAGGTCCAGAAATTTGTAGAAAGCCCCTGTCAAATGGACTTTCCAATAAAGCATATTACTCCTAAGGAAGTAAAAAATGAAATAAATAAACTTAACTTGAAAAAGTCACCTGGATTTGACCTTATTGATGCTAATTTATGCAAAAATTTAACCAAAAAAGGTATCTTGTTTTTGACGTATATATTCAATGCCATCTTGAGATTAAGCCATTTCCCATCGCAGTGGAAATGCGCTGAAATCATTATGATACACAAACCTAACAAACCTGAAAATGTTGTATCATCTTACAGACCAATAAGTTTACTGGTTCTTTTCTCAAAGATATTTGAAAAAATATTCTTGCGACGATTAAATCCAGTTCTGGAGAGTAAAACCATCATTCCTGAACACCAATTTGGATTCAGGCACCCCTGAGCAAGTTCATCGCATTGTCAACGTTATTCAAGACTGTTTTGAAAACAAAAAATACTGCAGTGCTGTATTTTTAGACGTGCAACAGGCGTTCGATAGAGTCTGGCACCTCGGACTGCTATACAAAATGAAACAACTTCTACCGGCTCCTTTTTACTTAATCCTGAAAAGCTTCATATCTGATAGATATTTTTACGTTAAAATAAAAAACGAGCAATCAAACATCTACGAAATATGTGCCGGTATCCCCCAGGGTAGTGTTTTGGGTCCTGTCCTTTACACAATTTTTACCTCAGACATGCCCATTAATGACAGTGTAACTGTGGCAACATACGCAGACGATACTGCTGTTTTAGCAACGGACACATCGCCATCGGAAGCCTCTAACAAAGTCCAAATCCAAATAAATGAAATTGATATGTGGCTATCAAAGTGGAATATAAAAATAAATGCAGAAAAATCTGTTCATGTAACATTTTCTTTAAGGAGAGGTGACTGCCCTGCAATTAAAATCAATGGCACAACAATTCCAGCAAATAGTTCTGTGAAGTATCTCGGGTTACACCTTGACAGACGTCTTACCTGGAAAAACCACATAAAAGCTAAACGGCAACAGCTGAATCTGATAAACAGAAAACTCTACTGGCTAATTAATCCACAATCAAAGCTAAATCTGCAAAACAAAATAAAATTATACAAAGCAATACTTAAACCTATTTGGACATATGGACTTCAGCTTTGGGGAACTGCTAGCAACTCCAATATCGAAATTTTGGAACGATACCAGTCAAAAACACTTCGGCTTATTACAAACGCTCCCTGGTTTGTTTCTAATAGATCCATACAAAGAGATCTCTCCATTCCGAAGGTAAAGGAAGAGATAAGAAACTTCAGCGAGAGATACTTGCAAAGGCTAAGTGATCATATCAATCCGTTGGCTATTTCACTCTTGGATGAAACCACCGAAGTCAGACGATTAAAAAGATTCCATCCGCTCGATCTTCCATTTAGAAAATAAAAATGTTCAAATGAAAACAGTTCTAAAGTTATTATTATTTATAATGAAAGTTTAAAGTTCAATTCATTTTATTAATTATCTTTATAAAAATTATTCATAAGTTAATTAAATTAATTCTTTTTTAAAAATTTGTTATGAATGTATATTATATTGCAAGGCTTAATGAAGCTTTCCAATCCCTGTTATTTATTATATAAATTCAAATAATTTGCTTAATATTTATAAAAATAGATTGCAAATAAATAATTACTACAAAAAAAAAAAAAAATTTTTATTTCGGAGCAAAAAAATAAAATTCAAAAATATTTTTTTTTTCTGAGCAAAATAAATAAAAATCAAAAATAATTTTTATTTCTGAGCAAAAAAAAAATAAAAATCAAAAATAATTTTTATTCCTGAACAAAAAAATACAAATCATTTTATAATAATTCTAAGAGGCAACACAAATTCCAACATTTCGGTATTCTCAAAAGTTTTTTCGACGCTTTGAACATGCTGATTTTTTTCAGTATTATCGGTCCCTTTTAACACATGCATGCCATTGGGAGGAATGCTTTCCTTAATCTTCTCTAGAGGTGCTTCTAGAATTTTTCAATGGAAGATTTCATTGATGCCTTCAATGAAACTATTCAAGTAGGTATTTTCTAGACAAACTACTTTAAGACTACTACTACTTTAAGAAGACATTCCATAGTTCAGAAGACATAAGACAAAATGATTCTCAGAAAATATTTAATTATTGCCTTGCACAAGCCATGCCATGGAAGTATTCTAAGGAGCTATTTAAATAGCCTTTTAGAAGTTTATGAGAATGCCTCTTGAAAGCAGTTTCCGATAAGGCTGAGGAGAAGGAAAATTAGATTTTTAGAATGTCTGGATTCAGTATATCTAAGAACGCAAGTAAAGTTTGTATCAAAAATTTTGCTGGGTTGTAACCACATATTTCCTTGGTAATGAGCCTTGCGCGCCCCATTACAAAGCTGTTATTTAAAACATGCTAATATCATTACAAAAAAATTAAAAGTTCATACATGTATGTCATTAAAAATACATTTCCTAGCCGCTCATCGCAATTTCTTCCAGAAAACAGCGTAATAGTTAGCAATGAGCAAGTTGAAAAATTTCAGCAGGACTTGCTGCAGTTGAAGATATAAGGGAGATATATGTAAGGGAAAGGTTTTGATTTCAATGATTGACAACTACTTATGATGACATTGGGTCTAACAGACCCACAAAAAACCACACTGAGAAAAAAAACAAATGCCTTGATCAGGTGAAAAAATTCTCTATTTTCGATAATAGCAATTTTCTCTTTTTCAAATAAAATTTTCTTCAATTAGAATAAATTTTCACATTTTCGAAGAAATATTTCTTTATTTCTTGGAAATGGAAATATTTCAATGTCTCTAATAATGATAAATATTTTTCTCGCACAAAAAATTTCTCATTTATAGAGAAAAATTTATTGAAAATGAAAAATTGTTCTTATATTTTGATAAAAAATTCACTATGAGAAGTATTTTCTTCAATAAAAACAAATCTTTCCCATAAAATAATAAATAATTAAAATTATTTTTTTCTTTATAAACGATGTATTTTTGTATACTTTTCTTTTTCATGGAAGCTTTTTATCATTTTTAGAGAATTCTTAGTATCGCAATTACAGAATGGCATTTTTCTCGAAATATGATGCCTTTTTTTTATCATATTCCGCGAAACTTTTTTCTGAGTGCACAGAATTTGAAATCAGTTGTTATGATTGGCGAAAAAAAAATCCTGGCGCTCAGTCCAACCTGCTGAATCCATTTGTGAATTCAAACCTTTCCACTAAAACACACACAACAAATTTTATCAAAATCGGTACAGTAATTTAGGATGACTTCAGTGATATGCAGACGTTCATAGAACTGTAACCGTTCTGTGATTAATAAAAATCTATTCAAACAACACGTCAAAATAACCTCTTTCCGAGAATCTCAAGATTCCTGGAAGAACTCTTAAGGACAGATTTGCATTAAGGTAATATTAGTTCTAGAAAGATCAGGTAAGAAATCGAAAATATTAATTAACTGTGCATTCTGTTCTTTCAAATAAGGAAGAAAAACTTTGGTAAAAAAATTGTCACAATAGGACATCTTACTATAAAGGGTTTTCCAATAAGAGGTGTTATTTTGAATAGCCCGTTATTTCGGTAACTGTCACTTTTAAAGCTGTTTTTTTTACATTTGACAAATAGAAACTACGCCATTACTAAAACTGGAACGATACATTCTGCAACTAACTACGCATTGAAATTCAAAAAATTCACTGCAAAAATTGTGAAAACTTTGCAGTCACAGTTCGCAAAACTGAAGGTTTTTTGGTCGTCGCGAAGCACCTTGTAGGACCGCAATACAGAAATTGGTGGAAAAACTCGAGCTGTTGGAACAAGTAAGTGATGTGAAGAATAAAACCCGTGCACGTCGCTCAAGAACAACTGAGAATATTGCTGCTGTAGCCCAAAGTGTTGAAACACAAGAACTCAAGCCGGCCGATCATCAACAACGTCGTGTCTTTGCTGATTGGATCCTTGAAATGCATGAAAATGATCCGGAATTCCATCGAAAAATCATCTTGACTGATGAGGCTCATTTCCACCTCGGTGGCTACGTCAACAAGCAAAATTCTCGCATCTGGGGCTCGGAAAACCCAAGAGTTATTGTTGAGAAGCCTCTCCATCCTCATCGTGTGACTGTTTGGTGCGGTTTATGGTCCTTACTGGCGGGGTCATTGGACCTTACTTTTTCGAAAATGAGTTTGGATCAACAGTTACGGTGAATGGATTGCGCTATCGAGAGATGATTAATGATTTTTTATGGTGGGAGTTGGATGGTATTGACCTGGACAACGTTTACTTTCAACAAGACGGCGCTATGTGCCACACAAGCAACGAAACTATTGATCTTCTACGGGAAAAGTTTCCGAACCGTATTATCTCTCGAAGAGGTGATTACAATTGGCCACCGAGATCTTGTGATTTAAAACCTTGCGACTTCTTCTTTTGGGGCCACGTGAAAGATAAGGTCTACGCCAACAGCCCAGCGTCGATTCAAAGACCTCAAAGATGGAATTCGTGAGTCTATCGAGGACATAGGGCAGCCACTTTGCGATTTTGTTATTGAAAACTTCATGAAAAGGATGAGAAGGCCCTGTAAGCATGGTCGTGGTGGCCGTTTGGCTGATATTATTTTTCATTATTAACGGCATACCGTCCTCTTTGTTATGAAATAAACATCCGATCATTTATCTCAAAAAATGGCATTTTTCTTTGAATATCAAAATAACATCTCTTATTAGAAAACCCTTTATTATCCTGGAAAATATTCAATTTACTGAAAATATCTTATTGAATTGAATTGCTTTAATCTAGTAGGTATGAACGAGCTGATATTGCTCGCCTATTTTCAAAATATTCAAAAAATATGTCACCAGCAAGTTACAAAAATTTGTTTTCTTATCGTAACTTATAATTTATATCATTACTAGCTGGTACCCGGCGCGTTGCTGCCGTCCTTGTCCAATGTCTGTCCAGTTTGCCAATAGAAATCCATCAACAAATAGTAACTCCGCTCTGAGTTTCATTATTCTGTGACCATTATTTCCAAAGCTATTAAATATAAAAACTTCGAGTAGTAGGATATCACCAAATGGTTACTCCAAGTCGAGTTTCTTTATTACGTGACTATTATTTTCAAATCGATTCAATTTAAAAAAATGTGTGTTATATGGGCGGATCCACATTCATTGTACAATGCCCGTTCCAGTAGCAGAACACAACCAATTAGTAACTTCATTCTTCATTCCATTGAAATGTTCTGTGAACTTTAACTTCTTCTATAGCTCGAACATTTTAATTGTATGTGTTAAGCCACACCCCGTTTTCCAATGCCCGCGTCTGTTTTATAATTGAAAGATCTGGTCCATCAGCTACTTCATACTAAGATTCAATGTTATACGACATGATAGTTTCAAATCTATGCGTTTTCAAAAAATTTAATTTTATGAGCGGTACCATGCCACTTTTTTCAAAGATCGCTCAATTTGGACAATCGATGGCCAAGACTTAATAGTAAGTTCGTACCGAGTTTCATAGATGTATGATTTATAGACGTAGAAGGTAAGACGTTATAGAAGGTAATACCGAAAATGTATGTTCTTGAAAAAGTGCCACGCCCTTCACAGGTAGGAGGATGAAAAATACTTTACGACCTATTCTCATATCTACTAAATATACAAAAAAAAAATTCATTAAAATCGGTCCAACCGTTTCGGAGGAGTTCAAACCCTAACACCGTGACATGAGATTTTTATATATAAGATTAATAATCTATAATTCTAAAATAATAGTAATTATAATAATATAATTATTTATATGTTAGGATTGTGTAAAAAATATCGTCACTAAAAATCTTAAGTCGAAAATAATTACAAAAAATCTTCCGCTTTAAAATTTTAGTTTTAATGGTTATATCTTTTTCGCGTTTATGACTCGATATGTTCTACAATTTCAGAAATTTTACTCTGTAAGAAACCGTTATTACATTATTTTCAAAAGAGTGGAATTATAAAGTGGCCATGTCACCAAAGCTTAATAGGTAGAATGAAACAAACTTCAAATCTCTTATTATTAGTTCTAGAACTTATTATTCGTGAAAAGATTTGTTCACGTATGTTTTGGGATATTTTGATTTTGAAACAAAACAACAATTATCAAAATCAAAACATACTTATATGAAAAATGTTGTCTTTTTTTTAAACTCATAAAAGAAGTGTATTTCCTTTAATATGACGTAGTAGGTACTCGAATGAAAAGTGTGCTTGAGTGCCAACCCAGAGGTCTCGGGTTCGAATCCTGGCAAGGCCATGGTACTATGCTTAAACCTTTTAAAAGGCATAACCTATAATCAACTGAAATTCAAAATTCCAAAATTTTTACTTCTATAGAGTTGTACATAGTTGGTGGTAGAGATGTTTGGGGAACGAGATTGCTTAATAAATTGAATTGACTCATGTCAAGGCATGACACTTGACTCGGATTCAAATTCGCCGCAGATTGAACATTTACATTTGTTTCAATTGATTTCCCTTTCTCTCTAACTTATCTATCTCCACATTTTTCGATCCAAGGCAGAACTGACAGAATAGGTTTTACATCAGAAATCCTTGGTTCAAAGCAAAAAACTCACATTTCGAATAAAAGTAAGAATGAAAAATGTTTGTACTCGTACCATAACAAAATCCGAAAATCAAAGTTTTAAATTTTGAAGAAAAGTAAGCCTTCATATTTATAATTTTAAAGCAGAATATTGTGGATTATTCGAAATATGAATTGTGAGTGACTACAATACAGTTCCTCAAAAAATTAAAATCTTAAGCTATGAAGTTTATTATTGCACTAAAAAAGCTATATTTTTATTTCTATTTTTTCTTGACTCCACCCATTTTCGCTACTTTATTTACAGCATTAAAAGATTAAACTTCAGCTATTTTTCTAGTAAAAAATTTATGAAAATGTAAGCAAGTTCTGACCCACCCAACAAGATTTCGTCATATTACAATCATATAACGTCAGCACATGCGACACATGCGGCAGAGCGATTCGCACTCGATGGCCAACAAATCTTTGCAAATTGTGTTCATAAAATTTTATCACCCAATAACCGAAATGGATTTGAAATTCGTTTTGAAGACGAGACGTGAGTAGTTATCAAATAGTTAGGGTTTCCTCGAGCACTGTGACGGACATGTTGAAGACTTTAACTTTTCGGTTTCCGAGGTAATGTCAACACATGTGCGTGTTGCCGTCTACATGGCGGTAAAGTGATTGTCACTTATTTTGATGGGATTGTTGTTCATAGATGAATAGATGGATGGATGGAAAAAGGGTTCAATAAGTGGCACTTGTAATAATTTAATAATAATTCCATTATTATTGCATTGCAACAGAATCGGAATGCAGCATTATGGTAATGCGAAAGTGACCATTTAAGCAACAATTTTTGTTTGCTTTTTGAAGAAAATGTCGTTTAGAATGTATTATTTGTTTGTAATGCAAAAGTAACTTCCGAGACTTAAGGGAATTTTGATTTTTAGCTAACAGTCTACCAGTTTTCAGCTATTTTTGAAATAGTAATAAATATTCATGTTGCATGCAATTTATATAAATTTAATGCTTATTAAAGATTCGTCCTGGCACACCCGGCAGCTATGGCAAAATCAAATTAACAGCAAATGTGCCGAGGATTACGCAATTAGAATGAGTTATGAACGCAATTTGAGACAATTTCTGATAAATCTTTAACCATTGCCATAGTTATCAATCCTCGCAAATCATCAAAACATTCCAACAACTCAACCGTTAGACAAAACTCTTCCCTCTCAATTCATAACTAAATTAAAAGCCAAGCCAAGACAGTTAAAGGGACCAGACAACACCAATTGGTGGTGATATCCTCAAGCAAACATGTTGTTGTTGTTGTTATTCTTGTTCTTGATGATAACCCGTACAAGTGAATTGATTTCATCAATTCATCTATAAAACACAGAGCAGCAAGGATGAAAGCAACAGGATCCAAGTAGCAACAGAAGATTAACCAAAGGAAATTAAAACACTTTTTGGCTGGTTGAAGGCATTCATTCAGCTTAAAATAGGGTTGGTCCCACACAGCGAAGTAAGGTTGCAGTAAAAAAGAACGCCTTTGGTCACATTCTGATTCTGATTCTGACCACAACACATACTTGATATCGTTCGTTCATTTCGCATTTGAAAGGAAAGGAATGGTTCGATGAAACTGAGTGGGCTGGTCAAGCGGATTATGTTGAAACAAGCTGCGAACATACGCCCAACTCATGTAACCACAAGTGAGGAGATGAGGAGATGTTCAAGGGCTTCAGGCGACAAGCGGTCGTGTTGCTCCATTTATGTACCCTTAACACTCAGCGCCCATTAAGAAATCTGCTTAAAACCATGATGAAGCACACCAGTTGTGATGTTGTTGTTGTACAAAATCATAGCATCATAGTGAAAAAGGACGACGTTCATCTAACTTTAATATCTTGCATAGTGTTTCGGCACTACTTTCAACGCTGATTGCTTTCATTAATCAATGGGTGGATGGTGAACCCACCCATTCGTTTTCACTTATGCCAAACGTTCTTCAGTGGCTTCGCTCATTTTGACTAATGAACTAGAAATAGTAGAATAGTAAAAGAAAGAAGAAAAAATACCATTTCGCAATTACTTTTTTCGTAGACGCAACATGTTCACTCTTAATAAGGATAAATTTATTATGTTAAGCGTTCTGGCAAGTCTTTTTCGTTTTTTTTTTTTTTTTTGTTTTTTTGGCTAGCAACAAATATTTTGTGTGTTATTCCTGTGTCTGTTGTGCTTGAATGACTCTGCATTTTAGCGAAAATTAAGTTAATGAAGAAATAAATGAGTTCAATGGCGAATAGGGATCAGTAAAGGGCATTAATACCATTTTTTTTTTTTTTGGTATGTTGTTTATGGCGTTAGATAAAGTAAAGAATCCAGCATAGCCGTTTCCATTTGCTAAGCTATACCGCTTTCGCTACTACTATTTCGAAAATTCAAAATAAAAACAAAATAAACTGTATATAAAAATGAATGGAACACAATTTTTTGTCGGTCACAATTTCATGCTTAGACTAAAAATTCATAAGGCTTACTGTTAAAAGTATAGGAAGCAACCTAAAAAAGTGCGTCTGTCATTTCCTTTATTGATTAGTGGTTATTCTTATAAGTAGTTCCTATTTACGGTGGATTGTTTTCTTGTTTAAACTTTAAATGAGGCAACGCAGTTGTATTAAAAAAACACTATTAAGATTGACTTTTTGAATCCAACTAAATAATATCTCTAAAAATTGGACAGGTCATGCTTTCATTGAGGTCTTAAACGCATAAAATAGTATAATTCTCAAAATAACTTCATGGGGAAGCTTAGATGAGAAGGTTCTCTGAAGTCGCCATTTAGAAAAAATTTAAAACAAATTTATTTATATAATATTTGCAATAATTGTAATTATATATTTATTGTTATTTAAAAATAAGTTATAATTTCTTTGCTTTGATATATCCAGTGGGATGTATCCATTAAATGTTAATGTATTTTTTTTTATCTCATTTGCCAAATATCTGTGGGTAGAATGCAAATTTTATAAAAAAAAAAAACACAAAAAATTACATTTGTAAAGATCTTGTAAAGAGAAACTTCTCATTTTGATGCGAGAACTTGTATTGCTTGCTTTGCGAGAAATATTTCTGAGGCATCTTTAATGGTTGTTTCCAAAATATATGTAGCTATCCACAACCTTAACGAGTACAAGTATTTTCAAATAAAAACGGAGTAAAATCAAATAAAAAAGCTTTTAATTACAGCTAAAATTATTAGATTGGAACATAAAAGGCTTAAATTGACTACGAGAAGCCCCCAAATTCAAAATATCCTGCTAGAAGAAAATTTAACAAAATTATTCAGATGAAACAATTCCTTCTTTCTCCGCGTATACAAAACTAATTAATTGATCTTTGCGGCCAATTCATGAAAAAACTATCATTGAGGGGATTCTTGCTTCCAAACATTATTTCCAATTATTGTAGATGCATTAATGTAGGCAATGTACAATAGTGTAGATTCCAAATATTACCATTGTGTTGCGGTTTTGTTTCATCTTACCACACGGTTAAAAATCTTGGAATAATTTTTAAACCAACCGTCGGAATAATGCATTTTTTAATCCTGTTTTTATTAGAATTGATACTTTTCAAAATATTAGAAATGTTTTAGTCCAAGCTGTATTTCTTCAAAAAGGTAAATTATTATCACCGGTCGACCATGGGAGAAAATCGTTTATGCGTGCTTTTCCAAGGTGTCTTAAAGGGAAAATTGTTCCTATCCCATATTATTCGCAAAATAAAGCATGGGTGACGAGTACATTGTGGTCTACTATTCTGAAAGAATTTGATCGTGACATGGAGAAGCAGAAGCGAACAGTTTTGTTGATTGTTGATAACGCTCCTTGTGACAAGGTAGATCATAGTCTTGGAAATGTAAAAGAAGAGTTCCTTCCGCCAAATACCACATCAATATTTCAGCCTCTTGACCAAAGCATCATACACACTTTCAAAGTTTATTTCAGGCAAATAATGATTCGCGAAACTATTGCTTTCAGAAGGTAAATTGTCTTTCGCAATAATTTTTATAATATTGTAATGTACTTTGGTGCTTTGTGTCTCATGCAGGTAAGATTTCAAGTAGGTGATATCTTATCTGAAGATATCGAGGAAATGGTAGTGATTCCTATTGAACACGCAGAAGAATACGTGGCGTGTTACACAACGATGAAATAATAGGTGCTGTTGACCAAATACAAGACCAATCATCGGAAAACTCTTCATCAGATAGTCCAATTGACCCTTTGTCATTTGTCAAAGTTGTTATAGCTCTTGATGCTCTAAAAATTTATCAAGCTACAACAATATTGCCTGTGAAGAACTTGAAATTTTTGAAGAAACATTGTTTAAAAAAAATTTCAGAACTGTTGCCAGAAAAGAGTACTGATTGTTTAAGGGTAATGCTTTTTCCCTCATTTACCTATATTGGTTAAGTATGAATAATGGAAAGGATGTACAGTTTAGTATGTATGTACTATGTGCCTGAAAAATTAATTAAAACTTGTATTTTAAAAAGCTGCAATGCATTTTTATATACATGTGTACCTTTTTCTTTTTGTTAATTTTAAACGAATGGTAGTTTTTTGTTTGTCTTCTTAATAAAATTTTCTGTTCTCAAAGATTTGTTCCAATTCATTAATGTGTATTAAATTTTTGAGCTTTATTTTGAAAAAGTGTTTATAAGTACCTCGAGGTACTAAAGCGGGTCCCCGCTTAAAAACCTTTCCCGCTTTAGTACCACAAAAACTTGTCACCTTAAGGTAAGGCACTTAACCGGGATTGACTGTATTGTATTCTTTAGTCTGGTTTTAGAGCGCGTTTTTCGATATTCATAGCATGCCAGGGATGATTTTGTAAAGTTACGCAAAAAACAGCGTGGAGAAAATTTTGCCACTAAGTTATGTTATTAATCCATTTTGTATTACTGTTGCATTTTCGCAACACCAACTTTGATAAATATTATAAAAATAACTAAAACTTCGAAAGGTATAAATGATATACCAAACGATTATTTAGTATTTTCTCCTTTAGCATATTTTATCGAAATTTAGGTTACCCGGCTTGCAAAACCTTTTTTTCTTTTTTGAGATCAAGGAGTACTTAGGGGCAACCACACAAAAATTCAAAACGGTATCTAAACGGAATTGGGTAGCCGTACAAAATGAGTTAAGCAAGCATTTTATGAAAATAGTTCATAAATACTTTTAATCCCTAGCTGACCCTGGTTTGCCCCAAGTGTGATAAAATTTATTGCCGTTTCCTATTTGTTTTTCAACCCAAACATTTCATACGAACACCCATCCCCTTATTTTCTCCCTTCAAAATCCTCACCTACAAAGTCAGCATGTTTTGAAAAATCCTTGTAGCTGTGTCGAGGTGGCACAATCCAAGCATTTCATCTATACCTAGCTCCGTTCAGTCTCATTACTGAGTCCTCACCTATAAAATCCACGTAGTTGAAAAATCGTTGTGACTTTGTCTGGAGGTCAAAAAGGGTCTATCGTATCACCAGCTCATATTCAGTTTTATTGGCAAACATTTTTCCTTTAATAAGCAACTTGTTATCTACCACCCTTCTGGAGGTGGTTCTACAAAAAATACGACAACCTAAGAAAAATGTCGAAAAATAGTTCATTTATTCATCGGGGTGACTCCTAAAGGGGTGAATATGGGTTAATATGACTTGAGGGAGTTTTCTAATAAGAGGTGTTATTTAGATATTTAAAGAAAAATGTCATTTTTTGAGAGAAATTATCGGATGTTTATTTCATAATAAAGAGGAAGGTATGTCGTTAATAATGAAAAACAACATCAGCCAAATGCGCACCACGACCACGCTTACAGGACCTTCTCATCCTTTTCATGAAATTTTCCATAACAAAATAGCAAAGTGGCTGCCCTCTCGATAGACTCACGAATTCTATTTTTGAGGTGTTGAATCGACGCTGGGCTGTTGGCGTAGACCTTATCTTTCACGTGGCCCGAAAGGAAGAAGTCGCAAGATGTTAAATCACAAGATCTCGGTGGCCAATTGTAATCACCTCTTCGAGAGATAACACGGTTCGGAAACTTTTCCCGTAAAAGATCAATAGTTTCGTTGCTTGTGTGGCACATAGCGCCGTCTTGTTGAAAGTAAACGTTGTCCAGATCAATACCATCCAACTCCGGCTATAAAAAAATCATTAATCATCTCTCGATAGTGGAATCCATTCACTGTTACTGTTGATCCAAACTCATTTTCGAAAAAGTAAGGTCCAATGACCCCGCCCGTAAGGACCATAAACCGCACCAAACAGTCACACGTTGAGAATGGAGAGGCTTCTCAACAATAACTCTTGGCTTTTCCGAGCCCCAGATGCGAGAATTTTGCTTGTTGACGTAGCCACCGAGGTGGAAATGGGCCTCACCAGTCAAGATGATGTTTCGATGGAATTCCGGATCATTTTCATGCATTTGAAGGACCGAATCATCAAACACACAACGTAGTTGATGAACGGCCGGCTTGAGTTCTTGTGTTAACTGAACTTTATAAGCCTTAAGACCCAAGTCTGTATGCCAAATACGGTGTAATGACGTTTGTGAAATGCCCAATTCCAAAGAACGACGAGGAATGTACAAACCTGGGTTTTCTTCAACACTTTGGGCTACAACAGCAATATTCTCAGTTGTTCTTGAGCGACTTGTCACCAACTTGTCCCAACAGCTCGAATTTTCCACCAATTTCACCGACAAGGTGCTTCACGACGACCAAAAAATGCTTAGTTTTGCGAACTGTGACTGCCAAATATAGCGGGCTATTCAAAATAACACCTTTTATTGGAAAACCCAATATTTCTCACCCAATATTTCTCACCCAACATTTCTTTCGAAAATCTGCTTCACTTCTGCGTCTCCTCTACAAACTGCATGTTTTTTAAATCACTATGAAGCCCTCCAAATGGGTACCAGATATGGGTTGGTATTTTTTTGAAAAATATTGGCGACAAAAAAATAGGCTATATGACCCATTGCACAATGCCCCGTCTAGTTTTCCTGTAGCAGTACACCATACAATAACTCCATTCCGAGTTAAAAAGTTCTGTGAATTTTACTTGCATAGCTTTTCTGTATCGAAAATTTTATCGATAATCAAAAAACAAATAAATAAATTAAATTATATAGGCGGTGCCAAGCCCCCCTTTCCAAAGATTGCTTAAATTTGACAATCGAAGGGCACGTCGATTAGTAGTCGCAATAGTAGTGAGTACCAAATTAAGTTGATGTTGATGTAGAAAATTTGTGGTCTTGAAATGATAAAAACTTAACGACCTATTCTCATACCTTCCAAATGTATAAAAAAAAATTTTATTAAAATTGGTACAGCCGTTTCTGAGGAATTCAAACACTAACACCGTGACACGAGATTTTTATATATCAGATTAAAATTAAAATATTTTTTTTTTAATGAAAAATGATATTTGCAATTTTTTTCAAGATTTTAAGCAACTAATTTTTATGGTTATTTTTGATCAAACAATTAACGAAACAGAATTAGAATTAGAATTTAATTTATAAAATTACAATTTTTGATACTTACACAGCTAGTGTTCGAACTTACGTCTCCCGCATAACAATCTAGCACACATCCACTGAACTATTGGCAACGATAATATATATATAGCACAACACATTTAAAAAATATCTAACAGTGTTTTGAAATAACAGCGTCCGACTGTTAATATAACAGTTGATATTTTTCTGAGTATACACATAAGACAGACAGATAGGGGTTAGGTATAAAACCTAGGTATAAAATAATAATTCATTCGACACCGTTATGGAGTCACCCTGGAGGATCTATTAATTACACTCCTCCAGTTCGACTCACCAGTGACGAATGAGTGAGTTCACTAGCTATCGGTAATCACCACTCGTTACCCACCAGATAACCTGCAATGCAATTCACTCATGAATTTAACACGGGTATGTCATTGCTGGTAATGATTCCATTACTCTCTGCATTACCATTCACTAGCTGTTTCATGAGGTACACTCATCATTCCTTTTGTTATACAGTTTATGTGGAAGAAAAAACAAATGAAATAAATGTATTTGCATTACCTTCTAAATTACCTCGGGTACTAGAATTCACTAGCTACTATTCATGCATGATATCATGACCGTTAAAAGACTAATTGTGATTGTCAGTACTGGAGGGACAGTGCGACAAAATGGAACGAAAGTAGAATCCCTGGGAGATAATGTTATTTTTCTGGTAGGTCTTATCGAGTTTCAGAATGTTCCATACTTGAACTATTCCAGACACCCTCAAAATCTGTAGTTACGGTCAATAAACCGATTTTGCCTACCTTTTCTCACTTTTTGGCCTATAAAGAAACTTATTGCCAACCGATTTTAAAAATTTAACCGAATCCTGAAAGGCATAACTTTTACTTTTCCAACGATATACATATATACTCTTTGGGACGACTCAAGAAAACTTTGTGTTTACCATGCAAATATTTGCTAATCAAATACTTACCAATCTGAAATTTTCCCTTCAAATTAAATACATTTTTACGAAAAAAAAAAATTATAACTTAATGAACGCATTTAATTTTACTATTAATTTTTTCGCTCTTTTTAGTTCTCATAACAGTTATTATTTTTTATTTATTGATTGACTCTAGCAATATATCTGTGAGAAATCAAAGATATCTTTTCTGTGATTTTGGAATTGAATGGGAAGTGCCACGCTCTGTAGTCGTATCTCATATATATATTTTGTTGTTATAGCTCTTAATATTAGTCATTTCTAATCACATTTATAAGACTCTAGCGTACTAAGTGCCAAAAAATTGCAGCAAGATCATTATAAAGATTCGAATTTGATCACTTTATAAAAAAAAAAAAAAAATCAAAAGCATCTAAGCAATTTGTTACTTTGACAATAAGACAAAACAAAACATCAAAATAACTTACATTTTAACACTCATTGATATATTTTTCTCCAACCCTAACCGAACCAAAGAGATCTGATACGAATAGTTTTATTTCAGGTTTGGAAGTAGAAACCAGCCTTTTTCAACAAAATTTTTCGTGTAGTCTTTATTAAAAACTTTTGTTTTATGTAAATGCCGATGTAAATGCCTTTTTATAAAAAAAATAAAAATATTCCTAAAACAAATTATGTGAACACAAAATATGTTTCTTTACATCTACAAGAAATAATTGTTTCCTCTTTTTTCTATTTTTAAAGATAAAACGATATGTTAACATTATTTTCTTATAAATTAGAATATAAGAATATATATGAGGTGATTAATTTTTACCATCTTACCTAAATTATTTTAAGTGATGAGATCAAGCTTGAGAAATAATATCCTGAAGTATATACTCTTATTTAATCTACCCCTTAAGTAGTTTCTCATATTTTATCTAAAATTTCTTCTTATTACTTTATTCTGTAAACTTTCCGCAAATATATCAAGTACCACGAGAGGAATTGTTGTGTGCCATTGGGCAACCCTCATTTTTGCAACTAATCTCAAGAAAAAAAAAAATATTTGAACACAATAAATTACAAAACTTTCATAATAAATCCTCGAGGAACTTATTTGTACCACCGAAACGTACAATTTTTCAATTTCAGCTATTATACAACAACAAATAGTAACAATAAGACGCTGCTTGTTGACGACAGTCTGTTTGATTTTGTTGACATATTGAAGTGGTCAAGCAAACAAAAAGGATATGAATCATTTTCAGCATCATCCGCCAGGAACAGCAGCCCATATAAGTGTATCGAGTTAACAACAAAAATCATGCTTAATTGATTGAGGATAAAGTTGTCGCTTTTCTCCGTTCAGTTCAAGTTGAATTGAATTTTTGACAATTGTTGGAAAATTTTTTGCAAGGCCTTAAATTGTCATAAACGGCACATGTTTTGGTAATTGTAGACTACTTTTCATCAAGGGATAAATATTGAATGTGACTGAATGTTAAGCTCAATATATAAATGAATGTGGTAAACACACAAAGCATCTTTCTGTTTTTTTTTTTTTTTTTAATCAAACGAATCACCACACGAATCCTTAGAATAACATAACAATTTGTCCGTTTCTTAGTTTCGTGTTTCATGAAAGAAACCACAATAATTTGTTACTCCTCGTTCGCACAATGGGACATCATCAATGCCCTTAACTGGACAATGGAAACTGTTTTGCTGCAGTCTAGCTTTAATAAGAGTTCAATATTTAGACCGAGCAATTTGTTCATTGTCCTTGGCAAATTGGACATGCATTTGTGGGACATATGTGCTGTACATGGCCTGTTGGTCGTTGCTTTGTTCTGAGTGAAGGATATTTTGTGCTTTGAAGAATGCAGCATATAAAAGAAACTTGTTAAATCATAACCAAGGACAAAAGTTATAAAAATAAAATACTTTTATTCGGAGTGTGTAGTCAAAAAAAGTACAAAATTCTTACTTAATTCTTAAAAACATGAATATGTTTGGTGTCAGCTCTGGTCTTCTTTGCATGAAAACTTTTACCATTACATACTTTGATTTTCTTAAAATAAATTTTCATAATTTTATCTGGCTGAACGCATCTTGCTTTATCACTGGTTATTAAAAAAGAGAGTTTTAAGTATTATAAAAATTTTTTACTGAACAAAAACAACGGTTTCCTTTTGCTTAAATATCATATCTCGTTCTCATTACCCTGTTCCACCCTGACCATGAGTAAAACAAAAAATAAAGAAAATATTATGCCGTGACACCGGAATTCCGCTCTGGCATTCCACATCCTTTGCAACATTTCGCATTTCCTTATGCCAGAACTGAAATTTATTTATGCTTTTAATAAAGAGCATGACAAGGCTTTTTTTTCTCTACTGTCTATGTAGCTTTGTTAGCTGAAATGTTCAACGACAGGATGTGCTCCAGCTTTATCTTTATGTTTATCATTATTGACTCTCTCGAATTGTTGCGTTTTTGGCTGTCAACTCATTATGAGCCATTTTCCTGCTGTTGCTTTTTGGCAAACACATTTGATGACAGCGCACACGGACAAGGGTTCCATCGAAGCCATCATCACTTAAGTTGCTGCCAATAGTTGAGCTGAGAAGGAGGAGGACGCTTGCTTTAGCACATTTGGGAAATTTCGCAAATTGCAATAAAAACAAGCAACACAATGTCAGGCCGAGTATTTGAAACAATTGCCAAGGGTTCTCATGCAGGTTTTGGCAACATTTGTGTTTCGTCATTTAGTGTATTTTTCTGCCATTGAATGCTAACATGGTACCATCATCCTGATCAGCTTAGTCATCTAAGATGATGATACGCTGCAACATGTGGAGGAAAACACTTACACTTGCTTATTAGATTTGCACATACATAAGACTTGCAACAATTTATGAGACATTTTTATAAGTTGTGATGAGTTTGACACAGCAGTGACTGAGTCTTTATCGCTCATCTGATTGCCAATGGGTGGGCGTATCAACTGCTGTCATATGTCTTACTGTTCAAGTGGAAAATTTATTTGTATTCACCTTGAAGATAATGAAAAATATTGTTGTTTTGTAAATTAAGGTTGTTAAACTCGGTTATATTGTTTATTTTTCGAGAATTCACCAATTTAAGTTTCTTGCCTTAACAGCCTGGTTACATCTTAACAGAAGGTGTTTTGAACCATACTGTTTAATAACCAGACGATTGGAAAACTTATAAACAATTGAATTCAAATGCAGATTCTCAAAATTTACAAAAACTAAATCAAAGCAATCCTGTCACATAGCTTCGCATTCAAAAGAGAATCAATTACATCCGAACTCAGTAAAAAATTAAAAAAGACGGCAAATTTAGATTAAGTTAGTTCTTGAGTAAAAACTGTTTTTGAAAAAAATGAGCAATCAATCAAATAAACAAACAAAAATAATACCTTCAATAAGAAAACAAATAAAACTAAACATTGTTCTTCAATACATTCTTCTGCAATATTAGTTTTCTGCAAGATTTCTAACGCAGCCGTATAAGAAATTCTATAAAACACAATTTCAAGCACTCTCTTTGTTCAACTTTTATTTTCATTATGAATTTCTCAGATCAGACTCGTGGTGAACTTGTTTAATAAGTAATAAGAAAGAAATTACATGACAGATCGAGGTTATAACTTACGCCCAAGCCTATTACAGTACTACTAGCCTTCAAAAATAAAACCTTTATGACAACTGTTGTAGTTTCATTCGCACAGTCTGGTTCAATTTTAAACAAAAAGTTTAACTGTTAATAATAATAAAAGAGAAACTCTACATAAGTCAATACTTTTCGAAGTCTCCAAGTCACATATTAGAGGTTTTTGGAAACAATAATTGAAACTTGGAAGCTTACTTTTCCGTACCATTGGAAAGAGCACCCTCGAATATTTAAAGAACGATAGCTAACATAAAAATATTAAGAAACATGAAGTAGTACCAAAAGTCCAAATACGGTCCTAGTTGTCCAAGTGTAAAAGAATTCATAAATAATTCATGCATGATTTTTCTACATCTTTGATGAAATATGCTGATTCGGGCATACATTTCATTGAAGAAAATTTCATATAAAATTCCAAATTCGTGCACGAACGCTATCAGAAACTTCTATCAGAAGTTCAACTTTTATTACATGTCATGATTTGTAGTCATCTACACTTTTTCGTTGATGGTGTCTTGGATTACTGAAATAGTATGAAAAGTTTCCGTTTCGACGTTCCAAAGTAAAGCTGGAGAGGAGCGCATTCAGTTGGATCTCATTCCAATAGATTGGGAGATATCAATCACCAGAATAAGACTTATGAATATATTGTCTTCAAAATGTTTTCCTCCACAATTTTTTTCCATTTTTGTACAGTGAACCCAAAAAAAAAACTTGTACATTATACTAACTTGTGTTTATGTTGCATTATCTCTGAAAATATGTATCCTATCGATATAAAATAATATGGCAAAATATTCTTTATTTTATTCACTTTTCGAATAGTTTCATCACAAAATAATGAAAATGTACTGTTCCTACAAAAATTAACAAAAAACAAAAAGGGCATTTTTCATGAAGTAAAAGAAAAAAAATTCTTCATATAAAAAAATTCTTAAAAACGGCATTCTTTTTTAAAACAAATATTTTGTGTGGTGGTCCTTAGCAGTCACAATGCCTTGTTGGCATTGATAGAGACAAACTTGTGTGATGTCAGGAGTAATTGTCGCCCATATATTTTGGAGTGCATTCTAAAGCCTTTTTGTGTTTTTAACGGTTCTTTCTCTTAGTTTTTTCTATATGAGCCTACAAATCCTCGATTGGGCTTAAATCAGGACTTTTGGGCGGATGTGGTAGTACTTTATTGCATTTGTACAGAAGCCATTCTTTAACTACAAGCGAGGAATGCTTTGGATCGTTGTTGTGATCTAAGTTAAATTGTCCGCAATTTTCCAAATTTGCGGCTGTTCATATTATATTTTTCCTCTTAAAATATTTAAATAATCAAATTTAGCCATCATGCTCAAGAAACTGAAAGTTTCCAACCCCATTAGCTTCTATCCCACCTCATACCATAACACTGCCGCCGCCGTATATGACGGTTTTATTAACATTTCTGGGAATCATTGCTGTGGGTGTCTTCCTTCACACAAACCTCAACCATCGGATCCAAATTAATTGAATTTTGACTCATCTGTAAATTTCACTAAGTTCCGAATCTGTACTGGCTTCCTAACATACTCTTTGGCTTACTCCATCCACTTCTTAATATTTTGTGTTGATAACAGTGGCTTGTTTCAGGAGGTATGTCTTAAGCCTTCCGAGTGCAAAAAATTTCGTACTATTTGTGGTTGTACCTGAACAATACCGTGTTTAGTAAACTATTTTGCTACATTGTTGCAGATTTTTTCGAATTTTCGTTGATTATTCTACCCATTTGCCTTTGCGTTTAAAGAGATGCATTTTTTTTTTGTCTTCTTTTTTTGTCAATATTTCTCAATCTCTTCTTCTTTTCCCAAAGTTTTTTATTTAATTTCTTCATTTCTGTTGAAGATGGCTTTGAATTCAAGTTATTCTTTTCTTACGTTTAATCTTGCACGTATACTTTTAAAATACTACGAACAAACTGTATGTGGCGTCTACAAATGGAAAAAAATTGGTTTTGATAACGGCATCTCACCCTAATATGAAGAGATGGCAAGGTTCCTTCGTCATATGAAGAGCGTACAAGGTGTTTTTTTCCTTCTTGAAATGTGCCTTTTTTGTATTATAATTTATAATATAAAATCTTCATAATTTCTGTTAAATCTAATCGAAAAGTGAATAAAATGAAGAATATTTTACCATTTTATTTTATAAGGTTGGTGTATATATTTTCAGAGATAATGCAGAATAAACATTAGTAAGCAGTTCCGTCACTGCACAAGTTCCGTCATTTTCACCATAAAAAATTTACCTACATGAATTTCTTATAATAACCCTACGGACAAAAGAACCGGTTCAGAACCTATCACGTGATAGGTTCCAAAGTGATAGTGACCGGTCCCAATTCTACCACCAACATATAAAACCAACCGGTCCTTTGTACATCGCGTTGTCATTGCCCATTGACACCGGCTAGATACCTTTGGACCAATCCTAGAACCAGTTCAAAAATATATTGGCAGGTGTCAATTGATACCTCATAGATACCTTCGGACCTAATCAGTAGCCGGTCTATTTATAGAACACGGTACACTTAAAGGCAAGTTCTTAATGAAATTGAATCAAAATTTTGGAAATTCATGTTTAGCCGAGCTTGCTAGCGTTCGTGCTTAGTACTCGACTGACCTGGGTTCAATCCCCGGCAAAATCGCAAAAGTTTTTTTTATTTTTTTTTTGTTTTTAAATAAAAAATTAAATTTTCACGATGTTAAGCAAATTATAAAAAATAGAACCAGTTCAAAAATAAATTGGCAGGTGTCAATTGATACCTCATAGATACCTTCGGACCTAATCAGTAGCCGGTCTATTTATAGAACACGGTACACTTAAAGGCAAGTTCTTAATGAAATTGAATCAAAATTTTGGAAATTCATGTTTAGCCGAGCTTGCTAGCGTTCGTGCTTAGTACTCGACTGACCTGGGTTCAATCCACGGCAAAATCACAAAATTTTTTTTTATTTTTTTTTTGTTTTTAAATAAAAAATTAAATTTTCAAGATGTTAAGCAAATTTATTTTGAAGGTAATTTTTGATTAAGCAGTTAATGAAATAGAATTAGAATTTAAATTATTAAATTTTATTATTAAACACAGCCTGGGTACGAACCCACGTCCTCCGCGTGACAGTCTAGCGCACTTCCACTGAGCTATTGGTAACGATAAGATAAATAAAGCAAAACACATTAAAAAACTATTGGTCCCGTTCTGAGTAATATCGAACCTGTCCTGTGATAGATTAAATAAGAACTGTCACAGAACCGGTCACTTTAGGGCAATTGACCCTGCTTTGTCCGTAGTGAACTGATACCGGCCCTATGTAAAAACAACAATCAATATAGTGTTTGTGTGCTTGAGTTTAAATAAGAAATTTACTGATAAATAACGCAGATCTGAAGTTTTCTTTTATTAGTTATACCACTCCTTACTTTTCTGACCTTGATACTATTAGAAAATTTCTTATTGGTGCCATTTGTCACGAAATAATCAAACAAAAATCTGAAGGACTTCATTTCGGACAGGAAAATAAAGCCAATTTTTGAATGAAATGGGCTGAGGTTTCAAAAATTGTAACGGACGGTCTGTAAGTATCGTAAAGCAAAATTTTAAGAATTTTCCAAAAAATTCAACATCTACGCAAAAGCAAAATAATTTTCGAAACACAACTTCATATCACTCGTTTTCATTAATAACGTCATAATCTTAAAACAACAAAGAAATTGGGTTAATAAGACAGCATTTTGTAAACATTTGTGTTACCATAATCTATACTATGTGTAATCTCTGTAGCGATATCTTTTTTTTTAATTTTTGCGAAAGAGCTCTTAAATGGTTCATTCTGTTGTTCTAATTTGCCCAAACCTTACCTCAATGACGAAAAAAAAAAAAATTAAAACAACTACTGATTTTACTACCAAACTACATAGCACAACTTTAACACATGAACCTATACATGAGTCCGAACCATGAAGGAAAACATTTCCATATTTGATTTCCTCATTGTTGCTTCTAACAATGAATTCTTTTCTCAAAGTTATTGACAACTGAACAAAAACTTAGCAAATCAATGCCACAGATGCACACATGATTAACTTCAATTATCCTTTGATCGGATGAAGGACAAACGAAACAAAAAGCTGGACATCATGCATTGCATAATAAAAAACGGAAATCCGTAAAATTACGACGCATTAACAGAAATCAATCCGCAAAAAAAAAAAAAACGAATATAAATGGAAGGCAAACGTCTGTCAAACAGAACGCCAGTCAAGCGTTCGAACGGTATTTAATCAACTTGCTTAGCCTAAAAATTTACTTATGCTAAAATCATACACTGGCCAAGTGACCAAGGGTCGTTCTAGCGAGGGTTAGCGACTTCATTGATTACCGATTACTTTCACTACTCTAGTCTCCAGAGACGCAGGGGCACATCATCCTCCATTCTCATCCTCATCATATGCGGCCTTATTTGATTGACTACATCATCGTCTTCATTCTTCTAAGATAATCAAAAAATTAAAATCTCTTTATGTTTTTTCTACCCGCTGATTGAATGGTTCCATTGTTGATGTTGCCACAGCACTCATGCTTGGATCCTTCGATACCTTCCGGTTCGCAGATGTCCGATGGCTTGAACGAACGTTGGCAGTGGTGGTGGTACTGCTATTGCTGGTCAGCTTTATTGATGTGTAATGGATATTGCAATCATATACAATGCATTGGGAAATGTTAATATTATCCTTTCTTCGGGATGACTGCATTAAAGCCAATGAAAAGAAAAATGAAAATGTTGAAAAAAAACGATTAAGGAGGGAAAACGCACAAAAACGATGGAAAACTGTGAAAACATTTTAAACACTGCACGAGTGTATTTTTTTTTCATATATATATAGCTTGAGTGATTTTTTTCCCAACTTATAATGACTGTTTTGTTGACCTTTTATGTAGAGTTGAGACCAGTGCATTCTAAGGATTATAAGCAATAAAATAATCATATGCATGTGAACAGAATGAGTTACTAGAGAATATTTAAAGGTGCAGTTATTTTAACAAATGAAATGAATCTTAATTTTAAATGGCTCGTTTCTACTGCCTCTTTGCTAAGCTAGGCATATAATCCTTAATGCTGCTAACAATTACATCATAGTTTTTTCATTAGTTTTTTTAATGTTGAAGGGCAATTGTTTTTTATACAATAAATGCGTTTGTTAGTGTTCGAAAATGAAAGAAAATTTCACACCTTTTGTGTTTGTCAAGTTTTAAAAACTGCTTTTGTTTCATGAACGATAGAACTTTTGAAGTGCGTTATCGTATTTGGCACATTCGAGTGCTTTTTGTAGTGGTCTGAAGGACCCTGAATATATTTGATAATATTGCGAGATTGAGTGTGCGATGATTATCAAGGACACCATTAAGAATACTTGAAAACGTGACATATAAAATAAGAAATATGAAATATGAAATATGAAATATGAAATATGAAATATGAAATATGAAATATGAAATATGAAATATGAAATATGAAATATGAAATATGAAATATGAAATATGAAATATGAAATATGAAATATGAAATATGAAATATGAAATATGAAATATGAAATATGAAATATGAAATATGAAATATGAAATATGAAATATGAAATATGAAATATGAAATATGAAATATGAAATATGAAATATGAAATATGAAATATGAAATATGAAATATGAAATATGAAATATGAAATATGAAATATGAAATATGAAATATGAAATATGAAATATGAAATATGAAATATGAAATATGAAATATGAAATATGAAATATGAAATATGAAATATGAAATATGAAATATGAAATATGAAATATGAAATATGAAATATGAAATATGAAATATGAAATATGAAATATGAAATATGAAATATGAAATATGAAATATGAAATATGAAATATGAAATATGAAATATGAAATATGAAATATGAAATATGAAATATGAAATATGAAATATGAAATATGAAATATGAAATATGAAATATGAAATATGAAATATGAAATATGAAATATGAAATATGAAATATGAAATATGAAATATGAAATATGAAATATGAAATATGAAATATGAAATATGAAATATGAAATATGAAATATGAAATATGAAATATGAAATATGAAATATGAAATATGAAATATGAAATATGAAATATGAAATATGAAATATGAAATATGAAATATGAAATATGAAATATGAAATATGAAATATGAAATATGAAATATGAAATATGAAATATGAAATATGAAATATGAAATATGAAATATGAAATATGAAATATGAAATATGAAATATGAAATATGAAATATGAAATATGAAATATGAAATATGAAATATGAAATATGAAATATGAAATATGAAATATGAAATATGAAATATGAAATATGAAATATGAATTATGAAATATGAAATATGAAATATGAAATATGAAATATGAAATATGAAATATGAAATATGAAATATGAAATATGAAATATGAAATATGAAATATGAAATATGAAATATGAAATATGAAATATGAAATATGAAATATGAAATATGAAATATGAAATATGAAATATGAAATATGAAATATGAAATATGAAATATGAAATATGAAATATGAAATATGAAATATGAAATATGAAATATGAAATATGAAATATGAAATATGAAATATGAAATATGAAATATGAAATATGAAATATGAAATATGAAATATGAAATATGAAATATGAAATATGAAATATGAAATATGAAATATGAAATATGAAATATGAAATATGAAATATGAAATATGAAATATGAAATATGAAATATGAAATATGAAATATGAAATATGAAATATGAAATATGAAATATGAAATATGAAATATGAAATATGAAATATGAAATATGAAATATGAAATATGAAATATGAAATATGAAATATGAATTATGAAATATGAAATATGAAATATGAAATATGAAATATGAAATATGAAATATGAAATATGAAATATGAAATATGAAATATGAAATATGAAATATGAAATATGAAATATGAAATATGAAATATGAAATATGAAATATGAAATATGAAATATGAAATATGAAATATGAAATATGAAATATGAAATATGAAATATGAAATATGAAATATGAAATATGAAATATGAAATATGAAATATGAAATATTAAATATTAAATATGAAATATGAAATATGAAATATGAAATATGAAATATGAAATATGAAAAATGAAATATGAAATATGAAATATGAAATATGAAATATGAAATATGAAATATGAAATATGAAATATGAAATATGAAATATGAAATATGAAATATGAAATATGAAATATGAAATATGAAATATGAAATATGAAATATGAAATATGAAATATGAAATATGAAATATGAAATATGAAATATGAAATATGAAATATGAAATATGAAATATGAAATATGAAATATGAAATATGAAATATGAAATATGAAATATGAAATATGAAATATGAAATATGAAATATGAAATATGAAATATGAAATATGAAATATGAAATATGAAATATGAAATATGAAATATGAAATATGAAATATGAAATATGAAATATGAAATATGAAATATGAAATATGAAATATGAAATATGAAATATGAAATATGAAATATGAAATATGAAATATGAAATATGAAATATGAAATATGAAATATGAAATATGAAATATGAAATATGAAATATGAAATATGAAATATGAAATATGAAATATGAAATATGAAATATGAAATATGAAATATGAAATATGAAATATGAAATATGAAATATGAAATATGAAATATGAAATATGAAATATGAAATATGAAATATGAAATATGAAATATGAAATATGAAATATGAAATATGAAATATGAAATATGAAATATGAAATATGAAATATGAAATATTAAATATCAAATATTAAATATTAAATATGAAATATGAAATATGAAAAATGAAATATGAAATATGAAATATGAAATATGAAATATGAAATATGAAATATGAAATATGAAATATGAAATATGAAATATGAAATATGAAATATGAAATATGAAATATGAAATATGAAATATGAAACATGAAATATGAAATATGAAATATGAAATATGAAATATGAAATATGAAATATGAAATATGAAATATGAAATATGAAATATGAAATATGAAATATGAAATATGAAATATGAAATATGAAATATGAAATATGAAATATGAAATATGAAATATGAAATATGAAATATGAAATATGAAATATGAAATATGAAATATGAAATATGAAATATGAAATATGAAATATGAAATATGAAATATGAAATATGAAATATGAAATATGAAATATGAAATATGAAATATGAAATATGAAATATGAAATATGAAAAATGATATGTAAACTATGAAATGTTAAATATGAAATATGAATTTGAAGGAAATTGCTTAGATTGCATTTATGTTGTTTGTATATTATGTATAAATTTAAACTTTTTTTTTAATTTATAATTTTTGTTTTTATTTTATCACATTTTTCAATTCCTTACCGTCACCTTGTATAAATCTTCTGATAAACATTTTAATAATCTTCTCGTCTTTCATCCCTACTTTATTTTGTTCAATTACAATAGCACACTCGCATATGTTTTTAACTCTCTTAAACTGCTATTCATATGTTAATTTCACAAAATAAAGAAATAAGTATTGAAAAAAAAGAACTCCCTTTTCATTTATATATATTGAGATTTTCCGCACCACTTTTCCGCTAAGACGTAACAAAGAAAAGACTTTAAAATTTAAATATTTTACTTCGCAGTACAAATGAAAGAAAAACTCGCTTCTCTTTTCTTTGGCTTCAGTGTATTATAGCGGATTTAGCTGTGAGCGATTAAAACTTCTACACAATAGCAGCTTTATTATGCCAAAAGCCTACCTATATATTTTTATTAGGGTGCCCAACTGAAAATGGGTTTACTTTTCATTTCAGTCTCGATTGAAAATTCAAACTTTAAAATATGTATTTGAAAATATACTTAAAAAAACCAAATGCCTTGCTGATGACTGCTGCCTTCTTCACGATGCTTACCTTCTTAACATACAACAATCAAATCTTTGCGCACTCACAGCAAGTTTATAAGGACCAACTCCTCGTATATTTAACTACTACTCGCGAATTGCCGCAAAACATTTCATATGATTTAGCTGAAGTTGATGACTGTACTCGATGGTATTTCTGTTGTGTGTGTGTGCGTGTTCGTGTGTTGTCCTTTTCACTTTGATTGTGGACTTTAGGACTAGAACATAATTTAAGATGTCTGCTACATTTTGGCCTTTCATTTGAATCATGTTGCATGCATCTTACATTTGATTATTAGTTAATGAAAATCCCAAAGGATATCAAGGTTTCTAAGCAACAAATAAACAATAGCAAATATAAAGGCTTTGGGCAATAATGGCTTAGATACTACTTGTGGGATCCATATCAATAATTGTGTTGGTTAAAAGGGACATAATATTGAATGGGTTGTCTTCATTTAACTTTGTCTTGGCTAAACTATTGTTATAGGCAAAATATGTTCTCAACTATTTGGAAAAGTTGGATTGTTTCCTCAGTTATTTAGTATTTGATTTTTATTTCAACTGGCATTTAATATAGAGGATAGAGTCATCCTTGGAAATGTTTTGAGAGATATTTTTCCTGAAAAAATTTATTCTGAATAATAAAAAATTCTTTATATAAACTTAGTGTAGCTTTAAAAATTATACTAATATTTAGTTTTAAATAATTTTAATATTATTAATTTTTAAATAAATTAAATAATATTTTAAATTTTACCTTATCCTCAAACTGGAGCCAAACAAGCAGTGAGTCGTAGCTGGAAAGTTACGACAACATGCAAGATCTCGACAACCATGTGCGATGTAGCATGCAGAAAAAGAACGTCGTTAATACTGGCTTGCACCCGAAGGGATAGCAGGACACTGGTAGGAATCCTCACAGGTCACTGAATGGTGGCGGCCCAGGTTAAAAAGCTAGGTATAACCATGGATGACAACTGCAGGAAGTGCAAGGAACCAGGTGTCCAAGAAACCCTGGAGCACCTTCCTTGCACATGACCTGCCTTACTTAGATCAAGACTAAAATACTTAGGATCACCGACTTTATCGTCACTTAAGGATGCAGCCAAAATTTCTCTAGAATACCTCCAAAGATTTGCGACTTATTCAATTCCACTAATTCCCTCAAGGCTTTCATCAAGCGGTACCACTAAGGACCATATGGTCTATGTGAGACTCCAACGTAAGGCAATCGGACTAACCTAACCTAACCTACCCTCAAATTAATAATATTATTGTATTATAATTGTGAATAAATGAAAAACAAAATGTATTACATAAACAATATTATTCGTTAGTCCCTAAGACACACATACATGTCAGTCTCTAAATGTCTTAATTTACGAATTAATAGATTTCGAGAAAATTACGTTCAAGAGGTTTTCTAAAGCTTTAAGTATAGTACTGCTAGCGCTAAAAAGAAATAAAAAAAAAATTAAAACAATTATACCAAACATACTTTACACGCAAGTCCTCTTTAAAGGAGGACATGACATTGGCCGTTTTTTAAATAGCATTTTTTTAATTTAATGGTTTTAAATCTTAAGATTCTAAAAAAAAAAATTGCATGGAAAAATTCCTACGAGTTCAAAAGTTACAGCCGGATTAGTGAGATCGCATTTTTATTATACCCTAAACCTGAAAGGTCAGGGTATATTAACTTTGTGCAAAGGTTTGCAACGCATAGAATGAAGCGAGTCCGGTATATAAAAGTATATATATTCTTGATCAGCGTCACCACGTGAGGTGAGCTATTCATTTCCGTCCGTCCGTCCGTCTGTCCGTCTGTGTGTCGTCCGTATACACAGGATAAGAAGAAGGAGTTGAGATAATTGAATGAAACTTGGTATACATGGTCACATGGACCCAAGGATCTGCACTATTGAATATTTTTGGAATCCGCCCACGGACACGCCTACTTCCCGTACAACGCACAAATTGAAAACTGCATAAATAAGCTCATAATCAACCTATAACAATAAAATTAAGTGTGCATGTGTTTTGTATCAACACGAAGGTGTCTTCGAAAAATGGGTGTCGTCCGCCTACCTCCCAAACAACCCAAAAATTGAAAACGCAATAAATAAGCAAAAATTTGGCACGTGTGTTTTGTATCACAAAACAAAGACGGTTTGGAAAAATGGACATCACACGTCCACGGACACGCCTACCTCCCAGACAACGTAAAAATTAAAAAATTGCATAAATAAGCTCATAATTAACCTACAACAATATAATTTGGTGTATATGTGTTTTGTATCAACACAAAGATGTCATCGAAAACTGGGTGTCGTCCGCCCATGGACACGCCCACCTACCATACAACCCAAAAATTGAAAACACAATTAATAAGTCTCTGTTTCACCTACAGAGATAAAATTTGGCACATATGTTTTTTATAACAAAAAAAAAAGATGGTTTTGAAAAATGGACGTCATCCTCCCACGGACACGCCTACCTCCCGTACAACCAAAAAATTTTGAAACTGAATAAATAATTTTATGTTTGCCATAGAGAAATCAAATTTGGTATGTATGTATTTTGTACCAAAACTAAGGTGTGTTCAAAAATTGTGAGTAATCCGTCATTGCACACGCCCAACTCACATAGAGAAAGCATAATAAAGGCATTAACTGTGAGTTACAGGTATAAAACTTGGTATTTATAAATTTTTCTTCAACATTTTAATGCATATAAAATATAGTCTTCATCCGTCCACGGAGAAGCCCATTTTCAATAATTAATTTTTTTTTTGGAAAAGTAGGTTTAGGGTATTTCATAGTCGGTCTAGACTGATTTTAGACTTTCTTTACTTGTTTTTCTTTGTATTTTTTATTGTTCACAAACTTTGAACGCGTTTATCTCGAAACTATGTTTTGCGTACTGACATTTTTTTTTTTTTTTGTATTTTTTAAACTTGATTCGCTATCGTATGACACGAGCTTTTTTTAAAAATTTTTTCGATTTTTTATGAATTTTTAAAAAAAATTTTTTTTGTTCGATAAAACACACTTTCAAATTTGGAACATCACCAAACATTGAAAAAAATTTTAAAAAAAGCTCCTGTCATACGATAACCAATTTTGTTAAGATTTAAAAAAGTCATATTTTTCCAGATCTGACAATTTTTGCGACTCCCAGCGCTGCAACCACGAGGCCCCGTTTTTTCTCTGCCGCCAGTTTGGAGCTTTATAAAAGCATGTTGGAGTCAAAAATATGTATTTTTGAATTTTTTTCTTGTAATTTGTTAAATTCTTTACAACAATAAAAAATTTTGAAAAAAATTTTTGTTTTTGACTGAGTTATGTATGAATTTTTTAAAAAAAGTCTGTTTTCTCTGCCGCGAATGTAATGTCCCTCCTTTAGAAATATACAAGAGGCAGACTATTGCTTAGGCGAAAGATATATAGATGATTATTTAATTTTTTTTTAGTTTGGGAATGAGTCAATGATTTCAGGTATAACACCCATATCTATATTGGCCCGAAATTTAAATCTACCTTCTTCGAAAGAATTTAAGATTCAAACTAAGTCCTCGGTCAACGATGATTATCTCTGTCAATTAAATATTTCAAACAATTTTCTACCCAATTTTCTCTACCACCAAAAATTACTGGATAGCAAGTATTGACGTATTATTTATTTCAGTTGGTAAGAAATGAAGTAGAAAAAGAAAAAAGTTAAAGACGTAGAGCCAAAGTGAAGTCGGTTGTTCAAGGCCACAAAACACAAATTAAAATTAGTTTCAGTACATTTCATATGGGTTCAATGGTCAACGCTTTTGTACATTGTTTCACTCAAAAACTGACGACATGCTAACAGAAGCAAACAATTTCAACAGGGTGGTGGTTAAAACTTGAACGCATGCTACGATTTAAATTTAAAAACATTGAAATAGAAAACTATCAAAAATTGTTCAGAACTCTTTGTTATCCCGACCAGCCGAACCCATTTATGTGCTATGCAAATATTTTGATTTGAAACAACATGTGGTAGTTGTACAAAAGCCGTGGCGATAAATGAAAATCTAGCATGGTTTGGTATGGAAACAGCCTTGGGACATGCAGTTGCAGTGCTTGTAAACGATCAAATAATTATTGATCTACGTGCTGTGATAATTGTTTTTTAACATTTTAGTTACGAAAAAAACATATTTCCTTATCAAGCTCTCCGGTATCTTCGGTGAGCATCGTGAGTACGATACCGAAACGCAAAGCACCCGGTAGAGGTTAAAAGTTTAGATCTGGTTAAGTTATTGAAATTGCATTTGATTGCTCAAATATGGCAAAGTAGAGTTGAAGTGCGTACTTCATGTTTTCTGAAGTGTGCTCAAACGGCACATTATCAGCTACATGAACTGCTAAATCTGCTGTATTAACCATGGCATGCATGTATGTGAAGTTGTTTGTCACACACGCGCACACACACACACACACACATGCAAAATTGTTAACACCAACAAGCATTTTCACTTCCGTTTACAAATAACTTTAAATGTATGCTTGGCTGTCAATCGTGTTAATGCACAACAAAATGCCAGCAAAACCTCTACAAAAATTCCACTTGAAATTGTGAACCCACACAAGTGTCTTCTTCACATATTTTGGTGTAATTTAGCAAATACTCTAACATGAAGTTTGCTCGGAAGTTAATACGACACAAAAGCTATAAATTGAGTTCTTTTCCAACATTTACGCATATAAGTAGTTTTTTTTATGGCATTAAGTTTGACATGCCGTGTAAAAGGACTTTTTCTTTGAACATGTCATCACATGTTATCGTTTCTTTATACAATAAGATTTAAGAGCAACATCCTTAAATATGTATGTTGTATTAATTTCCTGAAATTAAATTTAATGGTTTAAGATAACTCTAAACAATATCAAAGTAACTGGCTTTGAAATTACATCTTTAGCAAAGAAAAAAGGTTATTTTGACATATGTTACCAACACCGACACCGCCTCCCCTTGTTTGTTTAGTCGAGTTTTTCTCTTAATTTCAATATTTCAATTAGACGTCAAACAACTGTTTTTAATTAGAGTGGTATGCAAATTCAGGATGTATGTGTGTGCTTGTTTTTTTCAAAGAAGCAATTTTATTAAAAAATGCTGCCGGCAGTTTGAAACGCCTTTACGAGGAAAAATGTTAATATAATTGTTGATAAATCAACGTATCAACGGTTGTTTTAAAAATAAAAACTATCGGTTTTCAAAAATATGTTTGACCTAGGCATGCAAGCCTTTGTGAAAAGATTTATTTTAACCATTTAATTTATGTTAACGAAGCATCAATTTTTTGAGGTCTCCAAAGAGTTTGCAAAGAAGAGTTTTGTAGTCAATATTTTTGCACTATAAAAATCTTTACTTTTTTGCTTATATTGGGTATAAATTCTGAAGAAAACAAAAAGTTATATGCTTTCAGGAGAAGAGAGTTTCAGGAGTTTCAAAAACCGCTCCATGGTCTACTTCCAATCCGAAAAACATGATGCAGAAATAGTTTTTTCAAGTCCATCTAACTTTTGAGTAGGTTACATGAACTTATTTTTCTTCTAACTTTAAATTGTTTTGAAGATATATCAAGATTTATGTAGACTTGACGTTACTTATTTTACTTAACGATTGTTTTTACTTTTTAACAGAGTTTACGCTTCTATCCTTAATAATAAAACCGTTTAAAATGTGCATATTTCTCGTTGAAGACTCATTTTTCAATTCAATACTTAGTCTTACCCACCAATATATAACATTTCACACATTCTTCTCATTCCAAAGAAAAAAGCAAGTTACAATAAGGAACAGTTCAAATGGAAGAATAAAATTATACTTCACACACTTTGTCGGGAATATTAAAAAAGAAGAAATAAATAAATTGCAGATTTCCCATTGATAACGGTCCGGAAAGGCGCCAAAGTGGGAGTGGCTGCCAACACTGCATGACTGTAAAAAATCGCGAGTTAAGCACTCCACATGCAAGTGCGTGCCGCATGACTGACTGACACACGTTACGCAACTCAAAACGACACTTGCGAATTGTTTTTTTTTTTTTATCTTACTTTCATTTCTCTTATATTTCCAGTTGGTAATTTTTAATAAATATTGAACATTGCCTGTTGCTAATATGCAAATTTTTATAATTTTAATAATTTCTCAATAGCATTTTTTTTATTTTCTCTCATTGCTTATTTCACATCCTCAAAAATATATCAATACTTAAGTTGAACGTGATGCTGGTAACGATTATTGCATGTGATTATCAGTGATTGTTGTATGATGTTGTTGATGCTGTTGTTGTTGTTGTTTTTGTTGTTGTTCCAGATTGCAGTGATTATCATATTTTGTAATATTTATTTATTGAATATGATTGTTTTTCATACATTAACGAGCAGTGAGTACACGAGCTGTTGAAACAGTGACACGTGACTTCAACGAGCGTTGAAAATACATTCCGGATATAAAGGACGAAATGGCAAATATGGATCAGCAGCATACGAGTTGGTTAAATAAGAAAATCAACAGTTCAGTTGGTAACTGAAAATACATAATTAGGTTGGCTGCGTACCAAACAACGCACTCGGACAGTTTTCAACAAAAAATAAGAAACAGCATACTTTTAGGGTGTGCTAGAAAATAACGCGGCATGTAAAGAAAAGTGGAAAAGTGGTGGTGGGTTCTATCTATATGAACGCTTGCTATTTCTTGGGTACAGTTGAGCAGCGCTACAGCAGGAGCTGTCTAGTCTTGTCCTTTCGGCGTACAAGCAGCAAATAAGTTTTCAGTGTTTTAAAGCAATGCAAATTTCTGGAAAAAATAACGCAAATAAATGCTTTTGTTTTAGTGTGTATAGTTTTCCATGAGGTAGTTTTGTGAAGGTACTTTATCGCCAACCCAATTCCAATACGACGTAAGTCAAAATAATCTACTGTTTAGGAGGCGAAAAAAACTGTTAAGGATATGTTCACATCAGGCCAGTAGCCAAGAGGGGTTTTGGGGATCAAAACTCCTCCTCACGCCCATTGGTACCGAAAAGTAGACAAAAATCAATTTAACTTAAACCGAGAAAAAATAAATATTGATATTTTTCATTAAAAAAATATTTATACACTAAGGCGCATTCGTTTAGACGCAGTATACAGTTTTTTAAAAACTAATCATAAAATGCACACAATATATATTTTCAGCCAATTTTTTTTTGCAAAATATTTATTTTGTAAAATAATGCTAAAAAACTTAGAGTTAACATAATGTAATATTTTTTTTAAATTAATTTAAAATATAACTCTTGAAACAATTGGCATGTTTGTGTAGAAGCACTTGAGTTAAACTTTAAATAATAAAACCTTTGTAATGAACATTCCCACTATTTTTTGGGATTACCTCAAATATCATATTAGGCATTGAATAAATAAGTTCTTGAATTGAAGTCAAAACTTCCTTAATTTTAAACTTCAATTATGTAACACTAGAAAATCTGGTTCCTTGCGCTTTATCAGTGTATACTTCCATTGCCATAGTACGCCATTGATTTCCTATTAGGTCGGGGTCACATGCTGGCCATTCCAAAATTTTGATTTCTTCCTTCTCAAACCAAGTCATGGATGTCTTAGAAACATAAATCGACTCATTGTCCTGCTGAAAAATTACTCTCTCGTGAATTATATCTTTCATAAATTGAATAAGGACATCGTCTAACATCTCAATGTACATTTCCGAATTCATTCGGGAAATAAACGAAACACAAAGTTGTCTTCCCTTTAATGGAAAAGGTGGCCCAGATCGTCAAACTTCCACCACCAAAGTTTATTTTAGATTTGGGGTTGCATGCATTGCGGATATCGTGCCAAAAGGAGCTGTAACAGTCTAGCCCATCGAAATCAAATTTTTTTTCGTCGCAAAAAATAACTTTCTACCATTCGGAAGACCAGTGCATATGCCTTTTCGCAACATTTAAGCGTGCCTTTTTATGGTGTTCTTTAAGCATTGTTTTGCGCGCCGGTTTCTTCCATACAGCATTTGGTGTTTTGCGTAGAACAATAGAAATATTTTTTTTTGTTTTTGGTACATAACATAACTAAAATTGTATTTCTGTTGAATTCATTTTATTTTTGGTAGCCTCCTCTCGAATCATGTTTTTCTGAGGATTTACCAGCTTTTGGTTACCTTTTGTTGGTTTCTTAGTTTCATTGGGGGCTCCAGTTTTTAAGAAATTTCTTACAACTTTATCAGAATGCGAAATTCTTTGTCTTATTTCTCGAATGAAACAGTCCTGCTCTTTAAAAAAAATGTATTTGAATTTTTTCTTGATCGGTTAAGTTAACCCCCAAGTTGCATTTTTTTAATGTTTACCTAAAATAATGAATTTAATTTTTTTTACGATTTTCTTGAAACTAACAAAGAAGCTAACTTACTATTTTAAATTTTAAAAAAAAAAATCTTTTATTTTGTTATTAGTCCCTCTCAAATAGTAAATTTCTTCCACGGCGTCTATACGAATATGCTCCTACCACAAGGTACGTTCACAAAAAAAAACAAACAAACAAATTGGCCATTTCAGCCCTTGAAAGGACTTTGACCGAGCTTCTTATGACAATCACAATCGTACTTAATTTTTACAAAAACAAAGCACAACAGGCAGACAACCGATACGTTTATTAAAAGCAGACATACTGCTAAATATTTTATTACCACGGTTGCAAAAACCTATGCCTTTTATCTATATAAATTGAATAATTAGTGGAATAAAAGTAGTGCGGCTAAACGAATGTGCCTCAGTGTATAAGAATGAAACACTTAAAAAATTCCAAATAAAAAAAATTTTAATTGGTTATAAAGTTTCTAACAAGAAAGGTTCTAATTGAATTATGATCGTAATTGAGATATACCAAATATTTTTTAAAACCTTGATGCAGAAATTAAGTTTTTAATTAAAAATTTAATTGTTTATAAATTTATATATCGATGGTTAAGCGCACTAAAGTAGGGATGTCAGTGGAAAAAATACATCGATGTTTTTCTGTACTTCGATGCATCGAAATGTACATCGATATCTTTCGATGCATTGAAGGGAATACATCGATGCATCGATTTGTAGATGATTTTTAAGATTTTACTAAACAACATAATAAGTTATAAGCAAAATTGAACATACATAATTTCAAATTAATAACTATACCTGATCTATTTATGTTTCTAATGGACTATCGAATCAGGTCAAAAACGTTTTCTTTAAACCACACAAATCATGCAAATTTAAATTTTTAAGTCCTCCAAAAATCTCCCTAAATTTTTAGTGTTTTTATAAATCTATATTTTAAAAATCTATTCTCAATTTGACTTACAGAGAGTTATAATAAGAAAACCTGTGAATACTAGCTTTATTTTTTTCGCACAAGTGAAAAATAGAAATGGCGGTTCGCTGTACTAGTGATGTCAGTTTTCGATATTTAAAAAACATCGATTGGTTATTCAAACATCGAGTGAAAATTTTTCGATGCATCGAAGCAAAACATCGATATTTTCGATGCATCGATGTTTTTCCGACATCCCTACACTAAAGTGAAAAACAACTGTATCAGTACACAATAAAATTAGTGTTTTGTGTTAAGATGTATTAAAATTCAAAAACGAAATCGACGTTCCTGAACATTTGAAATTTTTCACTTATCACTTTAGTGAGCTTAACCATCGATATATTTAAATTAATATTTATAGATATTTTTCTCGGAACATTTATATTTCTTTAAAGAAATACTACTTCAAAACTTTTATTATTAAAATTTTGTAATATGTAAAAATTGTCGAATTGAAGTACGTCATATAAGATACATCATCTTGTATTTCGGAAAACTTAGTGTAGATTCGTAACCAGTGACCAATAAAATTGCTTTAAAACAAATAGTCCAATACTTCAAAGAAAATATCTATTAAAATAATCACTTTCTTTAAATATATATTAATACATGTTCCATGAACCAAAGTTGGACTAAAATTGGTGATCAAAAATCAAGTTTGACCTATTTCAGGTATGAGAATCGAACTGCATTATTAGTTTTTTTAAGTATTTTAGTTTTATAGTTTTTTTATAATATTTTTTTTAAGAATTATTTACTAAAACTAAAAACTTGCTAAATGTAGGCAAAAAGGACTTTTATAATGCTTTCGCAAAAGTGTCGATAAATAAACACCATTCTTTTACGACACATTAACTTACAAAAAAAAAAAACAAATTGGCCATTTCAGCCCTTGAAAGGACTTTGACCGAGCTTCTTATGATCAATTATGTTGTGTGTGTTATTAAATGTTTGCACACAATTGACCGAGAACTGGACCTACATGTTTTATGCCGACTCCGAACGGCTAAAGTTCATGTTCTCAAGAAGCTTTACATGGCATTATTTACTCTCTGAGGTTTGCCATTGTCTGCAGAGAGGTGGTGACCGATCAGAAAAATTTTTTATTGAAAAAACTTTTCGCCGCGGCTGGGGATCGAACCTGGGCTCCAAGCATGCTAAGCCACACACTTAACCTGCATGCCACGGTCACCACAATTTATTACTATTAAATATAAAAAAATTCACTTTTATGGTTAAATTAAATTAACTTCTTTGTATCGAGTGTAGTAAGCTTATTCAAAATTTTTTTGACGACTTAAGGCGGTCTTCTCAATCAAAACCCTTTTTTTGGACCCTTTTTAAAAAAATTCTTATTTGAAAACGCAAAGAATAATTGAAAACTTTTTTTATTTATTGTATTACAAAAGTTTCAAAGTAAATAAAAAAATTTTTTTTGCCTCGATACGTGGGCTGTTCAAAAAGTAATGAGACTTCAAAGTTGGTGGTGAAAAAAAAGGTGTCGTCACGGCGGCCACATTTCCGGGTCTCCGGAGCGTCTGAAATGAAAAAAAAAACGGGGTTATAATCAGTATAGATGTTATTCTCGGGTGAACCTCAAGCTTAATTTTGTGATTTTTTTTGACAAAATGGCGGCCATGCAAAAAAAAAAAATTCAATTTCGGACTTTTTTTGTAGTTTAGTGTAAAAAAAAAATAGTAAAAAATTTTTTAAAATTATGGTCGAGGTTCACCCAAGAATGGTGACAATTCTGCGTCGATTCTAGCTGGTCAAATGTATGACTGATGTTGATTCTACCATAAATTTTCAATGCACACAAAGTAATGAAATCACATTTTTAAAAAAATGTTATTCCATAAAAATTTTTAAAATGCCTTGAATTATTATTTTCTAATTTCGAAAATAAGACAAATCGGATGAAATGCATCTTTACCTCTCATATGAAGTGACATCATAAAAACTAAAAATCTTTTAAAATTTCATAAAAAAATCAATCAAACTATTTGACACATTAAATTGAAAATTAATTTGACACAGTTTAAATTTTAAACATATACGCTGCGCTAGAAACTCAGCAAAATCTTTGCAATACTTCCCCAACCTCCGATAGAAAGTGACTCATCAAGATACCAAAAGCTTCATAAATTTCACAATAGTTAATATATTGAATTGCTAGTTTCCCGCTTCAAAAGAGAAAAACACTTTTTAGTTTAGTTTTAGTTAAGAAAATTTTTTAGAGCATAATTTCTTGCTCTATTTGTACTGTTCGCTGAACTTTATGCTTTTTTATAATGTTTTTTTACTATTTTTCTATATATTTAGATGCGCAAACATTCAGAACAAATGATCGCACAAGTACGGTGTTGCACCGACGGCCTGCAGCATTCTGCATCTTGAGAGAGAAATCAAATACAAATTACATAAAAAAAAATTATTTTCTCAAGAAAAAATTTTTTGACGCCCCCTTTTTTTTCAATTTTGATTGGTTGATTTTGAAAAATAAAATTCAGTACTTCCCATGATAGAATAATTTTACCAGGTAGTGTTGACAAATGTTGATTCTCTCAGCTACAAGTAAACGAACCCTTGTCAAAAACAGCTGTTCGTTGTTATAGTCGTTGGCCACATTCAGCTGTGTCAACTGTTGTGACAGCAACACATCGGGGAGCGCTATTATCGGTATTGAAGTTTCAGAAAAATTGTCAAGTTTATGAAATATCAAGCTTTGATACAAAGCTTCAGCATAAGAATGGAAATTTTACCGACAAATTAAAAATTTTCTATTTTTTAATGCATTTTAATGCGCAACTTCATATTTATGTGCATCAAGTTTTGACTTAGCAGTTGGCAACTGTTGGGTACGCTGAATGTGACCAGTGAAAATTAATTGTATGCTATGACGGATTGTGAGCGCTCTCTTTCTTGTTATATTTTTTGACAAACGTCCGTTTCCAACAGAAACGTCAATACTACCTTGGAGTAATTATATCATGGTACTTCCGTAGCGCAGTTGCGATGAACAACAAAATTCAGGAATATACATTAATTTTTTTTCATTTATTTTTCTGCTCTGAGAATATTTATTTTTTTTTTTTAATTTCGATCAATCAGAATTAGAAACGCTCTCAAAATTATTTTCTTATTTTCAAACATAGTACAATAAACAAGGTAGCTGCAGGGCTATCAATCCTCTCTCTCTCAGAGTCGGAATTGTCAAACTCAATACAAATTATTTGATGTCTCTTTTTGTTGCTCTAATTCGTTCAGTACTTTTTGACAATTCTGACTTTCGGCTCTCAGCCCTGCAGCTACCTTATTTGTTGTACTATGTTCTCAAACATGCGCGAAAATGTTCTTCTCTTTTGATACAGGCTATAATAGGTATCTTTCCGTACTCACTTCAAGTAACTTGAAGTTACTCGAATGCGTTTCTTTACACATTTTTCCAGCACGAGAGAGAAGAAGAACAAGTAAAATGTCACTTTTTGTCGCTCTCTATTACTCGAACTTTACTTGAAAAATTTCTTCGAGCACGAGACTCGAGTTTCAAACAGCTGATTGGCAAAGTGATAAAATTAAATTTCTGCATTGTGTTTTGAAAAAAATGTATGCAATTGGTTAGGAAATTAATGAAAATAGCTAAAATAAACAAAATGAGCGCTTACGAATGTGTTTTAAATACAAAAACAAAGCAATTACATTTTATTGTTCTCAAAAAACAGCTGTTGTGCTTGAAACTTACTTGAAACCGTTTCCGTACTTTTTGACAAATTTTCTCAGTTTGGTAGATAATCATAATACTCTCTATTACTCGAACTTTACCCGAATTTTACTTGAAGTGCGTACGGAAACAGACCTAATACATTAGTTTTAATACTTAAAACATTCTCTGAGCTTTAAATTTGTAGAAATTGAAAGAAAACTACGCCACGACACTGTTTTTTAAGCCCACATCCGCGACTTTTAGTAAACGCATCATTACAATGTAAGGCTTAAAGATTGTAGATAATTTCATAACATGAAAATTAAAAGCTCTGTACCAAGCTTTTCTAAACCTGAGAGGAAAAGAAGTTCGATATGAGCTTCAAATTTTTCCATGTCACTCGCAAGCCGTAGAAAGTTGCGTCAAAATAGTGACAGAGGCCTTAAAACACGTCCTTAAGGTGGGACATTACATTCGCGGCAGAGAAAACGGACTTTTTTTTTAAATTCATATGTATCTCAGTCAAAAAGAAACATTTTTCCAAAAATTTTTATATCGTAGAGAATTGAACAAATCACAAGAAACTTAATTCAAAAAAATATTTTTTTACTCCAACTTGGCTTTATAGAGCTTCAAACTGGCGGCAGAGAAAAAACGGGGCCTCGTGGTTGCAGCGCTGGGAGTCGTAAAAATTGTCCGGTCTGGAAAAAAATGACTTTTTTAAATCTTAACAAAATTTGTTATCGCCTGACAGGAGCTTTTTTTTAAATTTTTTTTCAACTTTTGATGATGTTCCAAATTTGAAAGTGTCTTTTTTCGAAAAAAATATTGACTTTAAAAATTCATAAAAAATCGAAAAAAAATTTAAAAAAAATCTCGTGTCATACGATGGCGAATCAAGTTTAAAAAAATACAAAAAAAAAAAAAAATTCGTCAAAAAATGAACCCGCTAGTGCCGCAACCAGTACGAAAAACATGGTTTCGAGATAAACGCGTTCAAAGTATGTGAACAAAGAAAAATGCAAAGAAAAATAAAAATGCGCTCTCACTAATCCGGCTGTAACTTTTGAACCCGTAAGAATTTTTCTATGAAATTTTTTTTCTTAAAATTTTAAGAATATTTACTAAAATACAAAATTTAAAATTAAAAAAATGGCTAATTTCATGTCCCTCCTTAAGCGAGTCCCAATGCAAGGAATATATTATCACTTAACTTCATCATCAGTGCATGATGCCATCCATCATTAAATACTAAAAACCAATTGCTGCTGACAGAAATAATGTTCATTTCCAGCCAAAACTTTGAATTCAAAATTCAATAAAAGATATAAAAATGACTTCGTAAATGGTATTTTTATGTTGTTATTGTTTTTAACCATGTCAATTCTATTCCTCAGAAATAAGTGTTGATAAAATCAATACGTCAAAAAATTTACAAAAAGTACGGTTTAGTGACACATCTGAGCCGGTATGGGTTAATAGAATATCTAGGAGTTAAGGGTGAGTACCAAAAGTTGCTAAATTCATTGATAAAAATTGACGTAGTACATTACAATAAGGGTATTCACTTCACTGCTAAAATGTCCCAAATCGGAAATTTTTTTTTCTGTCATACACTGAGCTAAAAAACAACGTAAAATCAAAGAAAACCACTTCGATTCAAATATTTTTCGGAACAATTTGGCACCAAACACGAAAATATTCAATTCGAAGTGTTTCCACTTCGAAAAACAGAAATCCAGTTTGATGTTATTTTCACTTTAAACTAAAGTTTTAAGCACTTTGAAATGAAAAGCATTCCACTTCAATTTAACGTGGATTTAGATTTATTTTAAAAAGAAATCATATTCAATTCAAATACTTACATCTTTATTTTAAATGCACTGTAGCTTTGATTCAAAATCGTTATATGAATGAATCAAAGTGAAAATAACTTTGAATCAAATCCCCACAATTTTTGATATCAAATGGATACATAAAAATAAGTAAAAAAATAATATTTTTTCTCAGAAATTTTCTTTTATTGACACATAAAAAACATTTGGTAAATTACTTTAACTAATTTATTATTTGGAAATACTAAAATATATTAATCTAAATAAGTATTGTATTAACAGATTGTATTATGTCGAGTTCTAGCGATAACTTGTACCTTAAATATTCAAAAAATGTCGTCTTGTTTCCTCCATGAAGAACTTCTCTCAGAATTCAGTCCAGAGCCCAAAGTTAGCAATTACTTTTGAATAACGTCTTTATTTGCATTTACTGCTTTTATTTTTACACAATACCTTAACATGTACTTAAGCAGGATTTACTTTCCAGCTTCCGCTCTTTATTTCAAAAAACTAAAACTATTTTTATATATTATTTTGACAAATGAAAGTATGCAACTTCAAATTGAAGTGTCTTCAACTTCGTTTTCACTTTTAACGACTTCAACTCTAAACAATGTAATTTTTCAACTTACTTTCGAATTTGATATACTTCATTGAAAATAAAAGTAAGTGCATTCATCATTATTTTGAAGTTTTTCTACTTCTTTTTGAATAACAAAATGTTTTCATATTTGATTTGAAGGCTTTCATGGTGAATTTAAAGACGATTTTTTAAAAATGGAACAACGTAAAATTGATACGATATTATTTAATTTTAAGTTGTGATTTTTCCCTGAGTGTACTGAATACTGCCATTACTCACATTCATTGAAAATAAAGTAAAGAAAATAGTTAGTATTGCCTCCAATAAGCACACCGTATCCTCATCGGACCAACGTATTGAAACCGTTGGAACAAATTTCCGACGATTATTTTTCATCAACTCAAAAGCTGACTAAGCAAACTTCTGAAAACCAAAACAACAACAATTTCATTGAAATTTTCGGAAATTGAATGAAATGAAGTGAATACCCTTAATATCATATATCATATCATTAAATAGTCTTTTGATTTAAAAGCAAATACTAAAGAATAGGATTTTTGAAAACCGTCCGATAATCTCATAAAAATAAATCTATTGGGAAAATGTTCATATTGAAATTATATACAATTTTTAATTTACAATTTTTAAAAGACATCACTTCAATAGTATGGATGCTATGTCGCAAAAATATCGTTTTTTGCGTTTACGAATGGTCACGGTAGTTTTTGTTGTTATATTTTTTATGTGGTATTTTAAAATTTTGTAAAAACTACTTTAATCGTTATGTTGCATCACTGTTACAAAATTGAATCAAAACAGTCTTCAACCAACTTTAAATTATGGATTTAATTTTATTTTATTTTTATTTACACAAATTTTCATTTCTTAAATTAAATGTTCTTCAAATTCCAAGTAATAAACTATATACAGTCCATTTTGATGCGAAACACTTCTTCTTATCATAGTATAAAAATATCCAACTTATTCATCTCTGATTTCATGACAATTATCATCCATGATATTTAACTGTAATGGCCTCGTTTCACAGCAAGTTAAATTTTGTTAAGTATTTCGAAACAGTTTCATTTCTTCTGCCATATTTTTCCAGTTGTAAGTAAACAAGAGATAAGAATTATAGTACATTAATCTGGAATTTTAAGAAAACTGATTTAGAAAAGCTATTAAATTTGTATAGATTTATTTATACTCTGCATTCAGCATTTTAATTAAAACTACGTCTTTTTATATTTTCACCCGTATGTGTGAAAAAGCGTGGCCTTCTTGGTCCATATGTCATTAGATTCGATGATATAACCGTAGAATCTTTATGAATCTATAAAAAAATTATATTATTAAAAAAAAAATTAACTAATTTCTCTTAAATTAAATGCCAACAATATTGAAAATGTTCTTGAATTTGGCATCTTCTTTTTAATAATCATTTAATTTTTTGTCTTCTTACAGGTTCTGTTATTTTCGATTCACATTCTACACATGCCCAACACAACAAAAGGCAGAACAAAAATATAGCATTTTTGATAAACATTTTTCAAATTTACTCTATAAAAAAATTATTTCATCTGATCTGGTCCGTTCTGAAATCGTAAGCCAACGCTAGAAGACTGATAAGGATGTCAGTGAACACAATAAATATGAATCAATCCTCCTCATAACAAAAACTATAAAAAATATACAAAAAAAACAATATAAAAAACATTGTTTTCTTAATATTAATGAGCAAAAATTTATTGCGTACTCTGATTAGAGACCAGTTCTGATCGCACACTGAAAAAAAAATCAATACAAATTCCTGCTCAATTTTATAGCAGATTTTTCTAATTTTTCTTATTTTTTTTAACGTTTAATAAAACAAATATAAAATGAAGTTAAGAAAAATTACTTTGATAGAAATACAAATTTTTATTCCACACAACTTTATTTTTACAAAATCTAGCACAAATTTCACAAACTTTGGCTCAGCTGATTAGTTTTCTTCTCCGAAGTCGTTGGGGTAATCATAAAAGATTCATTGGATATGCCTTCAACAAAGTTTAACTCCTGCACCTGATTTATATTGTTGTTTTTCAATAAAGAACAAAACCAAAATCATTAAATAAGTATTTATAGAAAACTTTAAAGAACTAACCGAGTAACCGACCAATAAGAAAAATATTAACAAAACAACTACAAAGAAGGCTTCCATTTCCATTCGCAGAGCAAGTTGAGCGCAACTTGCCAGCAGTTGATTAAAATGTAAAAGTGCAACTGAGTTTATAAAAAGTCAATTGCAAAAAACTGATCAGAAGAAAACTGAAGAGTACTGATAAGAACATAGAAATACATATATTTATTTTAACGAGTATATAATATGGAGTTATGATTGTTAAAGTATTTTTCTTTTAATGCGTGTGAATATTTAATGTGAACCGCAATTATCACTGGAATTAAAGCCTTACTTAAGGATGCAATCGACTTAATATTTTAAGCGCTTAGCACTTAATTGTTAAATTCGGCATTTTTTTATTTAATCATCCGAAATACGTGTAAAATTTATTCCAAAATTTCAAAAAAAAAATAATAATAATTTGATTAAAAATCAAATGTTATATCAATTTATTTTTAAAATTAAAATCAGTACAATAAGATTCTAAGAGATCTTTTATCATCAATACACTCTAGCTAAGAAAGCATCTGGTTCACCAGATTAGAAATCAAATCAAAATAGTTTTCTGCAAACATGAAAAAAGCAAAAAAAAAAAAAAACAAAAAACAAATTGATCATTTTAGCTCTTAAAAGGACCTTGACCGAGCTTCTTATGATCAATTCTGTTGTATGTGTTATTAAATGTTTTTGTTCGGCCGTCACCCTCTCTGTAGACAGGAAAATGAATATCTATTAAAAAACTTTTTGCCCGAGATGAGGTTTGAACTCGGAATCCGTTGGTTCGCACGCCACACACTTAGCACGCACGACCATGGCCAAAACGAAAACGAACATTTATGCAAACAAGAACGAAAACTAAACACAAAATTTATTAATTTGAATAAACAGTTGCTTTCTTGAATTTTTTAGTATATGAGCCAAAAAAATTATTTATAATTTAGTTCCTCAGAATCAGAATCGAACGAATGCATTCGAAATTTAAATCAATATGATTGTTCCGAAATGAATTCAATATCAACTTAAAGCAATTACCAATGAATGCATTCAGAATAATATCTATCAAAAGGTTGATAAATCATAAAGATTTAAAAACAAAAATGATTGTAATCTTTTACAGCTTTGATCAGAAAAGAGTCACTTTAAGAAAAAGCACAAGAATTTTGAAGAAGGGAAGTTACTTAATTTAATCGTCGACATTTTAATTAGACTTTTAATGACGGCTAAAGCCTCAATTTTTCAAAAAAACTTCAGATATATCATCTTTAATCGAACCATACATTACTGTTACATAATCCAGGGAAATATCCTCCCTTGCTAATTTTATTTCTTTGTACATATTTTGGATTGACCTTCCCAAAAGTTTTTCTATATTTCTAATATATTTATGATTAAAATAAAAGAAATTAAGAATAATTAATATAATAAGATTTCCAATATTTGACCAAGAAATAAATAGGAAAAGTAATTTAAAATTATTTATTATTATTAAATTATTAAGTAAAAAAATTACGGCAATCGGGCAAGTACTTTAGGAGTAATCGATGTACATACATTCACAAAAAAAAAAAAAAAAAAAAAAACAGAGAAACCAACCAACTTGAGAACCTCCTCCTTTTTGAAGTCGGTTAAAAATGATATATTGTGGTGACCGTGGCATGCAGGTTAAGTGTGTGGCTTAGCATGCTCGGAGCCCGGGTTCGATCTCCAGCCGCGACGAAAAGTTTTTTTCAATAAAAAATTTTTCTGATCGGTCACCACCTCTCTGCAGACAATGGCAAACCTCAGAGAGTAAATAATGCCATGTAAAGCTTCTTGAGAACATGAACTTTAGCCGTTAGGAGTCGACATAAAACATGTAGGTCCAGTTCTCGGTCAATTGTGTGCAAACATTTAATAACACACACAACACAATTGATCATAAGAAGCTCGGTCAAAGTCCTTTCAAGGGCTGAAATGGCCAATTTGTTTTTTTTTTGTTTTTGATATATTGTAGAAAAATTGTATAAAATATTTAAACACAATTATTTGTGCTCATAATTTAGAAAATGCTTTTCTGTCTATTGTTATTCTGTACTCATTTGAATTTATTTTAATATATCTAAAAAAATTTATTTTATGTTAAATTATTCTTGAGGAAAATTTCAAATATGAAACTTTGTTCTTAAAAATTTAGTTTTATTAATTGCTGGTTTGTTAGTTATTTTCAATTTCTGCCTTATTACAATTTTTATTAAAGTTTCACGCCTCTTTTCGGATCTCTTTTACTTTATTGATCATACCTTTTAGTAATTCAACCTAGCCCTGAACCAAATTGTAGTTCTCTAGTAACAGTATGAACCGGTATACAGTAGTTTTCTTAAAATACCACACCCTATTTATAATCTCTCCCACTTTTTTAATGATTCTACTCTACCGCCTACCAAATATTAGTACCCTAGTTTCAATATTAACTGATATGCAGTGTTTTCTAATAATAACACGCCTCCTTGTTGAATCTAGCCTACTTTCTTGATGGTATTTTGTTATAATTGCTCTGGTATCGTTTTCAGTACCCCAGTCTCAATATTGATTGAGATATAGTGTTTTTTCTAATAGTGGCATGCCTCTTTGTCAAATTTCACCCACTTTGTTATTGTGTTTTCAATAATTCTACCCATTATTACAATGAATTTTATTACCTTTGTATTATATAGTTTTTTCAAACATTGCCACACCCTTTAGTCGAATAACGCCCAATTCTTCGGTAGTAATTTGTAATAAATGTGCTTACCTCTGCACTTCATTTCAGTACCCTAGTGTCAATACACTCAGAAAAAATTTTCTCGGAATATGATAAAAAAGGCATCATATTTAGAGAAAAATAAAGACTTTGCTCCAGAGAATGCAATTCTCTAATTGCGATACTTAAAGGTCTCTAAAGGTGATAAAAGGCTTCCATGAAAAAGAAAACTGTATCGTGCTTAGAGAAAAATACTTTTTACTTTTGAGAAAACATTTTTTTTTTCTTGAATAAAATACTTCTCATAGTGAAGTTTTTATCAAAATATAAGAAAACATTTTCATTTTCAATAAATTTTTCTCTATAAATGAGAATATCATTATTAGAATAGAATAATTATCATTATTAGAGACAATGGAATATTTCCATACTCTAGAAGTAATGAAAAAAGTAGATACTAATTGAAGGACATTCTATTTGAAAAAACTCGCGTGTAGCAACGTACACGTGGCAGAAGAGAAACTTCTTTAACAGTAAGAAATAAGAGAGATTTTAGTGTGAAATAGAGAGAGAAAGTATCTGAAAAGAAATTCAATCAATACGAAATGGAATAATAATTTGTTGATTCAATATTTGCATCCAGGGACCGTACCGGCTATGGTTTTTGTCGAAAGTGTCACATATTAAATTTTATCTCTTAGTTTTTATTTTTTCCGACAAAAATAACAGTTTTTTTTGCCTTAGTTTTTTTGGGCAAAAATAACAGTTATTTTCTGCCGTTTATTTTTCGGTCAAAAATATCAGGTAATTTATAATTGTTCAAGTCATTTTACCGATAAAAATTTTGATATTATTATTTTCATCTCATCGGTGAGACATTTTACACATGGTGTCATAAGTTCAATCTGTCAAGTGGCTTTTAAGAAAACACAAATTGCTTGATATTTTTGACCGAAAAAATTAAAGTCACAAAATAACTGCTACTTTTGACCGATTAAATAAAAGTCAAAAGTAACCTTTATTTTTCCTCGAAATATACTTCAAAGAATCAAGAAATTAAAGAAAGCAAGAAATTAACTTTTAAAGAATCAGTTTCAAATTTAAAAGCGACTTAATATTCGTAAGGCTGAGGACATTTACAAACAATTGAAAAAGTCTTTCGACATTTTTTTTCATTTGAAAATTGTAAAATAACAGTTATTTTCGGTACTTGTTTTTATTCAGTTGGTGTTTTAGTTGCTTTCGAATGTCTTCTCAACATTGTAACTTTTTTAATGCTGGATTGCATTTGCATAGTACTCTTTGAAGGAGCCTCCGAAAGCAGAGGCAAATCTTGTTCATTATTACCTCTTGCTTCCTGATCATAATAATTGCTATGTTGATAGAGGGCCTCATAAAGCAGCGAACGTTGATTGCTGAGTGTATCAACTAGGTTGGCTTTAAAATTTTGTTGAGATGCATCAGTGTGTTTTTTGGGGATTGGTTCTTTGTAGATTCACCAAAATACACTGATGTTTCGTAAAAATGCATTTTGAAACTCAGCCGTTGTTGCAATCACCTTACCTTTATCATTAGTTGCAGACCCAGCTGCGGCTGTATTCTTAAGAGCTCTAATTCGCTCTCTATATTCACGAACGCGTTCTGCTCCTGTTTTAGCTATTTTTCTATTTTTTTTTCCGTGCATACTTGTAGGATGAAAATTAATGTTACGGTTATGTTAATACTGTAATGTTAATGTTAATGCAATGTTAAAATTAATTATGTTATTTTCAGTATGTTACGCGTTTAGTTTTAATTACAGTTTCTTTGACGATTTTCATGTGCCTACATGGCATAATGGTATAGATTCCGACTTTAAAGCAACGATGTTCGGGGTTCATTTCTCGTCAGCGGCAGTTAATTTTTTTTAATTTTCATATGAATTGAAAACGTTAGGCTAGTGTCACGAAAAAGGACCTTGAAATTTCACACGCCGCCAAAGAAGTTGCACTTAAAAAAAAACAATTGCTATAAGAGAAATTTTTTAACGGAGCAAGTTATGTGTTTTTTCTGTATGTAGTATTCGATATTGTGTTTTCTAATATTGCCACACCCCTTTGTCGAATGACGTCCACTTAATTGACCGTAATTTGTAATAAATGTGCTTACCTCTGTACTAAATAGTAGTACTCTAGTGTCAATATTATTCGAGATACAGTGTGTTTCAAATATTGCCATACCTCTTTATCAAACAACGCCCACTTTATGGAAATTAATTTTTTATAATTTTGCCTACCTCTGTAGTAAATTTCAGTACTCTAGTGTCAATATTATTCGAAATACATAGTTTTTCTAATATTGCCACACCTCTTTGGCGAATAACACCCACTAAATTGACTGTTTATCTTACATGTAAGTGCACCAGTCCATTAGGTACCGAAGAGTAGACTAGAAATACACGGAAAAAAATTGACGTTTTCATTATGTAGCCTCACAGGCGATGATGATAAGTGTTGAAAGGTGAAAATTTTATGATTTATATTCTGAGGTTAAGAACCGATTAAAATACGAAAATCTTGTGAAAATTATTACATCGGAATGTCCGGAAATATAGTTTTTATAGTGAACAATCTTTCGATAATTTTAATATTAAAATTAACATTTTCGTTTTAGATTAGAAGTTTTAATTTTTATAATCTATATATGTTATATGTTGTTATAAAAAACTATAAATATAAAAAATATTAAAACAACAAATTTTCTAAAAAATTATAGTCATGTTGATCGTAATTTTCTTAAGTGGCTTGCCACAACTTGCTTATACCTGTATCCATTCGAAGCTTAGTACTAGATACATATTATAATCTACTGAAAAACCACCCTAAATGGTTTTTTAATAGGTTAAATTTTAAAAAATAACCCAAAGCATCAATACGTTTTTTTTTCACCCAATTCTTATTGTTTTGCTTTTACAAACAATTGACTTTGGCTTTTTATACTGTTGACATCATTGATGTTGTTTTAGTTGTTGTTGTTGTTGTTGTTGTTGAATATACACCCCATCAATATAATAAGTAGGTAGAACAGTTCTGCTCAATATCGCGGCAAGAACCCTAATCAAGCAAACATAATTATATGAAAAGGTAACTTTGAACAAAAAACCACTGAGGGTAGTTCATACCACACAGTATTCGTGCAACATAATGTAAATTGATTAGGTTTCCACTTTAGTGTGCGTTTTAAAGAAAGTAAAGCTAATGCCACAATAGAGCGGGAAAAAAATTAAACAAAATTTGAAAAAGTTAAAAAACAACTAATAGGAAAATTAATCTCTTTGTTATTGAAAGTTGGAATGAGTTCAAAGGGAAAACTTCTTTGTGGTCAATATAAGTACGTATAGATATTTTTTTTTTATTGAAGTTATGTTATAAAGTGACAGATGTGCCGAATTTTATTAATTTTTTTTTCATGTATAACAAATGCGATTTAAATTTCAGGACTAAGTATAAAATCGAAGTACGCTTAAAATATGGACATTCTATATTTTATTTTTCTGACCTCTGACATTTCAACTTCATTTACTAATTGACATATGATATTTTATTGATGAGCATAACTAAGTAAAAGTTTTATTTTAATGCCCTTATTTTATATCTGCTTTACGTTTGATTTTATTTAATTTCATTAAATTACATCAACAAAATCACCCAAACATTTTATTTGGTTCTTTTGGGCATAACTTGTTGTTTTTATGTCATTTTGACATAACCCTTGTCAGTCATTGACATTAGTTGAGTGTCTATAGTAAGTTTTTTTTTTTTTTTGTCAATTTTATGTCACTGTTTTGCTTCAGCACCGGCGTCATTACATTTGTTTATTGATATTTGACGATAAGAGAAGTTTAAGCAACAGATAAAATTTTATAGTACTTGGTTGATGGCATCGGGTAAAAAAATGCAGGGAGCAATATTACATTAAATTGAGTGGTAATTCTGTCAAATGTCACATGTGCTTATTTTAGTGTTGAGGTTGGTAGTATTTCGAGTTCTTTTTAAGGCATTAACATTTTTACAGAAACATTACTGAACTTACTAAATCATATTTTTGTCTTTTTATACAGATAAACTTAATTTAATTTTAAAAATTCTTAAAAAATTAAAATCATACACTTACTTAAGCAACAAATAACAATTTTAATCTTTTAATTATAAAAAAAAATCGGCAACGCAAAGAAAATTTTTTCAGTTATCTCATAATTATCTCAAAAGAGCTAAAAGAAGATAAGCTGGAAAACGGAACTTTTTCTTTTAAAAGACAGAACTGTTATTTTTTATAACATTGAGTTATTTCTTATTGAGACCTCAGAAAAAATTAATTCACATTAAAAAAAACAATTTCCATAGTTTAAAATTATCCAAAACCTTATATTATTGACCATAATATATCTTCAAGGGGCCCGAGTTTAATTCTCATATTTGACAGAAAGTTTTGCGATAGAAATAAGTTCTTTTGATCGGCCGTCATCTGTCTGCAGATAATCAGAGAGAGTAAAATATGCCATGTTGAGCTTTTTGAGAGCATTTACATAAGACGTTCGGAGTTGGCATAAAACATGTAGGTCCTGTTCTCATAAGAAGTCATATAGATCATAAAAAGTCTCGGTCAAAGTAATTTCAAGGGCTGAAGTAACCAATTAGTTTTTTTATATACTTATCTTCAAAGAAAAGCATCCTAACGAAAAGTCTGGCTAAAAACACAAGTTTCATGTCTTCAACTTTTATTAAATAGATTTCATATAAATGTTTTTTCATTCTTATCTTAAAGCTTCTGCGTAAATTTCTTACCCAAAATGCATGCTATTTGATGCTATTTAGTTCAAGGTTAGCCATGAATTTCAATAAATTGAAGTCTATCGCAATCTACAACAACAAATATTATATGATCCATCAAGACAACGAACCAAAATACAAAAACAACTACATAATAGCTACCAAACTCAACACCTAAATTGGCGCCAACAAGTCTTCTCTTTGATTAACATGATCTACAACGTTTCTCTGGAACTCTTAAAAAGTGTCTCTATCTGTTCGTAAGCAAATGAAGAAAAACAAAACAAAAGAAAAAGCAGACAAGTAATGAAACTCTGAAGTCGGTCTAGCCCGACTATGGAATACCCTAAAACTTTTTTCTTATTTATATATATATTATATATAGTAGGGATGCCCAAAATACATCGATGCATCGAAAAAGTTCGATCTTTTATAATTTGCGATGTTTAATCGATGTTTTTTCAAATAAATATAAATTTTTTCCGATGATCGATGTTTTTTTGAAGTGAAACTTCTTTGGCGGCGAGTGAAATTTCCAGGTCTCTTATTCGGTACGCTAGGCTAACGTTTTCAATTCATATGAAAATTTAAAAAAAATGATTGCCGCTGCCGAGAATCGAACCCCGAACATCGTGCTTAAGAGCCGGACTCTATACCCTTACCAAGTAGGCACATGATAAACAACCAAACAAAATGTAATTAAAACTGAACGCGTTACATACTGAAAATAACATAATTAACATTAACATTACATTAACATTACATTAACATTACATTAACATTACATTAACATTAACATTACATTATTAACATAACCGTAACACTAATTTTCATCTTACAAGTATGCACGGAAAAAAAAATAGAAAAATAGCTAAAAGAGAAGCAGATCGCGTTCGTGGATATAGAGAGCGAATTAGAGCTCTTAAGAATACAACCGCAGCTGGGTTTGCAACTAATGATGAAGGTAAGGTGATTGCAACAACGGCTGAGTTTCAAAATGCATTTTTACGAAACATCAGTGTATTTTGGTGAATCTACAAAGAACCAATCCCCAGAAAAACACACTGATGCTTTATAAAAATGTATTTTGGAACTCAGCCATCATCTCAACAAAATTTTAAAGCCAACCTAGTTGATACACTCAACAATCATCGTTCGCTGCTTTATGAGGCCCTCTATGAACATAGCAATTATTATGATCAGAAAGCAGGAGGTAATAATGAACAAGATTTGCCTCTGCTTTCGAAGGCTCCTTCAAAGAGTACTATGCAAATGCAATCCAGCATTCAAAAAGTAACAATGTTGAGAAAACATTCGAAAGCAACTAAAACACCAACTGAACTAAAACAAGTACCGAAAATAACTGTTATTTTACAATTTTCAAATGAAAAAAAAATGTCGAAAGACTTTTTCAAATATACCATTATGTTTGTAAATGTCCTCAGCCTCACGAATATTAAGTCGCTTTTAAACTTGAAACTGATTCTTTAAAAGTTAATTTCTTGCCTAGTATATTTCGACTCTTATTTTATCGGTCAAAAATAGCAGTTATTTTGTGAATTTAATTTTTTCGGTCAAAAATATCAAGCAATTTGTGTTTTCTTCAAGGCCACTTAACATATTGAACTTAACATATTGAACACCATGTGTAAATGTCTCACCGATGAGATGAAAATAATAATATCAAAATTTTTTTTATCGGTAAAATGACTTGAACAAATATAAATTACCTGATATTTTTGACCGAAAAAATAAACGGCAGAAAATAACTGTTATTTTTGCCCAAAAAACTATAAGGCAAAAAAAACTGTTATTTTTGTCGGCAAAAAAAAACAAAGAGATAAAAGTTAATATGTGACACTTTCGACAAAAACCATAGCCGGTACGGTCCCTGGATGCAAATATTGAATCAACAAATTATAATTCCATTTCGTATTGATTGAATTTCTTTTCAGATACTTTCTCTCTCTATTTCACACTAAAATCTCTCTTATTTCTTACTGTTAAAGAAGTTTCACTTCTGCCACGTGTACGTTGCTACACGCGAGTTTTTTTTTTTTTTTGATGCATCGATGTCTTTTTCCAATTTTTTATTTTTCTTTTTTTAAATATTATAATTTTTTAAAATATTATAATAAAATTTAATACTTTTAATTAATATTTTTTTGAAAAGTTACTAAAAGTTTTAAAACTAATGGAATATTGGATTGCTTCCGGGCTGAACTGTCAATTAACTTAAAAGTCCTGTAGGGCAGTTAACCCATTAACGCCCGCTGTACTATATACACAGAGGGAAAAACCTATGGACTCAATACATAAATTTATGTACTCATCGCATAGTTTTCTGCACACAAAAATTTTACATTTTTCATGTATTGAGTACATGTTGAAATCTTTATTGACTACATAATCCTTTTAAGCGGTTATGTAGTCAATAAAGAATTTTATGTACTCAACGCATAAATATGTGTCGTGAATTAATGGATGTATGTGGTGAGTACATGCACACTGTACTCATCGCAAACTGTTACAAATAATTTTATGTAATGAGTACAGATCTTATATACGTATTACATAGATTATTGACTCAGTACATACATGCAATGAGTACATATATTATTTACTCATTACATATTTTAAATGCATAATTTTATGTAATGAGTACATGCATAATTTACTCTCTACATATTTTTAGTGCATTTATTTATATAATGGGTACATACATAATTTACTCATTACATATGCTAAAAACATAATTTTATGCAATGATTACATGCCTAATGTATTCATTATATATTTTTTGTTCATAATTTCATGTATTGAATATATACATAATTCATGTCTGTGCCTAAATCACCCTTTCAACAAATGCAATAAATAGCTTAATAAAGAAATGACTAGATTTCACAAAATAATTCGCAATTGCTTATAGAAACCAAGCCATTTATTTCTTATCCAATCATCGCTTTTGTTCTAGAGTTCTAGAGTACAGGATAAACTCATTCCCGCACTGATTTACTAAAGGCTTTAGAGGTGTTGCTTATTTGAAAAACAAGAAACGAATGACATAAAACAGCAAAATCGTGTACCGATGTGCAAGAAATACGTGTACTGAGTCCATATGTTATGTACTGAATAAATGTGTCACTTCAATCGTATAAGAGGGACCTGTACTGAGTCTATATTTTATGTATTGAGTAAAGTTTTTGTAAAAAATTACATAACACGTTGATTGAGTACACGTTGCTTGTATCTATTGAAGTCTGCTATGTATTCAACACATAACATGATGTATTGAATACATTTTTTATTCAAATTAAAAAGTGAATAAATTGATATGTAGTCAGTACACGCTCCCTTTACTCAGTAAATACTGCTCTTGTTGCGTTCTCATACAAGTTGAAGTGCATAGATTTTACATAGCTGTCTCTGTACTGACTACATAACTTTTTCCCTTAGTGTATAGTACACAACATCAAGTAGAATTAAGAATTAGCGAATGGGGTTTGGATAAGAAGAAGCAATACAGGACATTATAAGCCAAGATTGTGAAGATAATGCTACTTACGATGTATTTATGCTGCCACTCAATCCAGGTATCACCGATGAAGTGGAAGGTGGAGACGATGACCTATATGGAAACAAATTACCTCGAGATGTTCCTGGTAATATAAAGTTAAACCTCACAGACACATCACTATTGTTGAAGATTAATGGAGTAGCGATGACGACGAACCCCTCAAAACATTCGCGTCATCTACTTCACGGTATGATATGAACCCAGTGAAAGTGTTTGAGCATCTTTTTGACGATTGCAATGCAAAGAACAATATATGCAGGACAAAACAATACGCACGATAGCGTTTTTACCAAAGAGGAACTCCGTAAGTTTTTGGGCATACTTACACTGACCGGATATCATAAATTACCTAGTGAAAGGTCATATTGGAGCTTAGATGATGACTTAGGTGTGTCGTTAGTTTCAGAGTTCATCTTAAGAAAGAGATTCTTGAAAATCAAACGAAACCTACATTTTGCAGATCAAACTTTGGTTATGTCTTCTACTTATAAGATGTTCAAAATTCGCCCACTTTGTGGTGTTTAACAAAGACAGTTTTGCCAATTCGGAATGTTGATTGACGAATCAATGGTAAAGTATTGATTGACGAATCAATATTTTGGCCACCATTCAGCCAAACAATTTATAATGGTTAAACCTGTGTGTTACGGATGCCATAATTGGGCGTTGACCAGCTTCGATGGTTATTGTTCTAGATTTAATATATATTGTAGAAAAAATTCCGACGCTACCACTGATCCTCTTGGCTCTCGCTTTGTGAAGAATTTGCTAGCAAAAGCGCCAACAAAACCAGAGGAACCAGCAGTTTACTTTGATAATTTTTTTATGACCTGAAGAACTTTGGATACAGAGCTACTGGAACCTTGCGCGAAAATAGAACTAAACGGTGTCCATTTATTTCATCGAAGGAAATGCGTAAAAAGCCCAGGGCTGAATACGACCATAGATTTGATAAGAATAATGAAATTCCTATGGTTAGATGGAAAGATACTAATGTTTGTACGATTGGAAAAAATTTCGATACTTTATAGCCTATAGGGAAAGTTAAAAGATGGTTTTCTATGAATAAACAAAAAGTTGATGTAGACGTTCCTCACGTTCTCCAAAGCTATAATAAAAGCATGGGAGTTGGAGATCAAATGGACCAGTCTATAGGAATGTACAGAATTGCAGTGAAAGGAAAGACGTGGTGGTGGTTATTGTTTACTTACCTAGTGGACGTGACTATTTCAAATGCATGGATACTATAATGTATTACAAACCCTGAGGAACGTGTTCATCAGTTATGGTTTCGCAGGCCTATAGCACGCACGTATCTGATCGACAAGAAGAACAACAAAGCTAGGCAAAAGTCCTCTGGAATTGATAGAGAAGAAAAACATAATAACGGCCACAACCCCAAAAAATACCAAACCAACTTAGATGAGTTATGTGCTCAAATCGAGTTAAAACGCCATGTGATAAGTGCCTGAAAACGCTATGTTTGGAAAGAGGATATTTTGCGCCACACCTAAGCGCCAAGCTTAGTACACCTCTAAAAACACAACTTTGAATATTTTTTTTTTTATACCCCCACGCGTACTGCGTAAGGGGTATATTAATTTTGTCACGACGTGTGTAACACCCAAAAGGAGGCGTGGTAGGTAAGGAAAAGTATATATATTCTTGATCAGCATCACCATCTGAGTTGATTTAGCCATGTCCGTCTGTCTGTCCGTCTGTCCGTCTGTCTGTCGACACGATTACAGCCGTTATTTTGAAGATATCGTAATGAAATTCGATATTTAAGCTTTTTTTTAAAAACTAAGGTCAAGTTCGAGAATGGGCTAAATCGGATGAAAACCACGCCTACTTCCCATACAACCCCAAAATTGAAAACTCTGCAAAGAAGCTAATATTAAAGCTACAATACTGAAATTTGGTATATGTATATTCTATGTCAAAACTAAGATGTCATAGAAAAATGGGCGTTATCCACCCACTAACACGCCCACCTCCCATACAACCCCAAAATTGAAATATCTGTAAAGAAGCTAATATTAAAGTTACAAGATGGAAACTCGGTATTTGTGTATTTAATGTCAAAACTGAGGTGTGTTATAAAAATGGGTGTCATCCACCAATTAACACGCCCACCTCCCATACAACCCCAAAATTGAAAAATCTATAAATCTATAATTCTATGCCGAAACTGAGGTATGCTAGAAAAATGGGCGTCATACACAATCTAACACGCCCACCTCCCATACAAACCCAAAATTTAAAACTTTATAAAAAGGCCACAAAGCTCTCCAATTTAAGATTCTTCCAACCTTAAGAATCGGCCGTGGGGGTATTTTTACTTCGGCCAAGTCGAAGATATAGCTTACTAGTTTTTTTTCTTTTATGGTATTTAAAGAAATCTGATTTTATACTGTAAATAAAAAATGAATTATTTAAATTGTATATGGTTTTCATTTCGGCGTTAATGGGTTAAACGAAAATCCATAGGGGATTTGGATGAATTTGAAACCCCAGTTCCCAATTGTGTATAAATTGGCTTTTCAGTATTTGACTTTTATGGTAACCTCAGTACGATCTGAAAGATTTTTTTCGAAAGCAACTCAAACACAACCACCAAAAGAATACACTGAAAGGAAAGCGTCTTAATAAATTATTATTTTTACAAAGCCTTGGTCGTCACAATTGGGCTCAATATATTCATTCCTTTTTTATCTATATATATATCTTTATAATGTTTCATTAGTATTGTTTCATTAATATTTTTATGTTAAGTTAAGTTTTATGTTAGGTTATGTTAAGCTGCAATTATTTCAATTCCTTCTTCTTATCCTGTGTTTACGAACAACATACAGAAGGTCTGACGAACAGGGCTGAATTGACAAAAATATATATACCGTACTCGCTTATTTCTAGATGTTACAAACGTTTGCACAAAGTTAATATGCCCTCACCTTACAAACTTAGGGTACAATAAAAAGAAATATCCAAACAAAGCAGCAGCAAACAAGTGGAAGCTCAAAAAGTCAAGTTCAAAACAAGTTTTTACTTTCACTTGTTTAAGTCGGCCGATCAAGTGTCGATCGCCCAATGTTACTTACCTGCTACCATCAAGCACAGCTGTTTTTTGTTATCCATTGTCACTCTTTTGCCATAATTATACTACGCTGTACATTTTTCGTTGCGTAGGCTGTGCTTTTTCAAGCACACCATCCCACAATCCTACAATTAGAGAAAACATAAATACGAAAATCACAAACTTTCAGCAACGATTGCTGAAGCTCAGCTACAGTTATTGCCTTTGTTGTACGATTATTACACTGCATAATTAGCATAAACTTGAATGGTCCGACAATGGCCCATGTTTCATTAATTGTTTGTACGTTTTGGTGTGCATTTGTGATCAAGTTTATTGCATCATTTAATGCATCAATTTGGTTATTTGTGCTCTGTTACCAATTTGGTTAACACAGTTTTTGGCTGATTTTTGTTTTTTAGGGCAAGCTTAAATGTTCATATTCAATGCATACAAAGTGTGGCAAGCCATGACGACAGTGCCGTTAGTAAACAATGGCTGTTTGTCTTTAAAAACTTGTAGGTTTTTTATTTGTATGAAAATAAACAGCTGGTTGTGTGCATCAACAATATGCATAAAAATATTGATTTAGCTGAGAACGTATGTATTCGTTTTGTTATGAAAATAAGTCATCTATATATATTTATACACACTTGCAGATATATGTATATGTTCGCAAATATTTAGACCGTTTATTTACACAAAAATATTGCAAATTTACAATTATGAAATAATTTAAAAATAGCAGCTAATTGAATAAAAACTTTTAATGATCTACGTGGATGTTCATATATTGTTAAAATGACTAACTAACTGTTGCATTTTCTACTTTTTGATTAGGCAGAATTTTATTAAAATAACAAGGACTTATTTAACACAAAATATAAAATGATCTTAATAAATCAGCAATGATATAAAATTTATATTTAATATGGTTTTAAATATTAGAAAAATGTCTAAAACAAAATTTTTTAACCTGATGTAGAGATCATAAGCTTAAATCTGGTGTCAGAAGAATTTTGCGAATTTTTCCTTGGTCAGTATCTAGTATACAATATTTTCAACAGTGAGAGCTATCTAGCATTTTTTATGCTCTCTGACGAAATATATTCGGTTGAGGAAGATTTTTATTATACATACCCATGATTTAAAAAACAGGTATTAAAAAAGCAACTGCGCTGCCAAGACGGAGGCATGATGTGTCAAATACAAGTAGTGTAATCATAAGAAGAAGTAATCAGGGATTTTTTTGTCTTTGATCTTGTACTTTTTGGTTACTTTTGCACTGTTGTTTCACTTGCACATTTTGATTATTTTATAAAAGGTAAACACTTATATTTAGGTAAATAGCAATATTTTCCAACTAGAGTAAACAAGTAAAATTTGTTTGTCGTTATTTTCAAACACAATTCCAAACAATTGCGCTTTTATTTTAGAAAAATTAGGAGAATAAGGTTAAAAAATTTCACAAAAGTTAATAACAATATAATATAATAATAAAATTTATGCAAAAATATAATATTACAAAATATTTCCAACTTCAAGGAAAACACATAAATAAAAATATGCCTGTTTTTATTTATTATTGTACAAGAAGCAACATTGTTTTGGCGTCAAATCGTCATTTTGACATTCTATACCTCTAATGACAGTTGAGCCCTCACGATTTATACTACCTGGTTATTATATCATGATATATACCTAAAATTTAGCGTAACAGATTTGACCGATATACACGATATCTTCCAGGAACAAGAAGAGATAAGTACTTTCATGAATATTAAATTGCTTTTTAAAAAAGGTTTAAGATTCGCTGGAAACCTACAAAGCCTTAAGTGTATTCACACAACTCCATTAGCGCAAGCATAGGGTGCGTTTCGGGGTTTAAGCCCCTACCTAAAAATTATTGTAGTACCAAGCAAAATAGAGTTCAATCAAAGTGAGCACATAAAAGTAATCATACATCTTATCAAATGAGCGTCAAACCCAAAATGCATATTTCAATTCTATTCTCGTTGATTCATAATATCTGGTTGTTGTTTAATTTTTGTTCAGTTGTGATTCTGTCCACTTAAAGGGTTATTTACAATACTTCCATTTGAGTTTTCTTTTCAACTTTAAGCCTGAAACCCACTAAGGCGGCTAAAATATTTGGGTAAAACTTAGTTCAAAAGTAAGACAAAATAATATAGCCTGAATTTGAAGACAATCACCCTGCAAAAAAGGTGCTTCCAAAGAAGATAAAGTGGAAGGAAAAGCCGTGAGTTCCATCCCTTCTACTTTCATACCCAGAAAGCATTCCTTTAAAACAGTGATTGCCAAACGCACACAACGATATCATGCTTCGTATGTTAATGTAACGATGTGCATACACTGAGCCAATTTCAATATTGAAAACAAAACGTTGAAGAAATGTTCAAACAACGTTGAATGCTAAACATAGCACGTGGTCAAACAATTTTAGATCAGCTGTTTCGGCAAATCGTCAAACGCATAAAAGTACACAGAAGCATAGCTGCCAACTTTTGGGAAAAATCTTTTTTGTGGTAATTTTTAATTTCTGTGGAAAAAAGGAATTCCCGTGGTATTTTTTTAATTCAGCGGGGTTATTTTTTAATTCGTGAGGGAATTTTTAATATTTATGGGAATTTTTAAGTATCTTTTAATGGCTGTGGGAGTTTTTGAGGTATTTTTTAATGAAAAAGAAATTAATAATTAATATATTCAAAATTCCGTTTATTCTTTGTGAGAATTTTTAATGTTTGTTGGAATTTGGAGGTAGTTTTTAATGGCTGTGGGAATTTTTGTGGTATTTTTTTAATTGCTGTGGTATTTTTTAATGAAAAAAGTACCGTGGAAAGTTAGGCAGTCGTGTGGTAATTTTTGGTTGTGTGGTAATAATTGGTTAGCAGCTATGCACAGAAATCAAAATAAAATATTTGTTTGTTTATTTATGTTTTCAAGGATAATTATTTATAATAATAATGATTCAGAAAACTATAAGTTTGTTAAAAAAACAAAACAAAACAACAACAAACTCAATGATATGTACTCATAAACAACAATGAGTGTTAAATAAAAAACAAACCGTTTGTGTTATTTTCTTAGAGTGTAAGCATAGCAGTTGTTGCAATCAATTAAAACAAACACGCAAATTATCTGAAAAAAAAATCAAATTCATGCAAGAATGTGACGTGAACCTTCTGTGTGGACAGTTGGCATAAGACAGATGTTCGTTTTTTAGCTTCGGCTGCACATGCATAAGGTCACTAACACTGATACGTTGCCCGCGGGCGCACTGATGAGAAACACTGCTTTAAAATATGCATATCATTGGCAGGAATGCTTTCCTTAGACTTCTCTAGAAGTGCTTCTAGAATTTTTCAATGGAAGATTTCTTCGAGGCCTTCAATGAAAGGGTTCTAGCGGGTTATTTCTAGGAAAACTTTAAGAAGACATTCCATGATACAGAAGACATAAGACAAAATGCTTCTAAGAAAATATTTAACCATCATCTGGCACAAGTCATGCCATGGAATCATTCTTAGAAGCTATTTAAATAGTATTTTAGAAAGTAATGAGAATTCTTTCTGAAAGCACATTTCAATGAGGCTGAGCAGTAGCACAATTGGATTTTAATTGTGCTACTGCTCAGCACAATTAAAATCCACAATTCTCTGGATGCAGTGTATCTACACGGAGAAAATTATTTTGCTTGAATCAAGCCATTACTTTGCTTAAACGCAAATCAGCAAAATTTTGCTCAATACCGGTTTGATTTTAGAAAACGTTTTATAAATTGAAATTACTTCTCATATAATTTGAAAAAAGCAAAATTAAGATAAATTTTAGCAATAATTTGCTTACTTATTATAAATTCAAATAGCAAATTTTGATTTGATTCAAGCCAAACTTTGCTAAGTTATTATAAGGTAATTGTGTTCAGGCAAAAGCAAAATTTGACTCAATGTAAGCAAAAATTTGCTCAGTTATTATAAATTGATATAGCAAATTTTGAATTGATTCAAGCAAAAAGTTGCTTGGTTATTGAAATATAAAACAAAATTCGAACTATAAATAGAACTACCGTGGCATGCAGGTTAAGTGTGTGGCTTAGCATGCTCGAAGCCCGAGTTCGATTCCCAGTCGAAATGGCCAATTTGTTTTTATTTTTTATTTTTTTTTTATTTTTTATAAATAGCAAATTTTGATTTGATTCGAGCAAACACTCGCTCAGTTATTATTAATCGAAACAGCAAACTTTGATTTGTTTCAAGCAAAAATTTGCTCAGTTAATATAAATCGAAAAAGCAAATTTTGATTTAATTCAAGCGAAAATTTGCTAAGTTATTATAAATTTAAATAGCAAAATTTGTTTGATTTTTGCTGAAAATAAGCAATATTTTGAAGTGGCTGAGAATTATGCTCAAGTTTTGCTTAATCTCCACACAAATTTAGCAAACAGTTTTCTCCGTGTAAGAATTCATCTCAAGTTTGTATCAAAAATTTTGCTGTGCAGTTGAGTCCCTCGCAACCGATATAAATAAAAAAATTCTCCTTAAAATGGTAATTTTTCATTCTTTTTTAAACGTAAGTTTATTCAGTAAAAAAAAAGAATTCCGATTGATTTCCGAAACTGGAGAAAAAAATCACAATTCTTTCTTTCGTAAAAATGTCTCTTAATTTCCAAATATTATTCGATTTTAAGAAATAAGAGCTTTTAAGAACAAAAATTTTGGTTTGATTTTTCTTCTGTTCACCTATTTATTTCCAGTGATATATTAAAGTTATACTTATAAACATGAATAAGAAAATGTTGACTTCGATTAAAATATCTTTGTTTTTAAGATTTTCTTGAAACAGCTTTTGAAATTCCAATGAAAATTATGAATTATAAAATATTTAGGTGGTGAGGGACTCAACTTAAATTGTAAGAAAAAAAAAAAAAGGAAAATGGCCATTACAGTCTTTAAAAGGACTTTGACCGAGATTCTTATAATCAAATTGTATTGTGTGTGTTATTAAATGTTGGTACACAATTGACCGAGAACTAGAACCAAATGTTTTATGCCGAAACCGAACGGCTACAGTTCTCAAAGCATGTTCTCAAGAAGCTTTACGGGGAATTATTTACTCTCTGAGGTTTGCCATTGTCTGCAAAGAGGTGGTGACCAGGGATGGCATTTTAGGCACAATTGTGCGTTTTTCAGCACTTTCGAGATTAGACGGCCCTTTACGCACGTGTCTTTACGTTTAATTTGCCAAAAAGTTTTTAAAAAAGTTACATAGTTTTTGTTATAGCGTCAAACTTGTAGCATTTTGGCTACGAGATACACCAAATTAGCTCCAACGCGATGGCTCTTCCAACAAGTTTTATAATTCTTTGAAAAAATTTTGATAAAAATGTATATATTATTGTTTGTTATGTTTAAAACATTGGAAACGACTTGAATATTCAAATGAAGTCAGCGGAAACCAGAGTTCACATATTTTGCTCTAGATCTTAATATTTATTTTACAATTTTGCCGAAATTTTATTAACAAAAAAAAAAAAAAACATTTATTAATTAAATTTCGTTGAATTTAAACAATCATATCCCGATGGAGAATGTTTATAGTGGAACTACAGTCGAAATATTTTAAAATCAAAAAACATATCATAATTTGATATTTTAGAGAAGCGAAAAAATTGTACAAAATTTTATATTACTTAAGAAAAATAATTTATTTAAATAATGAAATGTTAAACATGATTCCACATTTTTCTACACAATATGTAGTTTCTGGTAAAACGAATAGAATTTTTTCATTACTTTTACAATTATTTCCAGATAAAAAAAAAAAATGTGTAAATGTAAAATAATAAATAATGAATGTAGAGTGTTATTTGAATATCCTACAATTTCCAATATGGAAAATATCTCAAATTAGCAATTTTTATTATTTATTTAATTTCTTTTTGATTTATTGTAGAGAGCAGTTTAGTTTATTTTGTAAAATTTGTCAGTTTGAAATAAAACTAGTGAGGTTTATATTGAACTTGGCCTTTTAATTGAATAAATATTGCAATGTTTATATATAAATATCAGACTCATTTCCTATAAGACCCTTCACAGCTTAAAATTTGAAAATTTTATGGAGACCGTATTTTACTTTTTAAATTACTCTATTTTTCCATAAAGAAAGTGTGATAAAAGTGTTCACAAAACCGTTGTATCAATATGAATAAGTTAATCTTGAAGTATACAATAGAGCTTCTCTAACGATTCTTTCTCCATTCTCATCTTAATTATGACCAAATTAAAGTTCTGACAGTTTTGCACGAAATGAGCGCGATATATGAAAATTCGGCACCATTTTGTTCCAAAAAGCACTATTATTCTTTCTTATAAGGCACAATCTTAAAAGGTCCCATTCCATCCCTGGTAGTGACTGATGTAAGAAACAAATCGTAAAACGGCAGTTCTAATTTGGTCGTTGCACGAACAGTGACGGCATGAATTAAAAAATTTTATTTTTATTGTGGGAGAGGTCAAATTTTGACAACGGAAAAGATTCCGCTATTCCATATTGACTGAAAAAGCTTTCAGTCAATACATTTTTCTAATTTAGCTTTAATGAACCCACCCATAATACTAATAGAATAGATTACTATCTATTCTAAATGCTTAAATTTCATTTGAGTCCGGTTAACTGATCGGTTAACTTGGCACAGATAGACAAACATATATAAATAGATTTCTCTCATTTATTTGCAATAATTTGGAACAGTTTTTTGTCTCTGTTGGATATTTTTATAAAAAAAACTTTTAAATAATTTTACATTTTCACTGTTCACATAATGCTTAGATTAACTTGAATCTTTATTTATAAATCCAACAGAGGTCAATAGAACACGTACAATAATGATAGTTTTCTTCTATTAACCCCTAAACTATTCTTTTTCCAGTTAGATGGCATCAACTCTAGTTTAGTCTACAGTTCTCTAAACGTTTTTAACAGATATTTTTACATTTTTATCAAAAGAGAACATAATAAAAATTATCAGAATAAAGGTAACTACTAGGTTAGGATTAAAAAGTGTTTTGTTTTTCAACATACAAAACTGTTGTTTTGAAGACTTTTGTGTATTGCAGATTTCTGTTTTAAAAGCAAGTTTAAAAAAACCCAGACGTAGAGTCTGTCAAATATTGCCTTCAATATTTGTTTCAACTAGACGTCATGCCATTATATGACGACATTCAAGTATTACGCTGCAGCAACTTGTTTTGATCTCCTTTTTTTTTTTGTGTCTTCAGGTGCCGAATATTCTGAGAATTCAACGTACTTCATTTCATAAGTGAATTTTGTTTTTATTTAAAAAGCTTAGCTCAATTCATTTAACCTTCCAATGCTTTGCTGTTTAACACACGCACAAGTGCTTAATAAACAGTCAACAGCTATTTAAATAACAGTTTTCTTTTAGTCAACTCTTTCCGGCTTTTACTATTTTAATTTTGTACTAAGCATATAATAAATGTTTTAACTGTGCGATTTTTGACTATATTTGCATGTTTTTTAGTGTTTATTTTTGTTTGTTTTTTTTTTTTTCATAAGCATGCAATAATTTAAAAAATAATTTTTCTAATAGGAAATTTTAATAGAGCCTAAATAAATTAATCTTACATTTAACGTCTTTGGTTTAATTTTTTTTAACCGAATTTATAATTTTGGCTATCCAATCTAGATACTCTGCAACATTTGTGTAAACAGCCGGATGTCCTGCCATGCCGCAGCGTGTAAATCCATAGCTTACAACGCCGTAGGCCACCCAACGTGAATGCTTGCGATCAAAGTACATAAGCGGTCCACCGCTATCGCCAGCACATGTGTCCTTGGCGTATTCACCACCAGCACAAATCTGCTTGGGTCCTACTGTTATGCCATACTGCTCCATTAGTTTAGTGCAATTATCTCTGGATACAATGGGAATACGTAACTTCAATTTGATCGGACTATGAATATTGATGAAATACTTATTAACTGAAAGATGTGGCAGAGTGATTGAGAAGAACAGCATGATTTTCAACGTGTAGCGAACTTACATAAATCCGTTCTGCCCCAGCCAGAAACGGAAAACATTTGATGCACCTCGAATGGACTGTCCTCCGTCTTGTTGGGCAGACAGATTGGCATAACAAAGTGTGTAAAAGAGACAGCATGCTTAAGTCGTATTATAGCAAGATCATTAAATTTATCCACAGAAAATTCGTCATAGTCCGGATGAACAAAAATTTTTTCAAAGCCAATATCAACAGCTGCATCGGCACAGCTTAAATAGTTGGGCTCCTCGATACAGTCGGGTTCTGTCTTGACATTGAATTCGCCAAGTCGTACAAGTTTGCTGCATCATGAAATTAAATTGCATTATTAATGAAACAATATTTAAGGACTGAAAATATTTTTAAACTTACAGTCCATGTCTATCGCGTACACCCTGGCCTTGAACACAATGAGCAGCAGTTAGTATATGACGGTTGTCTATCAGAGCACCGCTACAGCCAAAATCATCTGAAAAGAAGAAAAAATTCTATAAAAAAATAATATTTAGATAAGAATAAGACCAGTTCATAAACATAACAGGTTCGACTTTTTCATACGTCAGTCACAAAATTTCTTCATTTTAGAGGTTGATTGATCCCTAAAACAATAATGTTTCAAAAAATTGCAAATACTTGGAAATGACTTTACTATTAAATTTCATACTATAGAATTGATGGACAATTCTGAACGTCAAACTATTTCTATTCAATGAAACGTAGAAAAGACTTATAAACTTTACAAAAACTGCACACTTTTGCAGTTTTCGATGATAAAAGAGAATTCATGGCCCTTTAATATTGTTCGGCATTTTTTTTATGATAATCTTTTAACCAGAATCCGTGAAACAATCTTTTAAATTTTTCTATGGTAGCCTATTTTGAGTTTCAATATGTCATTTCTACAAAAAACAAGTAAAGAAAGTCTAAAGTCGGTCTAGGCCGACTATGAAATACCCTAAACCCATTTTTCAAACAAAAAAAAAATTTTTATTGTAAATGGGCGTCTCCGTAGGCGGATGAAGCCTTTATTTTATATGCATTTATATGTTGATGAAAAATTTACACATACCAAGTTTTATTCCTGTAGCTCACAGTTAATGCCTTTATTGTGCTTTCGCTATGGGAAGTGGGCGTGTTCATGGACGGATTACTTCCAATTTTTGAACACACCTTAGTTTTGGTATAAAATACATACATACCAAATTTAATTTCTCTATGACAAACATAATCTTATTTATTGAATTTTAAACTTTTTGGGTTGTATGGGAGGTAGGCGTGTTCGTTGGCGGATGACGTCCATTTTTCAAAACCATCTTTGTCTTGTCATAAAAAACATACGTGCCAAATTTTAGCTCTGTAGGTTAAACAGAGGCTTATTTATTGCGTTTTCAATTTTTGGGTTGTATGGGACGTGGGCGTGTCCGTAAGCGTATGACGTCAATTTTTTGAAGACATCTTTGTGTTTGTATAAAACACATACATATCAAATTTCATTGTTGTGGGCTAATTATGAGCTAAGTTATGCAGTTTTCAATTTTCTCGTTGTATGGGAGGTAGGCGTGTCCGTGGGCGGATGATGTCCATTTTTCAAAACCATCTTTTTCTTGTCATAAAAAACATACCTGCCAAATTTTAGCTCTGTAGGTTAAACAGAGGCTTATTTATTGCGTTTTCAATTTTTGGGTTGTATGGGAGGTGGGCGTGTCCGTAAGCGTATGACGTCAATTTTTTGAAGACATCTTTGTGTTGGTATAAAACACGTACATATCAAATTTTATTGTTTTAGGTTAACTATGAGCTGAGTTATGCAGTTTTCAATTATTGCATTGTATGGGAGGTAGGCGTGTTCGTTGGCGGATGACGTCCATTTTTCAAAACTATCTTTGTCTTGTCATAAAAAACATACGTGCCAAATTTTAGCCCTGTAGGTTAAACAGAGGCTTATTTATTGCGTTTTCAATTTTTGGGTTGTATGGGAGATGGGCTTGTCCGTGAGCGAATGACGCCCATTTTTCAAAGGCATCTATGTGTTGACATAAAACACATACATACCAAATTTTATTGTTGTAGACTTATTATGAGCTGAGTTATGCAGTTTTAAATTTTTGCGTTGTATGGGAGGTTGGCGTGTCCGTGGGCGGATTCCAAAAATATTCATTAGTGCAGATCCTTGGGTGCATGTGAGCATGTGTACCAAGTTTCATCCAATTATCTCTACTCCTTCTTCTTATCCTGTGTTTACGGACAACACACAGACGGACGGACGGACGGACGAACATAAATAGCTCGACGCACGTGGTGGCGCTGATCAAGAATCTATATACTTTTCTATACCGGACTCGCTTCGTTCTATGCGTTACAAACGTTTGCATAAAGTTAATATACCCTGACCTTACAGGTTTAGGGTATAATAAAAATAATGTCAATGTTGCTTCAGGTAGTATTACAGTGTGAAGCTATTAAAAACAAAACCGTTTTTATATATTTTTTTTACATAGTATTATTAAATAATTTAATTCAAATTTATTTACATTATCTAAAGTTAAAGTTGAAGATATAAAAAAATGTTTTTTAAAATCAAACATAAATCTTACATAAATCAAACATTATCATAAATCAAACATAAATCATGCATAAATCTTACTCTAAATTATATTTTTAAACTAACGACTTAAATTTCATACTTTACCTTAATAATGATAGTAAAATTTTGGTTTTTTTTTTTTAGTTTTTTAAAAAAATGTCTAAAATTTCTTCTACTGCCAGGCCCTTGTTCTAGTAAGGTTGATATAATAGTGAAAAATTGAAAGATGATTTTAATTTATGAACTATACTGAGTTTTAAAATATCATTTACAGAATGCAGAAAACCCAGAACAACTTTTGCTTAACAAACATAAGAAATGGGTTACCATGTAATATAAAAATTAATATTAAAAATAATTCATGTTAAGTCACATTATTTTTTATTATGAATTCGAAGTTGAATTTATGAATTTTATTGTAAAATGGAATGTATGCCGTCAATTCCGATTTCTGAATCGGAATTCGAAATTTAAATTTAAATTAACATTGAGCGCTATAATCAGTTAAATATAAGGGTCGTAACGAAAATAATATTTTTACATGCCTACTCTATTCTGATAATTGAAATGCTTCTCAACTCCAATATATGGGCCGATAATATTATCGTTTCTGGGTTCAAGTTTGAAACTAGGCCATGAAGCTGATGAAAAAGAAGAAGATAAAACTTCAAGAACTAAATGCGCTACTCGTAAAAATTTATTTTTAGATTGCATTTTGCATTCGCTTCAAATCGAATTTTAAAAAAATATTTACCTCATTAGACCTCACTACCCAATTTTTGTGTAAAATTAGCCATGCACTGAAATGGAAGCCAACAACACCTCTCAACTATAACTATTGTGTAAAACACAAAAAGCAAGTGATGTACAATAATACTTGGAAAGGCTTGCATTAAGTAAGTATTTTGCAATCATACTTAGAAAACGCTGACAACGGTAATAGTTTTACAACTGTTTAAAGTTGGTTTAAAGTTGGCTGCCGTTTTGGTAAAATATTACCAAATTTGGTAAAATGGTAAATTTTTTTTTTGGTTTGGTAAATTTAAAATCAATGAAAATTTAAAATAAGTTGCAATTCAAAAACTGATTGCATAAAAATTATATCAATCATGCTCATTGTGCAGCACTATCCTTAGGATTGAAAATATATAATTGAACTCATCAAGTGAAATTACCCGAATGAACGCAAAGCAAAATGTCAAAAATTTGAATTTGGCAGTTGCTTAGATGGTCGGCTTAGGAAAGAAATTGATGGATCGCTAAGATCATGATACAAAAATACAGGTAGTATTGGCGTTTCGTAAAATTAAATTTTGCTAGCGCTCAGTAAAACTGATGAGGTGGGAGACGCTAAAATGTACGTTACTGTCTCAACTATTCAGAAATTAAAACTTCAACTTTGAATCTGTGTTAATTAATTAAATATACATCAATCTGAGATGGTGGGAAATAATTTTCAACATATAGTAAAATACTTATAAGTTCTATATGATTTTTTTTAGAGTGCACTTAAATATTAGATATATTTTAAGTATTTAAAAATCAAAAATATGCACATGAATTACATATGCACTTAAAATAGAAAAATTATAAATAAATAGTATGAATTATTGTTATAGTATAATAGGCTATACATAAATAGTACATAGACATTACATTTCGTCAACTTAACAACTTTAGCGTCATATCATTCAGCTAAAACATAGCTCACACTGTAACTGTCACAACAGTTGTTTCCTTCTGAAGAGAAAATAAGCAGCTGTCAATGCTTACTTTTTTTTATCATGGCAAAGATGGAAAAGTAAGTTTTCATTTGTTTTAAGTTGATTTTCTTAAAATGTATATTCTAAGCGATTATGTTATTTCTGTTAAGATATGTTATTAGAAAGAATGTGAAAAGCGATGAAACATCTTCAAGCGTATGATTAATGTTAATTTAATTAAAAAATATGTAAAAAAGTATTGTTTCTTTAACTCAAAAATAAAATTTGTTTGTGTTTGGTAAATTCTTTTTCATTCTCGTAAATTTTTGGATGAAATTTGGTAGAAAAAAATTTTTGAGAGTGGCAGCCCTGGTTGTGATGCTCTCATATATACATACATAAATGTATTTTATTTTCATTTTGTTCGCTCAGCAGCCATAAGGCTTACGGCAAGCTGTTAGAGTGTCCGACTCATATGCGGTGGTTCGCGCGTTCGATCCCTGGGGTAGCAAACACAAAAATTTTTGAGGGCATGCAATTTTTCATATAAATATATGCTTCAATTTTAACAAACGAAAATAAAAAATAAATAAAAATAAAAATGTTCCGGTTGGGAATTGAACCTTGGATGTCCAAATCACAACAAATCAAATAACCAGTGGCTTACCAACTGAGCCACGGAATAAAAATTTTTCGCGAGTGCTAATTGATTTGTTGAATGTAGCAATATATCCAATTGTAAAAACAACACTTGGATTAAGCTTGAAGTAAGGAATATTATTCCAAGGGTTCACTTTCGTTTATCCTACAATTACATGTAAGCGATCTACAATTGTAAATGAAAGAGTTATCCAAGCTTGAGGCTTACGTTTGTAAGCTTGTTTAAAGCTTATTCCAAGTTTGTTTGGCTGATTGGGAAATATAAAGGTACCCTGACTTTTGCTGTTTAGATTTGATGGCCTGAAATATTTAATTTTCAAGGTACAACCATAAAAATTTGCGTACTTGTGTATTTCGTTGCGAGTGGTGACCGTCGCATGCAGGTTAAGTGTGTGTCTTAGCATGCTCGGAGCCCAAGTTTGATCCCCAGTCGCGGCGAAAAGTTTACTCATAAAAAAAATATTCTGATCGGTCACCACCTCTCTGCAGACAATGGCAAACCTCAGAGAGTAAGGTTTGCCATGTAAAGCTTCTAGAGAACATGAACATGGAGTCGGCATAGAACATGCATGTAGGTCCTATTTGCGGTCAATTGTGTGCAAACATTTAATAACACACACAACACAATTGATCATTAGAAGCTCGGTCGAAGTCCTTTCAAGTGCTGAAATGGCCAATTTGTTTTTGTTTTTATTTCGTTGCGAAAAAACGTAATGAAAGTAATAACCTCACTTTATCTTAACTCGACTTAGGCGGTTTTGACTTATCGCCACAGATTTATGTGATATTTTACACTTTAAACTTTCATGTCAAATCAAAAATGATTAAGTGAAAACCACGCATAAGAAACTTGCTTTTAAGTTTTTTTTGATCAGCCGGTGTGACCTTAGGTGGTATCCATTAATTATGTGAGGTGATTTTGGCGATTTTTTGACCCCTTACCTCCCCTTTGTTAGATATCGTGATATTTCTCATGACTCCCTCCTCTAATCCCACGGGAGATTGAACAAAACCTGTGTTTTCAGTATAAAGTTATAAATTTATGCTTCATTGTATTGAATTTATTCAAAAACAAAAACTTTATTTATTTATATTTAGTATATAAGATATCTAGTATTTAAGATTACTGAAATCTTGGAAAATATTGAATAATAAAATACTTAAATGAGAACTTCTAAAATTGGTGCAAGAATATTCATTCTAATTCAGTCCACGGGACTCAAGTGAGGTCTCAAGAGTGACTACTGGAACCAACATGTCCATGTGATTTTATGTAAAATCATCTGCTCCTTCAACCTCGTTCTGATTTAGCCACTCTTAACCGTTATCGCTTGCACACAGAAGCTTAGTAGCTCGAAGTGTGATAACCCGTGAAGGTCGACGCACTTTCACAAGGATCGTACGTTGCAGCACTTGTCGAATCACTTGTTCGCGGTTGTAAAACAATCGACGGGCTATTATGCTACTTTATGGCGTTGCATAACCACTTTCAATATTATTGTGTAAAGTTTAATCATGTTTTAATAGAGAAGCACGTTTTACTCAAGCCTTAAATATGCCTTGTAACTAGAATGGCACAACATGACAAAATGAGTATTAATATATTTTAATAAATAATTGGAAATAAAACTTCTGCGATTTAATTTTTGTTGAGGTCCATACTGCATTTTGTGGATAAGAAAAAAAATAAAAAATATTGGCCATGTTAATTCTAAAAAAGGACTTTGACCGAGCTTCTTATGATCAATTATGTTGTGTGTGACATTCAATGTTTGTGCACAATTAACCGAGAACTGGAAAGAGTGATTAAATTTTATTTAATACTAGCGGATTAAACCCGGTGTTACTCGGGGTTGTGCCTCGAGCACAGAAAAAGGACGATTTTCAAAAATACTCTCATTTTAACATTTTTTTAAATTACACAGTGCGACTCGAAAAAATAACTTCAAATAGCTCAATGGTCTCTAGAAGTGCATGGTCTATATATTATGCCCTCATACTTAGTTTTATCGGATTAGGTCAAATAAGAGAGAAATTCAAGGTCAAATTTCACCTTTAAGTCACAAATTTTTTTCTTATAACTCTTAAACTAAGTTCAAATCCTATGTAGTAACTGCATCTAAATATTTGCAATAGATGGTTCTTTACATTTTGAGACTATTTTTTGCTCAAAGAGTTACGTAAGGGGGTTAATTATTTCTTTGAAAACAGAGCTTTTTAAAAAAAACAAAATTTTTAATAGTTCAGTTACTTTGTATTTGTCTTCAAAAACAATTAGATTTTGCTGAATTTTTGCACACACCTTAAGTAAAATAAAATAACCCACCTCTGAAAAGATCACAACAATTACATGTGCGTATCCAAAGATATTCGGATTCAAAAATTACCAAAGATGGTAACTTCGTTAATGTAAGCCCTAGATTAAAATCATTCAGATGAAAATTTTAGATCCAACAATTTTCTTCAAAACTGTCCTTAACATTTTTACCGAAAGAGTTACCGTTTTAAAGATATGCGCGTAAATATGTAAAAAAGATCAGTAACAGATACAAATGCCTACTAAGTTTCATCAAAATCGGTTCATGCATTTTGACGTGAATGAGCCAAACATAGTTGGTTGAATAAAGCGCCCTCTTACGAAAGTTTTCTTAAATTTAAATAGCTTCAATTCTGTGGCAGGGTCAAGTAATTTCACGTACCAAATTTTAGTAAAATCGATCAAGTCATTTAGGAGTTATTGCGTCATAACAATATACTACTTAAAGCGCTCTCTTGCGGAAGTCTTTGGAATTTTTTATATTTTATGTCTTATGTTGGGTGCAGTTGAAAGTTCATACAAAATTTCTTCAAAATTGTTCTTGTTGCTTAGGAGTTATTATAGAGTGCCACACCCACATACTTCTGCCCACCTTTTTACACCTCCTATGTTCTTTCTCTCTATCCAAATTTCAGCCTAATCGGATAAACGGTGCGCGACACTATAAGGGACAAACAATTGATTTTATATATAAGAAGCTATTTTTAAAATGGTGATTCTAAAATATCAAACAAACGATTTAAAGGCTAATTTTAAAAATGTTTATTATTGAAAATCAAATGAACGTTTTAGAAGCTCATTTTGAAATGTTCGCTTTTAAAAACAATGCAGAGTTTGAACTCGTTTCCTTTGGGTGGCGCATATGTAACTTAATTCACTTATTCACTTCAGCTTAGCAATTTCACTCTCGTAAATGTACATAAAAACGGTACATATTTTCATATTGATTTTTTTTTGTTTTATGTTTTGATTTAAATATTATTTGTTAACACTTTTAAAGAGCTTAACAGAACTCCGTTCAACTAAATTCCACGTAAAACATTTTCATATTCACTTTGTAGAAACTTACTCGTATTGTATACCAACAAGGCCAGCCAAGGATATTCATCCAACTCTGCAATTTCACCGCCATAAATTCGATTTGTAACTTGCTTGCCACACTCATTCCACAAGTTAAAACCTTCCGACGATTCTACGGTCTGAATGCGACGTTTTAATTTTTTCTGTTTTTTAAAACGTTCCGTCACATTTTGAAAACGACGATAATCAAATTTAGAAAATTGTATAGATGGAAACAAATAATCCTGCCCGTTGGCTGGACAACAAACCATTGGTTCAAGAATTTCGGTTGATTCCGTCACCGTACACTGTACCTTCTTCAGGAAGTTCACTTTCTCCGATGACAATTGTGAACCATTTCGCACCTGTAAGTACGCGGCACACTGACCCACTTGAACGCAAACACCGAGTTTCGTTTCATTCGGTATTGCACAGGATGCGCTACCATTGCTGATCGCAACAATATCATCCAACGCGGCACGTACATCGTGAGCGACTAACGACAGCGTCAACGAAGCAACAAGCAGATAAGAGAGCATCGCAGAGTGACTGACGTACAGATGCTAATCACAACCACAACGAGCACTACTACCGTCGCAATACACCAGCAACAGCTGTTTGTTAAGCGTTCGTGATCGTAATCGTTAATCGATAAGTTTTCTTTTTGTTGTGTTACGTCTTTGCGAGTTTAACAAATGCACAACAAATTTTGAGCCATTGATAAGCTATGAAATTATTGCGAAAACCGGCAAACCGATTAAACTATGTGAAACAAAACAAAAATAAAAACAAACTTTAATTTAATACACCGCTCTGGAAAAAAAAACACGATCACACCTCAACGACGTACCGCTCAGCTGTGAACAGCTCGCGCAAAAACGTACGTACACACAAAGTCAAGTGAGCCGAAAAAGCTTTGAACCAAGTCAAATTAACTGCCAAACCTATGACAACAGTTGTTAACGCAGCAAGATATTCAACCGACCAATAACATTGACGAAAAAGTGCAAGCAAGAGAAACAAGATCACACTGATCAAGTGCGGTCATTTACACCGTTTGCATTGCAAACGAACGTGTATGTTATGCAATACGAAGCAGTCATTTGTATGCGGCGCAGACCAAAGTGGACCACTGTTGTGGTGCCTTCACTTTCATGCGACTTTGCAAGAGATGGCAAAGTGATCGTTTATGCAATTGTGGTGTATACTTTTAGGCATAGTTCATAATGTGCTGCAAAGCTTTATCGTCGAAAGCTTGTAGTCAGAATATATTACTAGAGCAGGCATGCGCAAAAGGCCGCCCATGGGCGGATAGCTTTCACATGCATACGACAGCTTTCAGTCAAAAAAGCTTTTCAGTCGAGACTCGCACTGTTACACTGAATATTTATTCACATTCGTGCTATCACAGCACACGATCAGTCGCTGTGCGAACTTCATGCTATGAGGTTGCGGTCGCTTGCTCCTGCGTTGCCTTATTAAAAACGACAAACTACCATTCATACGCATGAATATGCGTTTGTTTATTATATTTGTTTGTCTGTAATAATTTTTTGTTTTTAAATAATAAGGATTTAATTAATTCGTAGAATTTTACTTAATTTTTAAACGAAGCTTGTAGTATTGAATATGTCAACGCAGTAGCAAGCGACCGCAACCTTTAAGCATGAAGTTCAAACAGCGACTGAACATATGTTGTGATTGTAACAATGAACTAACTCGTGCTTTTCGTTCAGTGTTAACTTGAAAAACAAAAGCTTTGCAATACAACCACAAAACTTTGTATGTATTAGTTTGCGCACCCCTGTACTAGAGCTATTTTGGCGTCCAGTGTAGATGAATATAATAAAATGCCAAATAACCACTACACGTGCCACAAGATTGCGCGTCTCACTACAGCTTCAATTCGCTGCACCAATAAAGTCAGCAACGAAATAGTTGGAACATTGATCTCATATCAATCAGATCGATCGGTTTGACATGACATACAGATAAGAAACGATAAATATTAAAACTTAGGGTAGAAAATAATGCTATGTCTACACAAAGAGTTAAGTTAATTTTAACTAATATTTAACTTAACAGAGAGTTAAGTTTTTCACACAGAGATACCGTAGCAGAATTGAGATAAATTTGCGGACAATGCTGCTTGTATCTCTGCGCATACATGCGTTTTTTTCTTGCTGTGCGAAAACTCTGCTTTTTTCCATCCTCTATTTGGATGAATACTTCATTCCCTACTATTGCCTTTTCGAAGTTCTTTTGCTCATTTAAAAAAAAAAATAACAACATATAATTTAAAACATAAATTGTATAATTTACGAATCAGCTGTTCTATTTTGGCATTTCTTATAAAAAAAAGTTTCTTTCATCAAACATACCACTACATAATATCTACTTTTATATTATTTTGTGCATACTTTTAGGCACTCTTTATATTGCGTCATAAAAAACTCAGAATATATAATAGGAGTATTCGCACTGACTTGGGTAGTTGGGTACGGGTAGATTGAGTAGTTTTGATTACTGCGAGCACCCTTAACTGCAATTGAGTACTTTGTAGAATAACAGATGATGAGAGATGAGTAACAGCTAGAAAAAAGTTGCCACCATATTATTCATGTCAATTTATGTCAATCAATCTACCCATACAAGTCGGGGGGTCAGGTAGAGTAGATTGGTAGATGGGTTCTTGGGTAGAATGGCACTTTTACAAAAACAAAATGTATGGCATATGCCAATCTACCCAACTACCCAGGGCACTGTGAATACCCCTAACGAGTTAAGCTGAGTTAAATCGTAAATTTTTGTACTGGTAAAGTAAGAGTTTATTTTTCGTTAAATGGGTAAACTCAGCTATTTACTGGTAACTCAAACTTAACTCTCTGTGTAGACATGCTATAAGAAGTAATTATCTTACTTATTCATAAATAGGAATTACCTTTCAAAGTAATACAAAAAACTTACAAGCCTAAGGTTTCTCGGGTTTCGAATACTGCGGTTTCTCAAACGATTCAAAATTTACTGAGGCATCCAAAATAGAGAGCGGTATGAGAATCAAATTAATTGTAAGTCACTAAAAAACAGAAAAGTATTTACTTGTATGACTGCCAGGTAGGACCGTTTATCAGGGTTTTCCTTGAGGGGAGGGAGAGTGATTTTGATAAAAACAAATATATAAGTACTTAAAAACAAGATATTAAATAGTTGGCATGTCATATATATAACTTTGTTCCATAAAAAAATTACACTATACAACAAAACTGAAGTTTTTAAAAATCCCAAGAGGTTTCACAACGGTTTCATAAGGTTTTAAGTTCGCTCAATCCGAATCTGAAGTCAGAATTTTCGGGTCAGCCTAGGTTTTCGAGCTACAGGGGAGGCAGAACCCTAAACCCTACTGTTAATTAAATCAATATGACCGAATCCCATTAATTTTTCAAGAGGAACATTTTTGGCCTTAGCGCCCATCCCCTCCGACCCCTTCGTATGGAGGCTCCCATACAAATTTTATGATTTATATATATATTTTATTCTTTTTCCAGGTGAAAGTTTTTGGGCAGCTATGTATACAGTTAAGCTGTTGGTCTTTTAAGCAATTAATTGGTCACTACTTAAGAATCTGTTTCGATATATTCAGAATCTGATTATGATATAGATTTCGAAAAAATTTACTAAATATCTGCATTTTCAAATTTTGAGTGGTGTAGTTAAATAATTATTTTTCAGTCCATAGGATTTGAGCAATTTTGAAATGAAATTGTTTGCCGTTGACGGTGATTTTAAGTTTTAAGTTTATATCTGAAAAATTTGAGATCAACCAGGAAAAGAACTATAGACCAGAGCAGGACACAATTTTAATTCCCAACCACAAGTGTTTGGAAACAAAATGCTGCTAGCGTGACATCGACACCAGTGATGATATTTGATAATTTTTGAGGGGACTATTTTACTCTTCTGAAAGTACTTTTTCGGACGTGAGAGTACTTTTTGTAAATCTTTATATAAATAAGCGTAGGGAAAACAATGAGAACAATTTTCTACCGTGTTTCTCAACCAATTTTGATAATTGTTTTTTTAAATCAATCAGAGTGCGAAGAAGAAGTGCAGCAAATATTTTGTAGCTATCTTATATATTAATACGTGAACATTAAAGTTTATCGTACGCTTTTTTGGTATTAATTAAAACTCAAAATAAATGAAACTTATATCATTCGAAAGGTTATGCGCAGAATGTATATATAAATGATATATCTGAAAGAGGGGGTTCCCAACCAGTGTGGCCATTTTAGCCTTTTCGAGGCTAGATTTAGCCTTTTTATTTGCGGTTTAGCCTCGAAATTTACGATTTAGCTTCGTGATTTTTTAGCCTTTTTTACTTTGAAAACAGCCTCTTTTAGATTTATTAACAATTAAAAAATTTGCCGATTAAATGCAACACTGTAAGGCAAAACTAAGTGCACACTAAAAAATTTCCAAAATATATTTACACCGGTGAGCGAATATTTACATTTTTTACACCGAACGGTGTTTATTTACACCGCTTATCCGGTGTGATATGACAAAGTTATCCGATCGGTGTAAAATAAGAAAGGCATAGAAGAAAAGCAACACGGAAATCACGTTAGCATTGACAAACAAATTGAAAATTTAAATTTCACAAGACTGAAAATAAAAGTCCAAAATTACAAGTCATGTTCGTGAAAACAGTTCTGGCCAAAATTGACATTAAAGTAATAAAATAGAATAATAGTAATAAATAGAATTAAATCCAATCCAAATTTCGAGCATGAATGCCATTATGCTTGGAATAACATTATTTTTAGCATTTTGAATGAATAAATTAAAATTCTAAAAACACATATATCCGAAAAGTAAAAAATGACACCTGAAATGATTCTAAATAAACACCTGATAGGGTTTGACACAAACATCCTTCGGATATTTAGTTATTAGCACCGATCGGTGTGAAAAAATGTCCCCTTTCGGATATAAAATTCTAACATTTTGACACGGTGTTTTTTTTAACACCGAACGGTGTAGGACTCCCTGGAACACCGATCGGTGTACAAATTCTATACAAATTTTTTAGTGTGTAGTCATGAAAATAAGCATCTGGCAGCAACGATGGGCCCTTAAGAGCTCTCTCGTTTCACATGTAGATAAATGTTACACGCAGAGAAAAAAAACGTTTATCGCCAGTTTGCTGCAAACGAACTTCGTTTGTCGTGTTTCAAATCATTATTTGTAAACGTTTGAACAGTTGGCATAATAATGGTTAGTTGCGGGAAACACGTTATTTAGTTGCAAGAAATTAATTTTGTTTGTCATAAGCGGCAGTGATTTTTAAATTGCAGCAACCGAAAAATTTATTTTTTCCAACTGAAAACTTCGTTTGCATGAAAAGATATTCATTTGTTATAAGCGAGTAGTTCTCAACTGACAAAAAAAGTTGCTTGATTTCGGTGATGAAAAGCGTTTAATATTTGCCATCAACGAAAAGGAAGTATTTTAAGAGTGTGAAGAAACAGACACACAACTGTGAATCACAAGCGCAGTCACACAACTGCTACACAGCTCGCTTTCGTTGATGACAAATGTTAAATATTTGCCATAAACGAAAAAAACAAGAATGTGTTACAGCTTAAGTAAATAAAAAATTCATTCTAGACAATATCTCACAATAGCTCAATGGAAGCATGCTAGACTGGCACGCGGGAGACGTGGGTTCGATTCTTGGCTGTGTAAGTATCAAAAATGTTAATTTAATTATTGAAATTCTAATTCTGTTTCATTAACTGCTTGGTCAAAAAGAACCGTCAAAATAAGTTTTACTTAAAAAAAACATTGATTAAAAAAAAAAAAAATATTTGATGTTCCTGTTGGAGATTGAACCCAGGTCCATCGAAATCCTAGACTCCACCGCCAACACACTCGGCTAAACTTGAGCTTCTAAAACAATGATAAAATTTCATTAAGTTCGATGTTTTTTCATTGCAAGCAAGAATATTTTTAAGTTGATGACAACTGAATATTCGTTTGCGGCAAATAAAGTTCGCAAACGAAGTATAGTTGGTGAATTTTACAGTTGCGGTAAACGAAAAATTTCTTTGCGTGTAGATCGATTCTGTTTCTATTGAAAATTCTATTAACGTTGTTAAGCCAAATATATTTTCTCATTTTGCAAATGAAAAGTCCAAATATTCCGCAGACGAAGTTACCTCGATTGAGCTTCAATGGCGAAAACTATTGACACGTAAATGGTCAAGCCTGTCCTATAATTGAGTTTTGGGTAGAAGTAAAGCACTTTAAAAACTCGTTGCCTGAAAATCCTTTTTCTGAGCTCGTCAATTTGGTTTTCAGTTCCTTAGTTTTACCACTTAGTAGCGCTGAGGTTGAAAGAGTTTTTAGTGCAATGAAAATTGTAAAAACTAAGCAAAGAAATAGATTTAAAATTAAAATGTCTTGCTTAATATTCGATGTTCACTGAAAAGATTACAAAAATGTTGTCATGACTTTGAGGTAACTGATGATCTCATACGTCTGTTAGATTCACGTAGTGCTTATGCAAGCTGTAGTTCCTCCGATTTATCTGATGAAGAGGGAATAATTATATCTGAGATATAAACCATGTTGAAATAATATAAGTTCCTAGCACGACAGTGATAAATTTTTCAAACCTTCAATTTCATTTAAAATTTCTCCCGAGAATTGGAAAAAGGAGATTCCCATTTTTTAAGCTCAAGAAATTTTAGAAAATTTTAAACAAATTTGTTCATCAACCGTGAATATTCATGAGTGTTTTAAGTTAAACTTTTAACATAACATGTGATGTCTGTATCCTGCTGTCTTAAACATGAGAACTCCCTTTTACAATTCCCATTAGCAAATTATTCTTAATAGGACTCAATATACATATACAGTGGCTCACAGCTTATTTCGTGCAGACGATGTGTTAAACTTTGAAATGCTATAACTTGGTAACTAGTACTGGTAATGAAAAAATTTAAACGACATTTGTTTGCTAGTAATTATATATTTATATATAAACTTTCATTTCTTTATATAATGGTCTACTAAAAAAATAATAATAAAAAAACTGAAAAAGCAGCAAAATTCAACGCCACAGCTTATTTCGTGCACTCCACTGAATCTTAAGAAAATGTAATATGTTTGTCTTTTTTAATATTTTGTGTGGCCGCCATTTTGTTAAATTACATCTTTAATCCATTTACTGGCTATCTATTTACTCTACTAATTTTTTGTTATATCTGGGGGGTATTTGTTGCCATTCCTCCATCAATGCATTTTTTAATTAATTTTTATTGGAAGTATTCCGCTTGCGAACGCCACTCTCCAAAATTGCCCACAAAATTTCTATTACATTTAAGTCGGGTGACTGTGCAGGCGGATTCATAAGATGCGGGCAATTCCAAATCAACCATGACTGGACGATTCTCGATTTATGTTTTGGGTCATTGTCCTGGTAGAACTGAAATGTCTCTCGTACGCCCAAGGTGTCGATACTTTGAAGCAAATTTTCTTTTATAAAATCTAGGTACATTGTCTTGTCCATAATGCCTCCATAAAAAAATAATTTTCCAACGCCCGATGCAGCCATACAGGCCCAAACAATTACGCTGCCGCCACCATGTTTTACTGTAGGCTTGAGATGGTTATTGTTCAGCTCAGTATAAGCCTTACGCCATACATATTGCATTCCTTCGGAGCCAAAAATATTGAACTTAAACTCGTCCGAGAAAATGACGTCATTCCAGAATGTCCTAGAATATAAAACGTGTTATTTGACGAAGTTCAGTCGACATAGCTGATTTTTTTTTTTTAATATAAGATTTGTTGCGTGTAACTCGACCATTAAACTCGTTGGCCCGCAGCAGATGAAGAATTGTTTCGGCACAGCATTTCTTGCCCAACTCCTTCTCAACCTCCTTGGCCAATTTGGGACCCTAAAGCCTCAGATTTTCTACGATTTTTCGCAGAATAAGTCGCTCGTCCGCTTCTGTACATATTTTATTTGGAGCATTTCTGGCCTTAACAGCCACACGATTTTCTTGCAAAAAGCGCTGGATGATGTACTGCACTGTAGAGGGTCTCAATTTTACTATTTCAGCTATTTGCGGTTGGATTTTTACTTTTTTAAAGTGAAATAAAACTATTTCGTGCTGTTATATTGTTGTGCGACGGCCCATTTTTAAAACAAATCAATTAGTGCACTTAAGGTTTTAAGTCCAGACTAAAAACAACTGTTAACTCCGATCAGAAGAATCAGGACATCAGTCAAGATAAAAACAGCGAACGAGAAAAAGAAAATAACGGCACCACGTTCAAAAGCTTACATGTAAAAACAGTGTGCACGAAATAAGCTGTGGCGTTGAATTCTGCTGCTTTTTTAGTTTTTTGTTTATTATCTTTTTAGTAGACTTTTATATAAAGAAATGAAAGTTTATATTTAAATATATAATTACTAGCAAACAAATGCCGTTTAAATTTTTTCATTACCAGTACTAGTTACCAAGTTATAGCATTTCAAAGTTTAACACATCGTCTGCACGAAATAAGCTGTGAGCCACTGTACATCAATATACATCAATTCAATATATATATTATTTTCATTTATATATATATATATTTAAATGATGAAATGAAAATTAATGCAATGAAAAGTTAGTTTATTTAATGAAAAGTAAGTCATTTTGAATTAAAAAGGCTGGTATTATTTTGCTTTATAAATATATACCATATGATTTTTTGCTTTTTACAAATTTGTGCCTATGATACTAATGTACCTATATTAAAAATGAATGTTATGTTAAAACGAAAATAAAACTTGAAGTTGTATGAAAAATCTGGATTTTTTTTAGCTTCTTTTTTCAAAACTTTTAGCTCTTTTTTGACTTCTTTTTTTGACCAATTTAGCTTCTTTTTTTTCCAGGTCGTGGCCACACTGTTCCCAACCTTCTAAGAGAGAAATTAAATTTTTGAGAAAAAACCCGCTCTTTGATTAATATGAAATTTGGCTGTTGAGAGTTTTTGAGTAGGTCGAATTTGAATTTTTTTTAAAAGTAACAATTTCAAAAAAAAATGTAGTTTTATCAATTCGTCAATTGTAAAATTTGCAAAAAATTTTTTTTGAATTCAAAAATTTTACTTTCCATGTGAATATCTTGGTCGGATTTTAACGGTTATTCCATTTTTCTAATTTTTTCTAAAAGTTTGTTAAATTTTCTTTCAAATGTGATAAAATTTACAGCAAAGTTCTAACCAAAAGTATTTTTAATGAATTTTCTTAATATTGTCGTTTCAACCAAATGCCAAGAGAGAAAAAAACTGTCTCAAATTGAATGTTTAAATTCTGAAGCAAATATCTCCGCCATCTGTCAATAGATTTTATTTATTTCTTTTTTGTGTTTAAGTCTTATCAGTAAACTTAAAAAAACTTTTAAAAATAATACCGTGTTTTGTTTGTTTATATTTAAATTATTCCTTTTTATAAAAGACCATAAAATTTGATTTGTTCCTAAAATATGTGGTAAAATGGATTTTTGTTGTAAAAAAAACAAAAACTCAAAATCGCATTTTTTAATTTCTTTCAAAGTCTATACCGACTTTTAGGTGAATATTTTTTGTCTTGACACTAAATTAAAAAACTGCCCGTGCCATCAAAAAATCAAGCCACTATGATTTCTTTGACAAAATTAAATTTTTTTTAAAATGTTGTTTTTCTACAAAATAATAATATAACAAAATAATTATTTTGAAGAAAATAGCTTAATATCTCTAATCAATTAAGAGTTATAGCCTCGAACTTATTTTTATCATCTCGCATATAATTATAAATAGGTAATCAATAAATTTCGACCCCAGGCGATACTGGTAATTATAAAAAGGCAAACAAAAAAAGGAACAGTTTCGATAGTATCGTAAGTGTAGACGTAGAATTCCGTTTAAGTTGTAACCTCTTCTACTTTGTTTCTTTGGTCAGATTGTTTTGTTCATTTTGCACGTATTTTTATTGATCTTCCAAAAATTAAAAAATAAATTAATAACACTCAATTATGGACTACTTATCGAGGCCAAAACAAAGAAAAAGTTAAAAAGTAAGTATGATTAAATGAGCAAGAAAAAGAAACAAGCAAAATTTCAAATTTTTTCGATCATTTTGTTAAGTTTGATAGGTTGAGTTCATTGACTTAGTTGAAAAGAAGGCGAAGCAAATGGTGTCACTTCCATTGTTGCCACTTTCGTCTCTGCCCGATATATAGTTTGCGAGCTACAGTCAGTTTAACTACTAATTTCAAATTCAAATTAAGACTCCGATTTTTAAAAAATCGTATGGTTACTATATTTCACGCTGAGCACATGTCCTTTCCTCTCGTCTCTGTCTGATATTTACTTTGCTAGCTACACTTGCTGTTCAATGTATAGTTTGCAAACTACACTCGCTAGTGCTAGTGGGATGTGGAATCCAAATTAATTTGCATTAAAAATAAAAATTAAAATTTTAGGCCATCTATTGGGTAAAAGCATAAAAAGAAATATGATCCAACTCGTTTTTTTTCATAAGAGTTAAATCTAACCGGATCACAGACCCATTTCGTTAAATTTGACAGTTTGAGTCCATTGACTGAGTTGAAAAGATGTTCATGACCTCTGGTTTCAAAATAGTATACTAGAACAGTAGTGCATACAGAAACCCAATGCGAACTAATGCTTACAATGCTGCCAATGCGAACCAATCAGTTCGTGCAAAACCAAAGCATGCAAGCATAAACAACGAAAGAAAAACAAAGAAAGCAGCTGATGATTGATTTTCTTATATAAAAACATGCATTTTTCTTCTTATGTTTTACTATTTTGTGACTTTAATATAATAGTGACAAAATCCAAAGTTAGATATTCATTCAGCACAGGATATATCGGATATTTAAGTATATATATTATCTTTGAACGAAGAGCATTAAAGGCTGTAGGTATACCCTAAAGTATTCGCCAAAAACGTTGCCTAATGACCTTGAAAAAACTGTTAAAACTACCCCATACAAACCGCGCTGTAAGACGTAATTCTACGTCAAAATTCGTCGAATTTCCGAAAATTGGTCGACCACAGGTGATACTAGTATGATATAATTAGCTTTTGTTTTGTTGCTGAGGCACTAGGGGTGGAACAGTGATATATACAATTTCGGGCTGGCGTGGGGTTAAGTTGTGCCGCATCGGTAATGCAGGTTATGGAAAAGTAGAAAAATTAGATTAGAAAACCTCCATAACCACCCAAGTGTTGCCCCTAGAGGGCGGTGAAATGTTCAACCGACCCCCATTAAATATTTTTCCTTGAAATTTTTCAGAAACATACCTGTCCCAATCTCCACCCCATTAATGGGTTCCAAAACAAAATCGATATTTTTAGGAAATATTACCCCATCGCGCCAAGGATGCGCCTAGTAGGGTAATATGTGTGTCTGACTACCATTGGTTTTTTTTTCCAACATTTTATCGCAAAATACCTACCCTCTATTTTCAAACCTTAAAGGAGCTCCTTTACATATTACATCTTTACATCCTTTATATAAATTTTTTTTTAATTTTTTTAAAAAAAAACTTTTTTCTAAAATCGGCTTCCATCGTTCCCAAGGGGCCTTTCAAAAGGCTGAAATGAGAAAACGACCCACATAAGCTTTTCTTCTCCAAATTAGAAATAAGAAATTTTGTAATTATAATTGTGAGAAAATTTGAATTAAATTAATTTCTTTTTGTCATGAAATAGATATGTATTTCTTTAGATTTCCGGCGACGACTTGAAGCAAAAATATTATTTCCTTATATTACGCCTCTTTTGGTGGCTTCGTTAACAACTTTATTGATTACGAAATATTTCTTGCGCTTGTTGGTAATCTTCGCGCTCAGTCCATGTTTTTGGATCGGTAGCAATCAAATCAGTTGAAAATTCGAAGCTGGCGAAAAATGTTACTATCTCAGAAATGACGCAATGGCACAAATCTTTTTGTAATTCCTGATTCACTTTCTCCGATGCCTATTGAACCTTTTTTTTACACCTCTTTTAAGCCAACAATGTTTACTGGACGAGCACGTACTTGATTTCCGTTGCTGCCGATATCCTCGCGCTCATCTTCCTCGTCTTTTTCGATGACATCAAAGACATTATCTGCCTCTATACCTTCTATCATCTCGTTCTGTACATCGTCAGACGATTCGTACATCTGAAAATCCATCTGAATATTTTTTTTTTGATTGGATAACGCATATAAATACTGTTAAAGTAATTAAGTAATTTAAGAGAAAAATTTTTTCGGTCTCAATATTGGGAATAAAATCTTAATCATGCGAGAAGTTTACTTTTTTTGATGGTTAATGTTTCCGAATGTAGGTACTTTTTTGGGCTTAAAGGAGTTGGGGACTTTCGAAAATCGAAAGGAGGTATAAAAGTGGATATCCACTACAAATATCATGCCTGATCGACACATGTTTACTATAAGCTACTTCGTGTGGCTTTCGATCGTGTGCATTCGGCTGTTGCTTTATTGTAATTTTGGCAGCAAATCAAGTCAGTTGCTGTTCAGCATGTGTTGTCATAAAATCTCTATGCGCACTTTTTTAAAGTATAGCGAGAAAATACGTAAATTTGGTTTTCGTTTTTTTCTGCTTTTTCTAAGGACGTCATGATATCATACCATATAGAAAGAAATGATCTTATATTCCCAAAGTATCATCCTTTTGCATCTACAAAGATGATGTAAATCGCCATTTTACATCTACAATCCTTTTAATCCCTAATAAATTTACCTTTATAAAAACTGAATTCAGAAAGGTATTAACATTAATTTACCTTTCTTCTTCAACAACAGCAAAAACTTTTTTGATCAATGAAAACTGATTTTATTCAGTGTTGTTTTTGTTTTTTGTGAATTCCAATTTTATTTTTTCTTAACTTACAATACTAATAATTTTTCTACTACATCTAATGAATGCAATGATATTTAAGACAATTATAATAATCAAAATAATAACAATAATAAACAAATAATTCATACAATGAGTATTTTATGGCAAGATCACAATTTTTCTAAGCTAATTTCTTAAAGATTAACTTTAAAGTAATCCAAGAAATAACTAATCAAAGTCATAAGATTAAGCTCTAATATTCCTCTTAATCCAGTCATCGTAGCTGGCAACTCTGGTATACACTGCTGGCCAATCTCTTAAGCCACATTTGTGGCCAAACGATACAATGCCCTCGATTACCCAGGCACCACCACGGAAACGCATCAAAGGACCGCCAGAATCACCTTCACAGCTATCTTCGGCAAATGTGCCACCAGCACAAAGTTGCGTATCAACAATGTTGACCTTGAGTCCCAGAAATTTGCTCTTGCATTGTTGTTGTTCAGTGAGAGCAACATTGATTTTCTGGTTGATGGCACTTCTAGGACCTACATTTTTAAATATATACACAAACATTTAGTAAATGTTTGGCAAACATGATTGTTAAAAGTTGCTAGAACTTACCTTTCAGGGTTCTACCCCAACCGGCTACTGTAAACTTTGCACCTGGTTGTTGTTGTTCCTGCTGTACCACAGATGGCAAGCAAATTGGACGCACATGATCGGAGAATCTTATGTTACGATCCAAGCGCACCAAGGCAATATCGTGCACCTTATTCGGTGAGTTATCTTTATACGATTCATGCGCTATAATTTCATCTATGCCTGCGCGTATAGGTGCGGCAGCGCAATTTTGACCATTACAATCTGCTTCGCTGGTCAGATCGTGCTCACCCAGACGTATGGTGACGCTGTAATTAGCAATAATTTTAGTTATTATTATATTAAGTATTAGAGAAGAATATTTAATTTATACATTTAATAAAAAATATAAACAAGTCGAGCATAGCAACAGCACATGAAAGACATGCTAAATTGAAAATAATTGTTAATAATTGTAAACATTGATACTGTCTAAATTATATGGAGTTTTCTACAGTACCTATAATTATTAAAAAACTTTAAGATTACAGAAAAAAAAAAACCTTTTCTTTGTTTGGAGTTAAACATTTATCGAAAAGCTATTCACATGAAGGCTATTGACTTTTAAAAGTTTGCAAATTATCATCATATCCGGCGTTGGGACAATGGGAAGACATTGGAAATTCTGACAAAATATTATTTTTATTTTCTCAGCTCATTAATTAAATTTTAGTTTTTCAAAAGTGATAATTTTTTTTCATTATTTTTATACCCCCACGCGTACTGCGTAAGGGGTATATTAATTTTGTCACGACGTGTGTAACGCCCAAAAGGAGGCGTGGTAGGTATGGAAAAGTATATATATTCTTGCTCAGCATCACCACCTGAGTTGATTTAGCCATGTCCGTCTGTCTGTCCGTCTGTCCGTCTGTCCGTCTGTCCGTCTGTCCGTCTGTCCGTCTGTCCGTCTGTCCGTCTGTCTGTCGACACGATTACAGCCGCAGTTTTGAAGCTATCGTAATGAAATTCGATATTTAAGCTTTTTTTAAAAAAACTAAGATCAAGTTCGAGAATGGGCTAAATCGGATGAAAACCACGCCTACCTCCCATACAACTCAAAAATTGAAAACTCTACAAGGAAGCTAATATTTAAGCTACAATACTGAAATTTGGTATATGTGTATTCTATATCAAAACTGAGATGTTTTAGAAAAATGGGCGTCATCCACTCACTAACACGCCCACCTCCCATACAACCCCAAAATTTAAAAATCTATAAATAGGATAATATTAAAGTTACAAGACGGAAACTCGGTATTTGAGTATTTAATGTCAAAACTTAGGTGTGTTAGAAAAAAGGGCGCCATCCACCCACTAACACGCCCACCTCCCATACAACCCCAAAATTTAACAATCTATAAAGAGGCTAATATTAAAGTTACAAGATGGAAACTCGGTTTTTGTGTAATTAATGTCAAAACTGAGGTGTGTTATAAAATTAGGCGTCATCCACCCATTAACACGCCCACCTCCCATACAACCCCAAAATTGAAAAATCTATAAAGAGGCTAATATTAAAGTTACAAGATGGAAACTCGGTATTTGTGTATTCAATGTCAAAACTGAAGTGTGTTAGAAAATTGGGCGTCATCCACCCATTAACACGCCCACCTCCCATACAACCCCAAAATTTAAAAATCTATAAAGAGGCTAATATTAAAGTTATAAGACGGAAACTCGGTACTTGTGTATTCAATGTCAAAGCTGAGGTGTGTTAGAAAAATGGGCGTCATCCACCCACTAACACGCCCACCTCCAATTCAACCCCAAAATTTAACAATCTATAAAGAGGCTAATATTAAAGTTACAAGATGGAAACTCGGTTTTTGTGTAATTAATGTCAAAACTGAGGTGTGTTATAAAATTAGGCGTCATCCACCCATTAACACGCCCACCTCCCATACAACCCCAAAATTGAAAAATGTATAAAGAGGCTAATATTAAAGCTACAAGACAGAAACTCGGTATTTGTGTATTCTATGTCGAAACTGAGATATGCTAGAAAAATGGGCGTCATACAAAATCTAACACGCCCACCTCCCATACAACCCCAAAATTGAAAAATCTATAAAGAGGCTAATATTAAAGTTATAAGACGGAAACTCGGTATTTTTGTATTCAATGTCAAAGCTGAGGTGTGTTAGAAAAATGGGCGTCATCCACCCACTAACACGCCCACCTCCCACACAACCCCAAAATTGAAAAATCTATAAAGAGGCTAATATTAAAGTTATAAGACGGAACCTCGGTATTTGTGTATTCAATGTCAAAGCTGAGGTGTGTTAGAAAAATGGGCGTCATCCACCCACTAACACGCCCACCTCCCATTCAACCCCAAAATTTAACAATCTATAAAGAGGCTAATATTAAAGTTACAAGATGGAAACTCGGTTTTTATGTAATTAATGTCAAAACTGAGGTGTGTTATAAAATTGGGCGTCATCCACCCATTAACACGCCCACCTCCCATACAACCCCAAAATTGAAAAATCTATAAAGAGGCTAATATTAAAGCTACAAGACAGAAACTCTGTATTTGTGTATTCTATGTCGAAACTGAGATATGCTAGAAAAATGGGCGTCATACAAAATCTAACACGCCCACCTCCCATACAACCCCAAAATTTAAAAATCTATAAATAGGCTAATATTAAAGTTACAAGACGGAAACTCGGTATTTGAGTATTTAATGTCAAAACTTAGGTGTGTTAGAAAAAAGGGCGCCATCCACCTACTAACACGCCCACCTCCCATACAACCCCAAAATTTAACAATCTATAAAGAGGCTAATATTAAAGTTACAAGATGGAAACTCGGTTTTTGTGTAATTAATGTCAAAACTGAGGTGTGTTATAAAATTGGGCGTCATCCACCCATTAACACGCCCACCTCCCATACAACCCCAAAATTGAAAAATCTATAAAGAGGCTAATATTAAAGCTACAAGACAGAAACTCGGTATTTGTGTATTCTATGTCGAAACTGAGATATGCTAGAAAAATGGGCGTCATACAAAATCTAACACGCCCACCTCCCATACAACCTCAAAATTTAAAACTTTATAAAAAGGCTTATATTTAAGCTGCAGGAAAACAATTTGATGTGTATGTTTTTTAGACACATAAAAATAATAATATCTCTCAAAACCTCATACAAAAAGCTCTCCCATTTAATATTCTCCCACCCTTAAGAATCGGCCGTGGGGGTATTTTAACTTCGGCCAAGTCGAAGATATACCTTACTAGTTTTTTTTTCATATACTTCTCATGTTCTTGTATCTGGTATTTTATATTGATTTTAAATTTGTGTGTTTTTGTTGTTTTGAACAATAGACGATTTGTTTTATTATGATAGGAAATGTTAACAACATTTCTTTTGTTTTTTTTTGCTATTTTTTTTTGTGTTTTTTTGTTTTTAAGGAAGTTCGCAAACTTTTCATTGTTATTCAAATATCTTTGAGAAACACAACGTCAAAGATCATTATGAGTATTTTTAAAGAAATTATTGATCAATAAAAAATTCATATATCCGAGAACTGTTAAAAATTTGCCACAAATCCGCAATAATTTACTGCCATACTAATCAACGACCTTAGGATGTCTCGGATATCCGTTTAAGTGAAGTAGCATAAAAGTTTTTATTATTTGGTGATATTTTGCTGTCTTTGATAAAAAATGCTCGCATAAATATGTTATTTCTTTTGAAGTCTACCAGTGAAAATGACTAAATTTATCATATTTTGCTTTTGAAATAACTAAAATTTTACTTAAAATTATTTTGTGACAATGTGACAATCAACCCTGTGTCACATGGATAGGATTATGAAAATGGAAACAATTCTAAAAATGAATGTGTCAAAAAATTGTTGTTTTGTCACATTGTGTGACATTGTCATAAGACTCTGTTTTTGAGCTTTCACACGATAGGTCTGTTTCCGTACTTTTTGGACTAAAAATGGTAAAACTGTCAAAAGTCTGAGAGAAAGAAAAAATCTCTTGAAAATAGAGTACAACACAAAAAAGTACGGGAACGCTTTTCGAACTAAAATTGTAAAAACTGTCAAATAAGAATGTTTGTCCAGCGTTGGCTTGATATGGAACATCGGCAGTGCAAACGAAATGCTTGAGATTTTTTATAATATTGGAATTAATTCTGATTTTTAGCATTTATATTAGTTTTTACATATTTTCCCATGTTTCTAGTTTCCATTTTAATAGTTTCAAAGAAGTTTTGATGTATCGTAATTTCTTTGCTAACTTGTAAACAGCTGATTTTGAGCTGTTTGACACTTTTACCATTTTTACCCGAAGAAATTTCTCTTTCTAAAACTTGCAACTTTTGACAAGGAGGGGAAATGTTTTACTCTCTCGATTGCACTCTCTTTTACCATTTCTTCGAGTACGGGAACGCTTCTCTGACTAAAACTGGTAAAAACTGGTAAATTGGACTAAGACTTTAGAGTACGGGAACAGACCTGATGTGACATAAAATTTGGGACGGCTTTTTTGCCATATCTTAAGACATTGTCATGTCGTGTAGAACCAGCTTTACTGTTTTCAATATGACTGCTACTGTATGTATGAAAACAAACAAAGTACCAAATTGAATATATTGTGCTATTTGGAGCGAGATACACAGTGGCCGTACTGGTAATCAGCTCGTTTATTAAAATTTTAGAACGAGTTGTATGTGACTTTAAAGATATTGAACATCTTGTATTATGGCGTGATTCATGTGTGCCACAAAATAGAAATCAAATCATGACCACATCAATGCTTCAATTTATGCATTACAAAAATCAAATAAAAACTCTTACACTCAGAAAAAAGTATCTCGGAATATGATGAAAAAGGCATCATATTTAGAGAAAAATGGAATAGACTTTGCTCCAGAGAATGCTATTCTCTAATTGCGATACTTAAAACTCTCTAAAAATGATAAAAAGGTTCCATGAAATAGAAACATATATCGTTTTTAGAGAAAAATTTTTTTTTTTTTTGAGAAAATATTTGTTTTCATTGAAGAAAATACTTCTCATAGTGAATTTTTTATCAAAATATAAGAAAAGTTTTTCATTTTCAATAAAATTTCTCTTTAAATGAGAAATTTTTTGTGCGAGAAAAATACTTATCATTATTAGATACATTGAAATATTTACATTTCCTAGAAGTAAAGAAATATTTCTTCGAAAATGTGAAAATTTATTCTAATTGAAGAAAATTTTATTTGAAAACGAGAAAATTGCTATTATCAAAAATAGAGAAATTTTTTACCGGAGCAAAGTATGTGTTTTTTTCTCAGTGTACTTAAAAAAAAGTTTTCTGAACTCAGACGTTCCCAGATTCAAGAAGTTAATGCAGTCCACAGTACCATCGATGGGTACTTAAAATTAAAAGAGATTCATAGTGTACTCGATTAAGTCCGAAGATTAAGGAATTATAAATCAACAAAAGTAATACTGCAATAGTTTCTAAAGATTTTAAAATTTATTCTAAAAAATCTCGTAAATTGTATTTTCAATTAGTTCCATTTAGTCAGATCAAAATTTATTATATATGATCAAGGTGATTTATTTAAAGCGTCTTTTAAAACTTCAGTCATAGAAAGAAAAAGTCCAAACAAGATACACCAAATAATATAAATGAAGGAAATTTAAAAATTTTAGCAGCGAAAAAATTTCTTCTAATAAAAAGAGTGATATAAAAAGCCCTTTAAGGCTTCTTACCAAGAGCTGATATGCAGTACTATGTAGGGATGGAAAGCCGAATTGAACAACCGGTTTCGACTATCTTTTTTTTATTTTTTTCATTTTGAAAAGAACGGTTTTTCCGAAGTCTATTTTTTTCGTCTATTTTTTTATCATTACCATTGCAAAAGTCCATATAATACTAGCTTTTTTCTATATCTTTTGTATTTTGAAACAAGCACGGATGAAAAGACAGTTTAGTACCCTTCGGACAGTTTTGATTCAACTCAGAACGGGACCAATCGTTTTTAAATGTGTTTTGCTATACTTATCTTATCGTTACCAATAGCTCATTGGAAGTGCGTTGGACTGTCACGCGGTGGACGTGGGTTCGTTTCCTGACTGTGTTAGTATACTACATATATCAACAATTTTAATTTAATAATTTAAACTCTAATTCCGTTTCATTAACTGTTTAATCAAAAAAACCTTCAAACGCCATGTAAAAGGGACCGGTTGGTTTCATATGTTGGTGGCAGAATTGGGACCGGTTACCATCACTTTGGAACCTATCACGTGATAGGTTCTGAACCGGTTCTTTTGTCCGCAGGGGTTTGTCTCCTCAGTTCCATAGATATGCATGACCGACGGATGCATGACCGAAAGCGTTGTTATGACGATGGTTCTGATGATCAAGTGGATGTTTTAAGCGCATATTCAAACAAGCTGATCACTTCACTTGTTTATTTTTATTGAACTGGCAATTCGAAAGCGATCTAGTCTCTAGCAAGGGTGAAACAACGTTTTTTAATGTGCTTCTTTCAGAAGTCACTTTATAAAAAAAATTTTAACTTTTCCAAAAATGGTAAAATTTTCATGTTTTTTTATATTACTGTCTTCACAAAATGACCTTCAATAGCGCATAAGAAAGTTTTAAAAAAATCATCAGGATCACCCTAAGGGGTAAGCATGAAAAAAAAATTGTATGAACAAAATTTTAAATTTCAGCTTTGAGCGAGTTTGGCGGCAGCGGACTAAATTATTCGATAATTCCAAGTTCAGAATCAGAATTCTGCAAAAATGTCTTATAAAAAATCGCCAAAAAACCTGTTTTTTGAGTAGAACCGGGCCGGTTTCGAAAATTATTGAACTTAGCTCAAATTATTTCATTCCCAACCATAGTTTATAAATTCAAATATAAATATATCAAATATAATAGAATAACAGAATCCCAAATACTTTAGCATTTGACCCAGTCTTATGTATTTGACTAATCGGTAACTGCCGGTTTTTGACTAAAAAAAATCCTCTTCTTAGCATTCTCAGTCGCAACATTTTTTTCAGTAGGTATGTTATTCTTACACTGAGTAGTTGAAATACCAATTATCTAAATATGAAGTACTTTTTTTTATGATTATGGTTGTGTAAAAATTTTTTGTAAAAAATTATCTATTTAGGTTTTAAATATTTTTTCAGATGGAATGGCTTCAATTAAATATTTTACTAGCTGACGTACACGGTCTTGCCCGGGAGATTATAAAGTTTTGTATGCTTATGATGAAAGTCTATCTAAAATCCATGTTAGATAGAATGTTAGATAGATAAAATCCACATTTTACAGGCTTAATCTGTTATAGAACTTATTGGCATTTGAAATTTTTAAAACAATATTTCTCTCAAAACTTTAAAATCATTCCTTATTGTTCATTGACATTGATATATGTGTGCCCATAATACGTAAAGACCATATTATTCCTGATTAATTGTTAAAAAAATATGATGGATCAAAATAATGGATTCTTTATAAAAAAAAACAAAACAAAAATATTTATATGATAAAAAACAAAAAAAAAAAATAAACTGTCAGCGATCATTACTCTAAGTCATAACTCTGCTGTTAGACTGTCATAAGTCGATAACCTGCAGATAGCAACAAACATGTTAAAACATACAAAATAAAAATAAATCTTTTATATGTGTTTAAATGGCCCGCTAATGACCGGCGAAACCAAACTAAGTACAAGCATTTAAGAGTGTTTAATTTGTTCAGTTTTTAGTTTAAAGCCAAAACAAGGTTTCAAAACAATGTTTTAATTAATCATAATAATTAAAAGCTATATATAAGAAAACGTAGAAGAAGAAAAAAACTTACAGTGGTCCAATTTGTCGTTCAATGTTGCCCTTGACACAGTGCGCAGCGGTCAGTATATAACGTGAGTTAATTAGTGAACCGCCACAGTTAAACGAAGTTCCACCAGATCCTAAACATAATGTGAAACATACAAATTATGAATACATACATACTATTAATTAATTATTTAAAAACTTACTTCTATTATACTCCAGCAATACCATCCATGGAAATTCATTACGTTCCGTATCGGTGCCACCGTAAATTTTATTCTCAATTGTTACGCCACCACATGTCGGTGGTTGTGGTAATACTGATCTCGATGGCTCGTTTCTTCTTGATGCAAAACGTTGTTGTCTACCTTCTTGACCGCGTCTTGTATTAAAATCTCTTCTGGAACTTGATTTATACCTGTCCAAAAAGGGATTATTGTCGTAGTCATCTTTTGGAAAGACTAGCCTAGTATTAACAAATGATTGAGCATCAGTTGTTGGTGTAAAGCCCGTATCGCTGCCACAGCAAACATGAGGCGCACGTCCATAGGTGCCAACGCAAAAAGAGGCCTTGACAAAATCAACACCATCCTTCTCCAGTGGCTGACGTTCAAGTACCGACATGAGTGTTTGACAGTCATAAATGGAGACGCAGCTGCCGGAACGTTTATTCGGATTAATGCAGCGTGTGGCTGTTTTTAGTAAAGAAAAATAAAAACAGGGGAAATCCCATCAATTAAATCTAATACGAAGATGTTAACTTTAAGGTGTTTTATTAGAGTAAACTATATTAAGCCACAAAGCTTGTTTACACTTTGTTTAAATAATATATTTTATTTGATTGTGGTTTTTTTAGAGTACCTATCTTAAAAAGTATTTTTGTTGTAAAGTTGAAGCTTAAAAAATAATTTCGTATGTTTTAGAAATCGAAGCGGCTACTTTTTGGAGTGCAAAAAAAAAAGCCAAAAAGAATTGAAATGAGTTGCTCCCAGCGATAAAGATTTACTGTGAAATTAATGGAGATCAACAACTTAATGTGTCTGTAATTTAATTATGTCAGTAATGATGTGTTTAGAGATGTTATTATTATAAATGGAATTGGTTGATGGTTGGCAAAGTTAATCAGATCACATGCTCTTTACAGGGTGATGTTAACTAGGTATGTATTTGTCAAACCGAAGTCTGCGATCGTTTGATTTGAAGTTATCGTTTGGAAAATATAGATTTAAAAAATAATACCCTTCATCATAAACTCAATTTTTATTTTTGTATTAATTATTGTCGTATGTGAAAATGTTGCTTGTTAAATTAAATTAGAAATCACTAAGTCAACAAATCTAATTTATTAACATAGAATTTTTCAATTCCTCCCACAAATTCACGACTTCCATAGTTAAAAAAATATGCTACAACCGTCAATGTCCGTTTATGAGAGGTTTCACTATATATTGATGAATTTTTAGTTTCAGTTGATTAGAAATAAGGAAGCAATTGAAGAAAGATTAGAACGTAGGAACATAGCCTGGTTGGGATTCGAACCCAAGATTCCTGAGTTTGCAGTTAAGAACGCTAATTTCTCGATTGCTAAGGCGGCTTCAAACTGTTCACTACTTATGCAAACTCAGATAAGAATAATATAATGAAATATCGCTTCCAAAAAAAGGTTTTTTTTTGAGACTCATTAAAAAAGTTGGAAAACATGGCAAATTTATTATTCACAAAAATTCTACAATATAAAAATCAATTGAAGTTCAATCCTTACATAAAAGTGTCGGAACATAAATCACAGAAATTTAAATATGTGCTAGTTTTAAATTTAAAAATCACAAAATTTGTTTAAATCTGGGAATAAAAACTTATCATTATCAATTTGGTAGCATAGATCAGTAGAATAGATCATGTAAGGAAACATGTTTCGGTATTTTCAACTCAATTTGGATCATCATAATTTTTTTTAAATTAGTATTTCAAAATTAATCCAATTAATTTAAATTTTTTATTATTTCTACATATCAGTGATTAATGATCAATCAATTTGTGTTAAAAAGTTGGGTGAAATTCGATCTAGAATTTGTTCTATCGTCTGAGAGATTACGTCACCTTTCAGAATATCAAAAATTATTGGTAAAACAAAAAAGCTTCCGAAATGAATTTTAAATTTTTTTTCCTCAGAGCTATCGATTTAAGAAAAATTTTCGTCAGAACAAAAATGTCTTAAAATCAGAGACCCAAAATAACAGTTATTTATTATTAATATTTTATACGTTGCTTCATAACAGTTATTTTCAATTTATATTTTTTACGTTGCCTCATAACAGTTATAAACGAGAAAAAATTTTTTATGTTGCTCATAACTTTTATTTTCAAAAAATTTTTTTTACGTTGCCTGGTAAGAGTTATTGTAGAAAAATAAATTTTTACGTTATTTCTAATATATAAAAATTTCGCGTCACGGTGTTTGTAGTCGAAATTTTTTTATATATTTGTTGATATGAGAATAGGTCGTAAAGTTTGTTTTCACCCTCCTACCCGATAGTGGCGGGTAAAATGAGTAGTTTGTTCTTCGTGTCATTAAGTTTTATACAAAATTTTAATTTTTTACTTCTATGGTTAAGAAAATCAGAAAAAGAAGTACAGCAACTGCAATTATACTACCGTTCGCCTTAACAAAAAGTTTATGCTATTCAGGAGTCTAGTCCAAGTGCAATTGTACCTCTCTTTCTCTAACAAACAATTTAAATACGTTTATACAAAATTGAGAAATCCGCGGTTACTCGCTGAAATGACATGTGAAATTACTGAAATGAATGATTTTTTGAATGAAATATCAATTTCTTCTTTGCGTTCTCAAATTTATGTAACTAATTTTTTTCCGAAAAATTACTTGTACTGCTGTTGCCCTAAAATACGATTTAAGAATACACTTACGTTGCATTCACAACTGCATTTTTTATGAATGCCTAATTTTGTGAAAACTCCTTATTCTCTAACTGAGAGCAAGAAAATAACATTACAATTGATAATCTTACACATGTTGCCGTAAAAAAGTAACAAAGATTTTTTTATTTCATACAAATTATGAGCAACGTAAAAATTTTTTTCTCGTCTATAACAGTTATGAGGCAACGTAAAAAAATAAAAATTGAAAATAAACGTTATCAGCAACGAAAAAATATTTTCTTCATTCATAACTTTTATTTCAGAGAAAAATTATTTTTTTTTTTTAAATAATAGTTATTATTTATAAATATTTTTTTTCTTACAATATAACTGTTATGGTCCAATTTTTAAAGATATTTCTTATAACAGTTATGAGTCTGCTTAAAATTCGTAAAAACTGTTTTATGAAAAAATTTTCTACATTAGGGGTATTCACGATTCAGTACACTTGCCAGTGTAGTTGAGGACTTTAGGACTTGTGAAGTTGTGCAGTTAGGTTGTCGTGAGCACACCAAAATTTTAATTGAAATTATTTTTATAATTTTTATTGAGATTATTATTATAATTTGAATGAGATTATTATTAATCAAGTTATTGAAACTTAAACTCTTAAATGTTGCATCACTATTTCAAACCTGTCTAATTTTTCAATGTACACAACTACACAACTGCTCAAGTCCTCAAGTCCTCAAGTTTAAGGCAATAGTAGAAATGTAGTTGTGTAGATTTTTGACGTACGTAGCTATATTTTGTTTTTGTTAAGTGCACAAGTCCTCAACTACACTGGCAACTGCATTGAATCGTGAATACCCCTATTGTGATTTTGGAATTTTTCGGAAAATAAAAAATCGTATATTACCGCTTTGAAATTTTTTTTTATAATGTGAAGTGAAATATCAAATTTTAAGAGCGTAGAATAATGTTTGATGACATGTGAGGTCAGGTTACCAAATCAAAATTTCGAGTAAAAGGCATACGAATGACAAAAAATATGATATTTGATCTAGTGAAGATGAAAAAGGAGGATATAGATAAACGCTATACATTTGACAAACTAAAAAACCACTGTTACCAAGCACTGTTACCAAATTATTCATTACAAGGTTTTAAAATTCCAGCCCAAAATCGTAAGTAATGGGAGTGTTGGACAAAAAAAAAACAAAATAGAATAAGAAGTATTGCCCATCGAGAGCAGAAAACTATTGCAAAAAGTTAAAAACGATTTTTTAATTATAAAAAGGAAATGTCAAAAGAATTTGAGACTAAAAGGCGAGCATTTTATTTTTAATGAAAAAGGAGGGCACGCATTTAGAATACCATCAGCCAGATATCTTGTCTAGAATTTATTTAAATAAAAAACTACAAAATGTCTCACTATAGTTCGTCTGATCACAAGAAGCTCCGCTCCATCTATCAACTAACCTAGATTTTTTAGTGCTAAATAAATTGAATAGATATAATTAAAGCTCGTTCTTTTAAACTGATTTATGAGTTATTCGTTCTTTTAAACTGATTAATGAGTTATTCAAGGTTGGTATATCAAGTTTGCACATTTCACGAGCAAAAATTATTACTCACTATTGTTTGTGGCTGTTATAACAGTAGCGAGTTGTATTGGAGATATTTCTAGAAATTTTAATACTTTTCCTTGAACTTGACTTGAAAGAATTGGAATGATATAAATTAACATTTATAGCAATATAAAAAAAACTTAAAAGCTAGTTAATATTATTTTTATGAAATTTTTGAGTATGAAATTATTTTGTATGAAGAACATTTGTTTTTCTGTATATAAATAATTTGCATTTATATTAAAAGAAAAAAAAAATCATAAAATTTCAAGATGTTTCATATTAGAAAATAAACTGAAAAATTTTTACAACTTTGTAAAAAATAATTATTTTTAGTTTAAAACAGGGACCGAAAATAACTGTTATTTTACAATTTTCAAATGAACAAGACATAATGAAAAAATTGTCAAAGGACTTTTTCAAATATACCATTATACAAAATATAAAGCTTCACAAATATTACGTGCCTTTTAAATTTTGGACTGATTCTATAAAAGTTAAAAGTTAACTGTTATTTTTTGCCTCTTATTTTTTCGGGCAAAAATAACGGTTACTTTTGACTTTTATTTTTTCGGTCAAAAATAACAGTTACATTGTGACTTTTTTTCGATAAAAAATAACAGTTATTTTGTGAGTTTTATTTTTTCGGTCAAAAATATCAGGCAATTTGTGTTATTTTAAAGGCCGCTTTACTTACTAAAAAACTGTTGATATCATGTTTAATATTTGCGCATCGATGAGATGAAAGTATTGGTGTCAATAGCTTTTTACTCTGTTAAAAGACCTTTAAAAAAATTCAAATTGCCTGATATTTTTGGCCGAAAAAATAAAAACCAGAAAATAACTGTTATTTTTGACTGATAAAATAAAAGTTAAAAGTAACTGTTATATGTTCCCGAAAATATATAAAGCGCAAAATAACTTTTATTTTTTTACTGTATTCTAAAAGATAACAGTTAATATGTGACTTTTTAGATAAAAACCATAGCCGTCTCTGGTTAAAAGCTATTTGCAACGATTTTTTTTTTAATTATTAAGTTCGAATTTTTTAAGTCTTTATAATTTTTTTATTGTCTTTATTATTATTTTTTTGTGTATCAATATTTTGCATTAAAAATATAATATATATATATGGCAAATTATATTCTTGAGAGTATTTTTTAGTCTTATTCGTAAATAAAGACATGTTGATTGTATTATGATTTCTATGTAAAAAAACAAATAAGCATGAGCCATATTCTGGTAACAATTATAAATTATAAACTAATAAGCGTAAAATTCCAAATTCTGATATTTCTTTGAAAGCCTATTATTTGGTGCTGATTGTCTTGATCATAAAAATTATTGGAAAAAAAAAATTTTATATAAAATTTAAATATTATAGGCTGTTTCAAAAGAGCAGAACATTTTCGCCCATGTTTGAGAATAAGAAAATAATTTTGAGAGCGTTCTTCATTCTCATTGGTCGACATTAAAAAAAAAAATGAATATTCTATGAGCAGAAAAATAAATGAAAAAAATTAATGTATATTCCTGAATTTTGTTGTTTATCGCAACTGCGCTGCGGAAGTACTGAATTTTATTTTCAAAATCAACCAATCAAAATTGAAAAAAAGGAGGCGTCAAAAAATAATTTGTTAGCCAAAATTTCACTTCCATATTTTTTCTTCAGAAAATAATTTATTTTTTATGTAATTTGTATTTGATTTATCTTTCAAGATGCAGGTTTCTGCAGGCCGTCGGTACAACACCGTACTTGTGCGATCATTTGTTCTGAATGTTTGCGCATTTAAATATATAGAAAAATAGTTAAAACAGTAAAAAAAAAAAAGCATAAAGTTCTGCGAACAGCACAAAAAGAGCAATAAATAACGCTCTAAAAAATTTTCTAGCTTTAAAAATAATTTCTCACTGCGCATAGAAAAATGAAACAACAAATTTTTCTTCTCTTTTGAAACGGCCTATATTAACTTTATCAAGCAAAAGATTGCCCTTTCAAAAAATTTACAATTGTCAGTCAATAGTGTGTAGATTAAAAAGTTCGCTTCTGGATGCGTTTAAAAATTTGAATTTCAACACCAAAGAAAATTTATAAAATATCAATTTTGAAATGAAGTCTATAGGCAAAAACTATGGCTAAAAAATAAGATTTATATAATATTCCCGTTGAATATAACACAGAATAAGTTTATGAAACTTTAAAAAATTCTATAACTTGCTCTTTATAAAGCGACTAGAGACTAGAGAGGTGGCAAAGTGGCCTATAAAAATTTGTTTATTTTCGATCGATGCATATTCATGATTTAAAGTTATATCCGTGTTGTCCTCCAGCTCAACCACTATTTTGATGGATAAACTTTTGCCATATTAACTTGTTTTGCAGTTCTGTTACCAACAGCGAGGGGATTGTTAATTAATTTTTGACTTGTGGCTTGAAAATATGGGTTAATGCTGAGAATGTGCAAAAAACCTGAAAGAGAAAATTCGCACATAAAATATCATAAAATATTATAACGACGACAGTTAAACTAACAAAAGCAACAAATCAACTTTGACGAAAATTACTTAACTTTATAATTCAAGCCATAAACATGCCTATTATATGGTTTGTTTTAATTTATTTTTATTATTAAGTGGTTATTATTAAGTGGCTTAAGTGATCAGTATTGAATTCTATTATTGACGTTTCATATAAAAATATATTGAAATTTATATTTTTTTAACTAAAATTTTTCACTTAATTGTGATCTTTAGGTAAGTCGTTAGGTAGGACTCCCAGATTTGAAATAGGAAAAAACAGTACACATTTTATTGATCTCTTTCAATTCACTATTTATAATAAATTATGATAAAAAAGCCAAAAAAGAAACAATAAACAAAAAATTATTTTTAGTTTAATAAAATTCATGAGAAATTGCTTTCAGGGCAACTAAAACAAAATACTTTTAATAGGGACCTTCAAACGATCTAACATATCGTTCAATAATGGTTAGATGGAAAAAAACGGAAAACATATTGGACGACATCAATTTTTCGAGAAATTCAACCTGAACTTATACAATAACAGTAAATAGTTAAAAACAGAAATTTTTGCGTACTTCTTTCAATGTTGCTTATAAAACAGTCATATGTAAAAAAAACTGTACTGTACTGTTTAAAACAGCTCATCTGGCATTCCTAGCGTTAGGCCGCTCTAGAATTTTCGGAAAAACAAAATATATTTTTTTTAAATGTTCTCTTAAAAATTATATCTCAAAAGATGATGGCCGGGAAAAATTTCTAAGTACTTAATTTTTGAATTTTAGTATAAAACGGCCTGGTCGACACTTCTACTCCTCAAAACTTCAAACGCGTTTATCTCAAAACTGCATTTTTTTTTGCAACCGATTCACTTGAAACTTGGAATATATCCTGAAAAATATATTGTGTATGAAAGTATGTAGGATTTTTTTTTTGTAAATTTTATAGTTTATTTGTTTTTTATTTAGTATTCTGATGATTTTATAGGCAAATTTTTCACTTTCCACTTTAGAAGTGCTCCATTTGGCCTAAAATCAATATATCAAAAAATATCCTACATACTTCTATGACCGATATTATATATACTTAAAGAAGAAACTTAAAACGTGTAGTGACCGTGGCATGCAGGTTAAGTGTGTGGCTTAGCATGCTCGGAGCCCGGGTTCGATCCCCAGCCGCGGCGAAAAATATGTTTCAATAAAACATTTTTCTGATCGGTCACCACCTCTCTGCAGACAATGACAAACCTCAGAGAGTAAATAATGCCATGTAAAGCTAGTTGAGAACATGAACTTTAGCCGTTCGGAGTCGGCATAAACATGTAGGTCCAGTTCTCGGTCAATTGTGTGCAAACATTAAATAACACACACAACACAATTGATCAAAATAAGCTCGGTCAGAGTCCTTTCAAAGGCTGAAATGGCCAATTTGTTTTTTTTGTGTTTTGTTCGTTAAAAGAAGAAACTGTTTCGATAGTATCGTAAGTGTAGACATAGAATTCCGATTAAGTAGTAACATTTTCTGTTTTGACTCTTATGCCCTATTGTTTTGTCTATTTTGCACATAGTTTTTATTTAACTTTCGAAAATTAACAAATAAATTAATAACACTCAAGTTATGGACTTCTTATGGAGACCAGAACACAGATAAAGTTCAAAGTACGCATGTCAAATTCTTTCGAACATTTTGTTAAGTTTGACAGGTTGAGTTCAGTGACTTAGTTGAAAAGAATGCTAAGCGAATGTACTTTTCATTGGTAGCACTTTCGTCTGATGATAGTTTGCGAGCTACATTCAATTTTACTTCGTATTTTAAGATAAAATAAATGCCCTGATTTTTAAAGGTATAGGGTGGTGGCTAACTGAGCAAATGGCCTTTCCACGGGTGCCATTTTCGTCTCCGTCCGATGTATAATTTTTGAGCTAGACTTAAATTAGTAGTGAGATGTATATAATTGATCATCCAAATTAATTTGGATTGAAAACAAAAACAACAATTTATCCAGAACGAAACCTAGTTAATTTCTTATATAAAAAATAGATTGTTTAGTTCTGCTACTTTCTACTAGATACAAGATACTAGATACTACAATAACCAACGATTGTTAGATGCATACATCATGTCAGTGGAACACTAGCGCCATCTATTGGGCAATAGTATAAAACGAAACCAACACAAGCAAAAACAACGAAACAAAAGCAAAGAAAGCAGCAGGCACAGCATAAGCAGCTGATGTTTGGTTTTCTTATATAAACACATGCATTTTTCTTCTTATATTTGACTATTTTGTGACTTTTATATAATAGTGACGAAATCCAAAATTCATTCAGGGCAGGATATATCTGATATTTTAGCATTTATATTATCTTTGAACGATCAGTATTAAAAGCTGTAGGTAGGTGTGGACCCTTTAAAAAACAAAGACGTCATCCCAAAAGCGCTGCACAGCTGCCATTTTGATATTTAACATTATTGTAAAAAAATTATTGTATACAGTCATTGATATATATAATAAACAGAGACCGAAAATAACTGTTATTTTACAATTTTTTAATGAAAAAGACACAATGAAAATATTGTCGAAAGACTTTTTCAAATATACCATTATGATACATATGGCCTCAGCTTCACGAATATTAAGTGCCATTTAAATTTTCGACTGATTCTATAAAAGTTAAAAATTAACTGTTATTTTTGCATTTTATTTTTTCGGACAAAAATAACGGTTACTTTTGACTTTTATTTTATCGGTCAAACATAACAGTTATTTTGTGACTTTTATTTTTTCGGTCAAAAATATCAGGCAATTTGTAGTTTTTTAAAGGCCACTTGACCAATTAAAAAACTATTGATACCATATGTAAATTGTGCGCATCGTCGAGACGAAAATAATGGTATCAATAGTTTTTTAGTCGGTAAAACAGCCTTTGAAAAAACACAAATTGCCTGATATTTTTGACCGAAAAAATAAAAGGCAGAAAATAACTGTTATTTTTGACCGATAAAATAAAAGTCAAAAGTAACTGTTATAATTGCCCGAAAAAAAAAAATGCAAAAACAACAGTTAATTTTTAACTTTTATAGAATCAGTCGAAAATTAGCACACACTACGAAAATTAGCACACACTACCTTTTATTTTTGTCGGAAAAAATAAAAGTTAAAAAATAACAGTTGATATGTGACTTTTTCGATAAAAACCATAACCGGTACGGTCCCTGATAATACACATTCATTTTTGGAATCTTGATTTACTGCGTAGTATTTCTGAAAAAAAAAAATTCAAAATATGCATATTTTTCAGGTGTCTACAGGGGCCTAATGCCTTAAGGGGCACATGATATCGACCGTTTTTAGAATTCGACTTTTTTTATAATTTTGTATTTAAGTAAATATTCTTAAGATTCTCAGATCTTAAGATTCTTTTTATTTTTCTTTGCATTTTTTACATGTTCACAAACTTTGAACGCGCTTATCTCGAAACCATGTTTTTCGTACTGGTTGCGACATTACCGGGTTCATTTTTTGACGAAATTATTTTTTTTTGTTTTTTTTAAACTTGATTCGCTATCGTATGACACGAATTTTTTTAAACTTTTTTTGGATTTTTTATGAATTTTTAAAATCAATATTTTTTTCGAAAAAAACACACTTTCAAATTTGGAACATCACCAAAAATTGAAAACAAAAAATTTAAAAAAACAAAGCTACTATCATACGATAATCAATTTTGTTAAGATTTAAAAAATTAATTTTTTGTCCAGATCGGACAATTTTTGCGACTCCCAGCGCAGCAATCATGAGGCCCCGTTTTTTTCTCTGCCGCCAGTTTGGAGCTCTATAAAACAATGTTGGAGTGAAAAATATATTTTTTCAATTTTTTTTTTCTTGTAACTTGTTCAATTCTCTACAATAATAAAAAATTTTGGAAAAATGTTTTTATACCCCCACGCGTACTGCGTAAGGGGTATATTAATTTTGTCACGACGTGTGTAACGCCCAAAAGGAGGCGTGGTAGGTATAGAAAAGTATATATATCCTTGCTCAGCATCACCACCTGAGTTGATTTAGCCATGTCCGTCTGTCTGTGGACACGATTACAGCCGTAATTTTCAAGCTATCGGAACGAAATTCGGTATTTGAGCTTTTTTTTTAAAAACTAAGATCAAGTTCGAGAGTGGGCTAAATCGGATGAAAACCACGCCTACCTCCCATACAACCCCAAAATTTAAAACTCTATAAAGAGGCTAATATTAAAGTTACAAAACTGAAACTCAGTATTTGATTATTCTATATTAAAACAGAGGTGTGTTTGAAAAATGGGCGTCATCCACCTACTTACACGCCCACCTCCCATACAACCCCAAAACTGAAAACTTTATAAAAAGGCTTATATTTATGCTGCAGGAAAGGAATTTGATATGTTTTTGTATTTTAGACACATAAAAATAACAAAATCTTCTAAAATCTCGTACAAAAAGCTCTCCAATTAAAGATTCTTTAACCCTTAAGAATCGGCCGTGGGGGTATTTTAACTTCGGCCAAGTCGAAGATATACCTTACTAGTTTTTTACTGAGTTATGAATTTTTAAAAAAAGTTTTGTTTTCTCTGCCACGAATGTTATGTTCCACCTTAATGTAAAAAAAAAACGAATTAACACAGTCACACAAAAAATAAATGCCTCAATTGTTGGCTTTTCATCGCTTTTGCCATAGATCAACATTAAAGGTCTCTTTCCAGCTCTTAAGTAATTGCTCAAGTAAATGTTTCTAATATTTCTTTAGTGTGTAAAAGTATAAATTCACAGTGTCGACGCTGTTACTTTTTAATGAAAAAAGTAGCAAAACAGAAAACATTTTTCTTACGAGCTGGATTCTTTTTTAAGTAATTTTGACAAAAAAAAAAAAATACTTTTTGATTTCTTTTCAGTTTTTTATATTAAAATATGCTTTACTTGGGAGCTGGAAACAGGCCTTAAGATTGAAAAAATTATCAGACACTACCTAGTTAATCGGAGAGTTTCGGGTTCGCTGATTCTGATGTTGAGGTCTGTTAAGCTTTATCACGTTAGTGTCAAGGTCAGTTGAAGGTCAAACTAAGAAAATGTTGTTAAGAAAAAATTGAAAAATTCATAAAAAAAGCACTAAACAACTTTTTTACCCTGACGTGATAGAGTTAAACGGACCTTTGATTCGAATTCAGAACATGGATTAATCCTCAGGCAATATTCTTTGTTTTTTTTTTATTAGCATTGATACATTGTATTGCATGGATTTTTGTTTTTTTTTTTTTACTTTGCCATTATCATATTTTTTTTAATAATTCATAAAACCGTTCCACTTTTGTTTAAATTTATCAACAATAACGATCTTTAAAAATTTTAATGACAACAAGAATTCATTGACATTGAACTTAACCCAAAATAGTCAAAAGCCATCAATCAGTTAAACCTCAGCCTATTTAATACGTTTGTTTTATGCTGTTAAATACTCTCACTATTTAACGTTTTTATTTTCATATGATTAACCTTAATGTTTTGCTGTTTTAATTTTTGCCACTGTTTCCGCTTTTGTTTTTTATTTTTTTTTAAATATAACCGGAAATGTAACTTACATTGAGCATTCGTCGAGTATATTTGTAGTGCACTACAATAAATCACAAATCCTACTAATGACAGTTTCATAGTGAGTTTGTTATTGTTTAAATTAAATTCTTGCGTTTTGAATTTATGTTTTTTTTTTTTGTTCTTTTATTTTTTGTTTATTCAATAGTTTATCTTTTAAACTATATGTTAATTTTTTTTAAGTTGTGGTTGCAACGACCTTGAGAACGCCGAATTTTATTTCTTTGAACAACTTATTGGATTTGTTTTTATTTCTGTTTTGTTTCGAATTAATTTTGCATTTTAAATTTAAACGCTCTAAAGATCACGCCAAGACTTCTCAACTTAAACTGAAATTATTTATGAAACTCTGCCTTACTTATATAGTCGAAGAAAGAAACAAAAACAAAATAAGAAAACAAAAAATGTAAACATAGCTGATCAGTGTTGTGAGTAAGCGTTTTAGCTGATTATGAGATGTTAATAAAAAGCAGCTCAGTTGGTCAAGACTAGCATGGGACTCCCTTAATAAGAGTAGAAAGAGAATCTCATGACCAACAGTTGGGTTAACAAATAAGAATGGGTTAATAGTAGCTGTTTAAATTGCAATTCTTCTTGTTTTTTTTTTCGCTTAGAAAGAATGGGTAACTTAGCGGTTAATTAAGAATTAATTTTAAAGATTAAATTTGCATCTTTATCTAAAATATCTTAACTTGCTCAGGTTAGAATAATATTCATATTTAGGGGAACCTCCTGATTATGTTAAGATGACATTTAAAATTAAATATTAAGTTGCAAATGCAAATATTTTAACCTTTAGGCTGGTGGTATGAAAAAAGTGATATTTTTTACTAAAATTTTTCACATATTTTTTTCGAATTTTTTCTTCCTCTGATAAAAGTGACAATTAAATTGTCTCAATTAGACTTACACCGAAAAAAACAAGCGTAGTAAAATTAATTAAGCTGGTTTTGTTAAATGCACTGAACTGAAAAACTTATGTATAATCACAAAAGTTTTTGTGTGAGCTATGCTAGTGTTTTAAACTGACAACTTCTATAATTTATTCAAAAGCAATGTGTTTAATTAATGAAAGCCAAAAATAACAATATTTAACAATTTTTTTGTACAAAGCGTACGAAGTTAATAAAATAAAAGAAAACCAGCAATGCAAAGAACTATTTCCCTTATTAAGAATTAAAAATTCATACACGTAGAATGTGTTAAAATATTGTTTGTTTATTATTTTTATAAAAATTTATTTCCATTTATTTCCAAAATAAATTCACACCGGTCAGCGGATATTTACATTTTTAATTTAATTTACACCGCTTACCCGGTGTGAAATGCCAAAAATATCCGATTGATGTGAAATCAGAAAGGCAAAGAAGAAGATCAACATTGAAGTTACATATTAATTGACAGATAAATTAAAAATTTAAATTTCTCAAGACTGAAAGCGAAAATCTATATTTTATATTCATGTTCGGGAAAACGGTCTCGTGGAAAAGCGACGTTAAAACTTTCTTTATTCGACTTTTTAAAATTTAAATTAACTTAAAGGAATTTCGAGCATGTCTGCCATTTAATTTGGTACACTATTTGACCCTTCTGAATAAATAAAAATTGTTAAAATATCCTATCGAATAATAAACAAGGAAAGAAAGTTTAAAGTCGGTCTAGGCCGACTATGAAATACCCTAAACCCACTTATCAAAAACAAACAATTTTTATTGTAAATGGACGTCTCCAAGGGTGGATGAAGCCTATATTTTATATGCATTTAAATGTTGATGAAAAATTTACACATACCAAGTTTTATTCCTGTAGCTCACAGTTAATGCCTTTATTGTGCTTTCCCTATGGGAGGTGGGCGTGTTCATGAACGGATTACTTCCAATTTTTGAACACACCTTAGTTTTGGTATAAAATACATGCATACCAAATTAAATTTCTCTTTGAGCAACAAAACCTTATTTATTGAGTTTTAAACTTTTTGGGTTGTATGGGAAAAAGGCGTGTCCGTAGGAGGATGACGTCAATTTTTCAAAACCATCTTTGTCTTGTCATAAAAAACATACGTGCCAAATTTTAGCTCTGTAGGTTAAACAGAGGCTTATTTATTGCGTTTTCAATTTTTGGGTTGTATGGGAGGTGGGCGTGTCCGTGAGCGGATGACGTCCATTTTTAGAAGACATCTTTGTGTTTGTATAAAATACATACATATCAAATTTTATTGTTGTAGGCTAATTATGAGCTGAGTTGTGCAGTTTTCAATTTTCGCGTTGTATGGGAGGTAGGCGTGTCCGTAAGCGGATGACGTCCACTTTTCAAAACTATCTTTGTTTTGTTACAAAAATTATATGTGCTAAAGTTTAGCTCTGTAGGTTAAACCGAGGCTTATTTATTGCGTTTTCAGTTTTTTGGTTGTATGGGAGGTGGGCGTGTCCGTGAGCGGCTGACGTTCATTTTTCAAAGAAATCTTTGTGTTGGTATAAAACACATACATACTAAATTTTATTGTTGTAAGCTTATTATGAACTGAGTTATGCAGTTTTACATTTTTGCGTTGTATGGGAGGTAGGCGTGTCCGAGGGCGGATTCCAAAAATATTCAACAGTGCAAATCCTTGGGTGCATGTAACCATGTGTACTAAGTTTCATTCAATTATCTCTACTCCTTTTTCTTATCCTGTGTATACGGTCAACACACAGACGGACAGACGGAGGGACGGACGGACGGACATGGATAACTCGACTCACGTGGTGACGCTGATCAAGAATATATATACTTTTCTATAACGGACTCGCTTCGTTCTATGCGTTACAAACGTTTGCACAAAGTTAATATACCCTGACCTTTCAGGTTTAGGGTATAAAAATTACACCGTTCAGTGTTAAAAATCATCACTTTGCATATTAAAAATAACCACCTAGCAGGGTTTAATACAAACATTCTATTGGATATTTAATTATTTACACCTAACGGTGAGAACAAAATATACCCTTTCAGAAATAAAGTTTTATTATTTTGACACGGTGTTTTTAACACCGAACGGTGTAGGACTCCCTGGAACCCCGATCGGTGTAAAAATTCAATACAAATTGTTTAGTGTGAAGTTTTAACAAAGCCCTTTGTTAAAGGGCTTATGGCTCTTGTGTAAACTTACAAAATTTTTTGTAAGTTAATTTTTTAGTAGTTTTTGGGAATTTAGAGTATTTTCGTTTTTGTTTGCAAATGATATTGAGTTTGAATATAGTCAGACACTCAGTCCGTTTAACGTTGAGTGACGTTTCAAGATTTGGCACAAAAAAGAAATAATTGTGGGTTTATTGTACTTTTTAACTAATGACAGCTATATGTTCTGAAGACTCTACTTCCGGGATATGTCACCAATTTATATGACAAATGAAAAAATATTTATGATATTTGAATCATGTTAAAAACTGCCTGCCTAACAATGAGGTTTCTTTAAACCTGTTTCTTCGACTTCCATACCTTAAATATATCTAGCTTACTACAATCTTATCTTGGTATTTTGTTTAAAATTGTGGTCCTGGCAGCTCAATGCAATCAAATTCAGTGCACATCTTCACTTTTTGTTTGTTTAAGTTTTGCTACAATTAAAATTTTTGTCAATTCGTGAAATCATAAACAAATTGTTTTTGAGTCCTAATTTCATATCAACTTTAAATAATTTTCAACTTTAAAAAGTAGAATCACTTTAAAATCTAAATTTCCAACTTTGGCACCTATTTTTATAACTTTGTCTTAAGTGCCTTATAGTTCCTTTTTCCTTTTCCTTACTCATAATTAAGAATGTTAATTAAAATACCAGAACTTATATACTTTCAGATATTTTCACTAATCGTTTGTTTCGAACTCTTCACTTGATTATTGAAAAGGAAGTATCAAGCGTGCCGTATAATTAAATATCAAATGCCCCACAAAAAATGTATAAAAAGCTTTGTTAACGGAAAAAAATGCATCTGAATCATACTGATGTGCACTCTTACATTTCTCAAAATTAAAACTCTTTACTGAGTCATAATTATGAGCGCTAATATTTTCTGAAAAGTAGTTATGAGTGCTTATAAAATCATTGACTCTTTTTGAACCATTAAATAAATTGTTATTATATTTAATGGCTTAGGCTCAACTGGGTTATTTCTAACAAATTTTATATAACATTTTATAAATTAAATATGACATGTCCAATAAGCCGGATCGATTTTGTATGGAGAAAAAAAAAGTCATCCGGACACCAACTCAAAAGTTAGAGGGACTCTTAAAAACTATTTCTGCATCATTTTTTTTTTGGATCGGAAAAATCCCCATGGAGCGGTTTTGGTTCTCCTGAACCCTTTTTTTGGCCAAAAAATCAAGTTTTTTGCCTATAACTTTTTTTTTTCTTCAGAATGCATACCCAAGATAAGCAAAAAAGTAAAGATTGTGATAGTACACATATATTGGTGAAAAATAATTTTGATATTTGTTGTTCTTACAAACTCTTTTGAGACCCCAAAAAATCGATATTTCATCATTTTCGAGAAGGTGTTTTTTTTAAACACCTATAAAATATACATTTTTCGTAGTATTCATATGCATTTAAGCTTATTGGTAAAGTATTGAGCTATTCTTTCCATTGGTATAACGTATGGAGTGGTTTTATCAAAAGTGAGTACCATGAAAAATACGTATATTGTAGGCGTTAAAAAAAAATATTTTCGAAATTTAAGCATTTTGAACTGGAGCGCCATCTGGCGTATACTTTTCTAAAAAATGGTTGTCAGAATTCGATTTAGCGTACCTTAAAACTCAAACATACCAAGATTTGTCAAAATCTAACGGTAATTAAGGTAATTAAATAATAATTTAGCTGAAGAATCCTTCTGAATATCAATTTCTCATGTTTTATATAATTGTGGCACTTAGTTTTGGTTAAACTACACCATAAGATATATCAATGGAAAGAAGAGCTCAATGTTTTTTCACTAAGCATACATGCATATGAATTGCTTGAAAAATAAATATTTTATAGGTGTTTAAAAGAAACATCTTTTCGAAAATGACGAAAAATCGACTTTTTGGGGTCTGAAAAGAGTTTGTAAGGACAAAAAATGTCAAAATTTTTTTTAACCAATATTTGTGTACTATCACAATCTTAACTTTTTTGCTTATCTTGGGTATGCATTCTGAAGAAAAAAAAAAGTTACAGGCAAAAAACTTGATTTATTGGCCAAAAAAAGGGTTCAGGAGAACCAAAACCGCTCCATGGGGATTTCTCCGATCCAAAAAAAAATGATGCTGAAATAGTTTTTAAGAGTCGCTCTAGCTTTTGAGTTGGTGTCCGGCGATATCTAAATTTCGATCCGGCTTAATGTCCAATATGGCTGTCGGAAACAGTTAAAACTAACTGCACTCTTATACTTTTTAATGTTTGCAAAAATTTTTGTCGCTAAACAATTGGTTTATCTCTATGTGTAGTATCCATATTGAATCCGACACATGGTGTTTCGAAATTGTGATATCAAATTAATAATCATAGGCTTAAAGTTTCGACCACAACTTTTATTCTAGGAACTCTGTAAAGAACGGTACCAAAACTCTCTGATTTGCTTGTTCGGGTTGTATTTCTAAGCATCAACAATTTCGGTGGCTTAATTAGGTAATACGTACACTTAACTACAACAAGAGATAGAAAACCGAATATGGTTACGTTATTGAATAAATATAAAACTCAAAATGATACACATGAGTTGCTCACAAATTACAACTATTGATAAAAAGTCGATGCCTTAACTGTGCAGGGTTTTGGAGGCTCTGAATAGATAGATCTACCGATAGAATTACCGATGTAGGTAGCAAATTATTTTTCTTAATTATTTCTACTTTTGAGTATTGAAACTCCGAAATGTGCGATTGTATTAAAAACTTGTTGTTCCTACTGAATAGAAATAACTTTATTAAGACAAAATATTAAACAATTCACATAAATCAGCTGTTGCGGTATAAGATTAAAAAAAAACTATTCAAAATTAATGCAAATAAAAAACAAAATTCAAAAATTCATGACGTTTCAACTTTAGTACAGTTCTTGTCTTAATTATTAAACTTAAAACGGTCACTATTTCAAAATGTTGTCATATTAAAAATTTTAAATTATTACTTTAACCAAATAATGTTGACATTTTTATAATTACAGTATAGATTATAGTTTATATAATATATCAATAATAATTATATAAAGTACAGTTACAGTCGTTTGAAATGAAATTATTTCAATACACTAGTTGTTTTAAAAATATGTCGGAAATATTGAGTTACACTTCATTATTTTTATGTTATGATATAAACTAAAACTGACTCATATATTTAAAACAATAATTATGAATATGCATTGGATACAATTTAAATTTATTAATTATAAAGAAAGTATATAAAAAGAAAGATATAATGATAAAAGTTAAAATTTGAATATAGGGGAAAAACATTATAAAAATGAGTAAAGAGAAAAAAATATTTAACAAGATATAGACGACTTCAAATTTGTTTTTTTTTTTGTTAATTTCCGTCATGAATTTTGAGATTTGATCTATTATACCTATTCATTATTATAAAACACACAAACATTAATGACGATTTGTATGGTTTCGATATGAATTTTTCATAGGAAACATGTTTTAAAGTTTTTAGAAATTTTAGAAAGTCTAATTTCTGAGAACTCTGACCTGAGTCAGAAATTCTATTATACCTATGATAATTGCGATTAATCAGATATGAGGGTAAGCTTTTAAGTTTTGAGATAAATATATCGGAAATGCAAATCGGAAATGCCTTTATTGTTTTTTAAAATATTCTCCATGAAGATCGATAAAATTTTGATGACGATTGATACATATCAATCAATTTTCGAAGCACTTTTCTACTCCGATTGAGTTCACACCAAAACATATGATTTGAACGATTTAACCGCTTCTTCAGGCGTCAAGAAATGTTGAGGTCGCAATTTATTTTTGAATGAGAAAAAATAATTGGGCGTCAACTCAGAACTGTGCGATGGGCCCATCAATTCGATGTTTTGAATTGACAAAACGTTTTTGTTTGAGCTGATGTGTGAGAGCTGATGATTCGTCAGCTGCGTTTGGTTTCTCGATTTTTCCGAACTCTTTTCCGAACTCTTCTGGTGGTGAACCATTCAGAATTGACAATTCTACGTTGCTTTTATGCAAACGGTGGTGACACGGTCGAAGTACTTTGTGAGCGAAAAACTTTTGTTGGATCTGACTTGTCTTGAAAGACCTATACATTATGTTGTTGTTTAGTTTCGGGTTTATCTATATATAAATAGGCGTAGGAAAAACAGTTAAGAACCATTTTCTCCGGTGATTCTCAACCGATTTTGATAATTTTTTTAGAATGAATCAGAGTGCGGAGAAGGAGTAGTACCAACTCCTTAGTATTTTTAATAGTTTTAAATAGGCAAACAAAAAATTGGTCGAATTTCGACCCCAGGCGATACTAGTATGCATAAATCCATCATTCGTCACCGGTTACGATGTCAAAGACATGGTTTAAAGCACCGCAATGGTATTTTTTATTATTTTTTTCGAATCATCGAGAATTTTTTTGTGCGATTTCCATATTATATGGCATCCAATCCGAACAAATCTTTTTCTCAGCCAAATATTTTTGCAATATTGAATATTTATATGCTGTTCCCACTTATCCTCAAAGAAATCTCTTTCTCACGGTAGGTCAAATGACGATCTTGCAATATAAGTTCAAGCATCGATATTTTCTGTCACAAAAAAGTTTGTTCCACGATATTTTAAAATAGTTTTTTCTCACTATTTCACTATTCAAGTAACCAAACTCCAAATGATTTCGCATCATTATTTTCTGTAAATAAGTTTTATGAATGTGACATAAAATTCGTTTTCATTAAGAAGATCAGTCACTCCATAGCAAATCGGACGATTTTAGTCAAAAATTGACTTTAAATGCTTTCGGTGTTTTTCAATCTTTGCATGCATAAATAACTGCCAAAAATATTTAAACGTGAATTTTCATTTTTGCGAAAATACATTTTAACCAAAGCTATACACTTGGAAAATTTACAAAAAATTTAAAAAGTTGTCATTTATAAAAAAATGTTTCAGCCAACTTTAAAGATTTTGGACTATTTTTATTTTTTTTATATCAAAACAAACACTGAAAATTCTCCAACATTTGAGAAATTTATGTATCTTAAAGAGATTTTAAAAATTTCTTATCATTTGAAAGGAAGCATTTTCTCAAAAGCTATCCTTTCTTCTTTGAGCTAAAGCTAAAGAAAGATTTGAGAATATATATGTAACTTTGATATCAAATGGTATGTAACAAATTTTTTTAATTTATACCTTAATTCGCTAATTGAAATTTGTTAAGAACTTATGTGGAGATTTGAGAAAGCTATTCGATATCACATTAAGCTCATGTTGAAGTCGAACAAAAAGGTTTATTGGGAATGTACATAGGATATATGTATTTTGGTCACAAAATGTATAAAGTAGTGCACACTTTTATTTTATAAGAATTTTTCATGCATTTTTAACTCATATTTTGTGAACTTTTCATGCTACTCTTGAGTTTGTTCTTAAAGTATATAAATTTCGGTCACTAAATTTATAAAGTAGTTTACGTATGCCTTGCATATGGGCATTTCCGCAGAAAAGTCTACCGTGACCAAAAAATTAAAAGTAAAACAACATTTTTTTTTTTTACTTGAATTATTAAAGAGAAATATTCAAAATTAATTTAATTAAAGAGTTCAAATTTTTCCCATGTTGCCATGGCAAGATATCGGGCTACCAAGTTTAAGTTAAAGTTTTGGTCAGTTTTGTTAATTTCTATGAGCATTTTCTCTTTACAATTTCCATTTCTAAGAGTAATTGTGCAATAGCACTCTTATGCAAAACTTTTGCTAAAGCACAAACTAACCCCAAAATAAATGCAAAACAGCAAACAGATCTGAGGTAACGTCACGCCAGACAGATAAGCATTTATTGCAATTTTATCAACGCTGACGTTCAAAAGTGCGTGAAATTTTAAATTTGAATAAATTTTAATAAAGTTAAGTAAATTTTATAAAAAAATCGTGAAAAACAAAAACCGTTAATTTTATATTAAATTTGAAAAGTGAGTAACGTCACGCTTCATTGCTCGAAGTTTGCCTGATTTCGTTACTGAATTTGGTTGCAGGTATTTTAGTGGAATTTTGTTCCAACCAGGGACCGTACCGGTTATGGTTTTTATCGAAAAAGTCACATATTAACTGTTATTTTTTAACTTTTATTTTTTCCGACAAAAATAAAAGTTATTGTGTGCCTTATATTTTTTCGGGCAATTATAACAGTTACTTTTGACTTTTATTTTATCGGTCAAAAATAACAGTTATTTTCTGCCTTTTATTTTTTCGGTCAAAAATATCAGGCAATTTGTGTTTTTTCAAAGGCTGTTTACCGACTAAAAAGCTATTGATACCATTATTTTCGTCTCGTCGGTGAGCACAATTTACATATGGTATCAATAGTTTTTTAACTGGTCAAGCGGCCTTTAAAAAACTACAAAGTGCCTGATATTTTTGACCGAAAAAATAAAAGTCACAACATAACTGTTATGTTTGACCGATAAAATAAAAGTCAAAAGTAACCGTTATTTTTGTCCGAAAAAATAAAAGGCAAAAAATAACAGTTAATTTTTAACTTTTGTAGAATCAGTCGAAAATTTAAAAGGCACTTGATATTCGTTTAGCTGAGGCCATTTGTATCATAATGGTATATTTGAAAAAGTCCTTCGACAATATTTTCATTGTGTCTTTTTCATTTAAAAATTGTAAAATAACAGTTATTTTCGGTCCCTGGTTCCAACTTCTCATGGTCGATGGGGTAGGAGTTAAAAAAATATAATATAATAAAAATAATACAGCGGATGTTACCCGGTGTTACTCGGGGTTGTGCCTTGAGCACAGAAAAAGTACGATTTTTAAAACTGCTCTCATTTTAAAATTTTTTAAATTATCAATTACACTGAGCTAAAAAACAACGTAAAATCAAAGAAAACCACTTCGATTCAAATATTTTTCAGAACAATTTGGCACCAAACACGAAAATATTCAATTCGAAATGTTTCCACGTCGAAAAACACAAATCTTGTTTGATGTTATTTCCACTTTAAACTAAAGTTTAAGCACCTCAAAATGAAAAGTATTCCACTTCAATTTAACGTGGATTTAGAATTAATTCAAAGAGGAAACTAATTCAATTGAAATACTTACATCTTCATTTTAAATGGTCTACAACTTTGATTCCAAATCGTCATATTAATGAATCAAAGTGAAAATCACTTTGAATCAAATCCTCAGCATTTTTGATATCATGTGGATACACACAAATAAGTAAAACAATAATATTTTTATTTCAAAAATTTTCTTTTATTGAGAAATAAGAAAACATTTGGTGAACTAATTAAACTAATTAATTATTTGGTAATACTAAAATAAATAAATATAAATAAGTATTCTATTTATAGATTGTATGGTGTCGAGATCCAAACAACAATTTTTTTACCTTGAATATTATTAATATGTCGCGACATGTTGCCTTGTTTCCTCCATAAAAAGAACTTCTCTCTGAATTCAGCCAAGAGTCCAATGTTATCAATTACTTCTTACTTCTTTTATATCGTCTTTGTTTGCACTGTCTTTGTTTTACACATAAACTTAAGCAGGATTTACTTTCCAACTTCCGCACTTTATTTTAGAAAATCAAAATTAGTTTGATATTTTATTTTGAAACATGAAAGTATGTAGCTTCGAATTGAAGTGTCTTCCACTTAGAGACAAATATTTTGACGTAGAATTACGTCTTACAGCGCGGTTTGTATGGGGTCGTTTTAACAGATTTTTTCAAGGTCATTAGGCAACGTTTTTGGCGAATACTTTAGGGTATTCCTACAGCCTTTAATACTCTTCGCTCAAAGATAATATATATACTAAAATAACAGATACATCCTGCGCTGAATGAATTATATTAAAGTCACAAAATAGTTAAATAAAAGAAGAAAAATGCATGTTTTTATATAAGAAAATCAATCATCAGCTGCTTATGTGCCTGCTGCTTTCTTTGTTTTTCTTTCGTTGTTTATGTTTGTATGCTTTGGTTTTGTACGAACTGATTGGTTCGCTTTGGCAGCATTGTAAGCATTAGTTCGCATTGGGTTTATGTATGCACTACTGTTCTAGTATACTATTTTAAAACCAGAGGTCATGAACCTCTTTGCAACTCAGTCAATGAACTCAATCTGTCAAATTTAACGAAATGGGTCTGTGATCCGGTGAAAAACTCTTATGAAAAAAACGAGTTGGATCATATTTCTTTTTATGCTTTTACCCAATAGCGTAAAATTTTAATTTTTGCTTTTAATGCAAATTAATTTGAATTCCACATCCCACTAGCACTAGCGAGTGTAGTTTGCAAACTATACATCGAACAGAAAGTGCAGCTAGCAAACTAAATATCAGACAGAGACGAGAGGAAAGGACATGTGCTCAACGTGAAATTTAGTAACCATACGATTTTTGAAAAATCGGGGTCTTAATTTAGTATGAAATTAGAAGTTTGACTGTAGCTCGCAAACTATATATCGGGCAGAGACGAAAGCGGCACCAATGGAAAGTGCATTTTCTTCGCCTTCATTTCAACTAAGTCAATGAACTCAACCTGTCAAACTTAACAAAATGATCGAAAAAATTTGAAATTTTCCTTGTTTCTTTTTGCTTGCTCATTTAATCATACTTACTATTTAACTTTTTCTTTGTTTTGGCATCGATAAGTTGTCCATAATTGAGTGTTATTCATTTATTTTTAATTTTTGGAAGATCAATAAAAATACGTGCAAAATGAACAAAACAATCGGACCAAAGAGACAAAGTAGAAGAGGTTACAACTTAAACGGAATTCTGCGTCTACACTTACGATACTATCGAAACTGTTTCTTTTTTTTGCTTCGTTTTCACTTTTGACGACTTCAAATCTAAACAATATAATTTTTCAACATACTTTCGAAGTGGATATACTTCATTGAAAATAAGAGTAAAGTGTATCATCATTATTTTGAAGTTTTTCTACTTCTTATTGAATATAATAATGTTTTCATATTTGATTTGAAGGTTTTCATGATGATATTAAAGTTGATTTTTTAAAAATGGAACAACGTAAAATTGATACGATATTATTTAATCAGTTTTGATTTTTCCCTGAGTGTAAATTTTTAAATTTTTTATATGATCGTTTTTTGGGGTTTTTCCCCTTCCCTCCGTCAAAAAAGTGTAGTCTAATTTCCGTAAAACAGTACCTGCTGGTCATATTTAAAAAACAAAAATTACATCTTCAACGTATAGATCTGACATCTGGGTTCTGAGGACAATGGCCACGCAGTTTGAAAAAGTTATTTCGAGAACAATGCGTTTAAAGTTTTTCTTAGCATGCATTTAATATGGATTTTTATCTCAAAAACAAAATTCTAACTTTAAAAAATCCTTTTGGGATCGATTCGATTTTTGGATTGCATTTGTTCAACTTCGGTTTTGGTCGATACTGTTCGTTTGATTTTTGTTAATATTTATAAAGCTTCTGCTCGTATTCTATTAACTTATTTAAAAAAAAAAAAATTTTTATTCATTAGTCTTTGGTTCTTGACGTCGTTTGCCTTGATTCCTTGATTTTTTTCGAACGAACTTTAAGAATCATAGGATGTATTTCAGTAACAGATACAAATGTTTACCAAATTTCATCAAAATCGGTTCATCCGTTTTGACGTGAATGAACCAGACATTAGTTGATTGAATAAAGCCCCCTCCTATAGAAGTTTTTGAAATTTAAGTAGCCTCAATTCCGTTGCAGAGTCAAATTATTTCACGTACCAAATTTAAGTAAAATCGGTCAAGTCATTGACCAAGAGAGTTACTGAGTCTTAAAAATGCAATACTTAAAGCGCCCTCTTGCGGAAATCTTTGGAATTTTTATAGCCTATATTATATCTTGGGCGCAGTTGAACCTTCATATCAAATTTCATTGAAATAGGTCCAAGTATTTAGGAGTTATTAAAGAGTGCCATGCCCACATATTTCCGCCTACTTTTTTACACCCTCTATGAGCTTCCTCTCTATGAAACTTACGTAGTGTCCAAATTTCAGCACAATCGGATATACGTTGCGTTTATACGGAACAGACAGACAAACAGACAAACATTTGATTTTTTATATTAAATAGCTAAACTTTATGTTTTATTTACGTGAAATTTTTTTAAACAAATTTTAACTTAAAATGTTAAAATGTTCGAATGGAAATTTAAGTAAAGTAACGCCAGTAACGTCACGGCAGATGACTTAGCCTAATAAAACAAAACCGAGAAAAGATTTTTGAATTTGATAACCAGCAAAATAAACTCATTATTTTTAATTCTTCCAAATAAAGTTTTGTATAAAAAGTCTTGCCCAATTCGCAGAGTTTTGCAAATTTTCTAATCCAAGTCGAAAACCATTTCTGTTTTTTGTAACGTCACGCCAGTTCATATTTTTGCTTATATCTTTTAATTCTTACAGTCGATTGTTATAAGTTTTTTACTTATTATAGAGCAACTTAATTACAACGCAAATAAAAAAAAAGTTTTAAAACTTAGACTTCTTCATTCTTTTTTTTTAATATTTTCGTACAAAACGTACATAACGCCAGTTTGGAAATGCCCATCTGTAAACGAGGTTCATGCATTTTTGTCTCTTATCTCATGAACTGTTCTTGTTCTCTTCGTATTTATACATGAATTTTATGAATCTTATTCACAAAACTTATTATTGATTCATGTTCCTTTTGAATTTTTTTTTTTTTTTTGTGACATTTAAGAAACTTTTTATTCATTATGTATCTTGAACACGCTCTTTATGAACTTTAAGCACTAGGCTATTGATATATTCATGTTCTTGTCTTTTTTATTTTTGTATTTTATACATTGATTAATGAACACTTCATGTGATTCATGTCATTGGCCACTTGGCCAAATTTGATAAATGCTCTTCGTGAACATCATGTAAAACTTCATAATTATTGTATATGTTTTTGGTTCAGTGTTTATAGTTTGTAAAAATATCGTTAAAAATATACATTTTTTAAATATTTTTAAATAAACTTTGATACTCCATACTGAAATTTTCAGAATATGTTGACATTATGTTCAAATACGACCTTATTTTTTTAAAGGTCAAATTATAAATATTTATTATATTGTGCAAGAAAGCAATAAATTTTTATAAAAGAATTGAAAAAAATGGGTCATAAGAAAAATCTGTCCTATATTCTTCAAAAGTTGTCTGAAACAATTTCTTGTTTTAAGCAGTTTTGAAGATAAAATAGTTTTTATAGATGTCTAAATAACCATTTTTTTAAAATTTTTCATCATGTTTCTGAATGTATTTCTTAAAAAGTACAAAAAGAAATAAATGAATAAAATTATTTTATTTTCTATGTTTGCTATGTAATGCCCGATATCTTAAGCTAACTTTGAGTCACCATTTCTGAGAAATTTATATTTTTGTAAAAAAGTTGTTCAATTAGAAATTAAAAAAAAAATTTTTTTTGATTGGAATTTTTTGAAAGCTTAATTCCAGACTGGCAATCGGAAAGAATATCTCATACTCGTTATTAGTAAAAACTGTCATTTTCGAAAAAAAAAAACTTTGATAACTGTTCACCATAGCCTTTTGTCGTTCAATCATAAACCGGTTAAGATAATTTATTCATGAATTTTTAATTTGAAACAAAATTGAGTAGAGAAAGAATTAACATAACTTTGTTGGTAAACACCAAAAATAAGGTTTTTACGATTTTAAAGTATACTCAAACCGGCAAAAAGTTATATAAATTGAGCGAATCTATTTTATTATGGTTTATTTTTAGAATTAACACAAAAGCGGTTTTCATGCTTTATAAAAAAATTAATTTTTGAGTCATAACTGGTTATAACTAAATTACATTTTTTTTTGTAAATTATATGCTTTATTATTGGCAAAATATAAATAAATATTAAAAAACCAGACGTTAAACTTAAAGCTAAAAATAAAACAAACAAAAATTATGCACAACAAAAATATTTAAAATTTTCCCAAATAAAAATAAAACCATTCATTTTTTAATCCATTCATCTGAAATATATTTATTTTAGTACATTTCTTGGCTAAGCCTTGTCTATAAAACCTATTTTTTATATATTAATTCATATTCTTAACAATAGCTGAGAATACCTTGAAATATCGTAAGTGTTTATCATATTCTAGGTCACTCTTCTTCAATTTAAATTGTTCGGTATAGTTAATGATACTCAAAAAAACAGGCGTAAAATATGCTCAACAGGTGAGGAATTCCCTTTATTAGTCTAATGAAGCATGACTTATATTTGGACTTTGTACTCAAATCTCAATAAACCCTGAATATCAGGGTGTTTCCTTTTCTATACTTCTGGTTTTTCTATTCTTAATATTCAAATTAGCCAAAAAGCCACAAAATGCCTCACATCTGTTAATCAATTCTCAACAAACACACACGCACTTACTCATCTACATAAAATTAAAAATTCATAAAACTGTGTTTTACCAACAAAACAGCAGTAACGAACCAAACAACAATTAACAAAAAGAACCCACTTCAAGAATATTGAAATGAGTCTACTTCGAACTGTTAAGTGGTTGACAAAATTGAATTAAATTAGTTGCAAGACAACCTGTATAGTTTCATAGATAGCTTCACAACAAAACAAACAGCTCCAACAAAACTTGGAACGAATTGTTCCGTTTTCAAATTCTGCGGTTAATGACGGACCGCTCAGATGACGGTCAAGCAACAAGTTCACTGCACCATATTTAATAATATTTGATGCTTTATTTGTATGCTATGATTAAATATAATTTATAAAATTCTAAAAATATATGAATGAATTTTCACAACTATTAGAAGGTAGTAAAAATATTTGCTCATTTAGTCATACAAATTATAATAATAACTAGTACTGTTAGCGGTATAAGCAAACATTCCATCGAACTTAGTGGTTCAGAGTGAAATGTATGTCAGATCCTATCTTGAAATATTTAGAAAATTATACAGTGCAACCAAAATTACTGTTGCACGCTCAGTCGATAATTGTTTGAAAAAAACAAAATGTGCCGTATAATTTACATAAACCCTTAATTATACAACTGTTGGGAAAAACCGGAGAAAACTTTTGCATTTTTTAAGCATTTTTCTTAAAAAAAAAACATAATTTACATATAAAGCAAACATTTAAATGATGACAATTAATTGCTGTGAAAGTTGATTTGATACCACGAAGCGAAATTCAATTCGAAAAATTGTGGTGCATTTTTGAAGCACTGCTTCATATATTAGGAATGATTTAATGATTTACAGTTACTCATTAATATGCTTGGCTCAACCAACATAAAATTACGCATTTTTCTTGAAATAACTTTTGTATTACAAAGAATTTACCAATCAGATTAAATTATTTCATATCGAAAAGTACTTAAAATCGTCAACAAGGTTAGAATCTGGTTTTTAGTTATAAATGCGTCATAGAATATGTATTAAACCTACCAAAGCATTGGAGCACATCGAATGAGTCATCTAGTTTCTGACTACAGCTTGAAACAATTAAGGGAACACAGAGTAAACAGATAAAAAAACACACATATATAAAAAGAATTTTAATAACCGTCTTGAAAGAGCCTGCAACCACTTTTTTGTTATAAAAAAAAACAAGCAAATTAAGAAATCAGAGTAAAGGGTCTTTTTGTGTGATCACACTCTAAAAAATCCCAAATATTATCGATGCACGATAATAGCACCATCTGTTTATTACTTACTTATTAACTAACCTACAAACCATCAAACCTACTCTTACTTATGACAGCAAAAAAAAAATATAATTGCAATAATGTTTTGCAGTACCACAGAATATACCCAAAAAGGGAAATCTGCTAGTAAGCTCAATAAAGCTATTTGAGCTTTTTTGTTGGCAGCCTCATATATGTATTTATTATGAAAGTTTTAATATTTGTGTCCATTTCGGTACAAAAGCCCAACTTTTTTTTTGTAAACTTTGATAGCCATAGTTTTTGAGCAAAGTTTGTAAAAAATGGAATTTGTAAAAACCACCTCTTCTTACGAAATCTGGTGTCAAAACAAGTAAAGAAAGTCTAAAGTCGGTCTAGGCCGATTATGAAATACCCTAAACCCACTTTTCAAAACCAAAAAAATTTTATTGTAAATGGGTGTGTCCGTGGGCGGATGAAGCCTATATTTTATATGCCTTTAAATGTTGATGAAAAATTTACACATACCAAGTTTTATTCCTGTAGCTCACAGTTTATGCCTTTATTGTGCTTTCGCTATGGAAGGTGGGCGTGTTCATGAACGGATTACTTCCAATTTTTGAGCACACCTTAGTTTTGGTATAAAATACATACATACCAAATTTAATTTCTCTATGACAAACATCACCTTATTTATTGAGTTTAAAACTAAGCGGATGACGTGCATTTTTCAAATCCATCTTTGTCTTGTCAAAAAAAACATACGTGCCAAATTTTAGCTCTGTAGGTTAAACAGAGGCTTATTTATTGCGTTTTGAATTTTTGAGTTGTATGGGAAGTAGGCGTGTCCGTGAGCGCATGATTTCCATTTTCCGAAGACATATTTGTGTTGGTTAAAACACATACATATCAAATTTTATTGTTGTAGGCTTATTATGAGCTGAGTTATGCAGTTTTAAATTTTTGCGTTGCATGGGAGGTAGGCGTGTCCGTGGGCGAACGATGTCCATTTTTCAAAACCATCTTTCTTTTGTTATAAAAAACATACGTGCCAAATTTTAGGTTAAACAAAGGCTTATTTATTGCGTTTTCAATTTTTGGGTTGTATGGGAGGTGGGCGTGTCCGTGAGCGGATGACGTCCATTTTTTGAAAACATCTTTGCGTTGATATAAAACACATACGTACTAAATTTTATTGTTGTAGGCTTATTATGAGCTGAGTTATGCAGTTTTAAATTTTTACGTTGTATGGAAGGTAAGCGTGTCCGCTCACATTTTTGGAATGTGAGCGGATTCCAAAAATATTCAATAGTGCAGATCCTTGAGTTCATGTGACCATGTGTACCAAGTTTCATCCAATTATCTCAACTCCTTCTTCTTATCCTGTGCATACGGACAACACACAGACGGACGGACGGACGGACGGACATGAATAGCTCGACTCACGTGGTGACGCTGATCAAGAATATATATACTTTTCTATACCGGACTCGCTTCGTTCTATGCGTTACAAACGTTTGCACAAAGTTAATATACCCTGACCTTTCAGGTTTAGGGTATAATTAGCTATTGAGCTGATGTAAAAATTGATTTTTTTTCCAAATTTTTTTTTGTTTTTTTAAAAAATTCTAAACTTTTGTTTAAATTAAAATCAGGTTACCTCAAAATGTCGCTTAACTTAAGTTCCTAGTTCAGTGGCGCAACTATAGGATCTAGGATTCCTGGATAGATTCTTCTAGGCCCCAAGACTCAAGAGGTACCCAAAACAAAAAATTTTCTTGTGAATAAATTTGTTAAAAGAGAATTTTGTACATTAAAAAATCACTTCTAAAATAATAAAATAAAGATTATTTAATCCTCTTACTAAAACGTAAAATTATCTCTTTCTACATTTCAAAATATGATGTGTTTTCAATTCACTTGATATTAAATTTAACTATATATCTGTGGTCATAAGCCACAATCGCTAAACTCCAATCTTAATGTTTTGAGAAATCTTGCTTTAAAGTTTTTAATCGCTATATATGTTCTAAGAAGACTTCTTCGGGTTTTATGTCGTAACTTTTCAGATACATCAGTAACAACTTTATAGTAGACACCTACTTGTACGGCGAGGAGTCATGGGCTTTCGAAATCAACTCTCAACAGACGGCTTTCAGACTTCAGTGCTGTGAAATGACCGCACTATGATTCAGCATCTATTATATTTCTCACTCGACAGACTTATAAATTGGCAGTGCAATTACCTAGGACCAATACTTCTGAGAATGCTCTTGAGAGTTATTTTCTCAAGACCAATGGTTTTTGGAAAATAATTAAATTTATCGACCAGTTTCTAGGCACTCAGCACCCAAGATTTTTACTGAGCAACTCTTCTTTTCAATCATTTCATGCAGAATTCGATCGCCATTGCCGCGATATAAAAATTAATTATTCTCCGGACATGACAAGTGCCCTAGGGTTTCGCGTTTTCAAGTATTAACAGCTTACTATGACAAAGCGCCGTTTGCCAATTCTGCTATAAACACTTTACTCATCCACCGATTCCTCAGTACCAATTTGTGAACATTTAATTTGAGTTTAAATTCAATTTACCTCCATTGGGTAGGAGCGAGAACTATCTTAAATCTCTTGCTTATAAGATATGCCAGCTTGGTTGTACTGAGACGCAACGCCACGCCGACTCGTTGTCTAGCTTGCGACATTAAGCTTACCATAGCCAGCACGAAACTCCCTGAAGGGCCAGCCCAGGATAGTTCCACGGTAAAAGGGTTTCCACCTTGGAATGAGCTTCCAACAAAAACCAGACACGAATTGATAGTTTTGAGCACATCTTATATATTAATACGTGAACATTAAAGTTTGTCGTACGCTTTTTTGGTATTAATAAAAACTCAAAAAAAAATGAAACCTATATTATTCGAAAGGTTATGTTGCCCAGATGTGCAGAATGTATACATAAATGATATATCTGATAGAGGGGGTTCCCAACCTTCTAAGAGAGAAATTAAATTTTTAAGAAAAAACCCGCTCTTTGATCAATATGAAATTTGATTGAGGAAGAGTCTTTGAGATGGTCGAATTTTAATTTTTTTAAAAGTAACAATTTCTTAAAAAAAATTAGTTTTATCCATTCGTCAATTGTAAAATTTGTAAAAAAATGTGTTTTGAATTCAAAAATTTGACTTTTCATGTGAATATCTTGGTCGGATTTTAACGCTTTTTCAATTTTTCTAATTTTTTCTAAAAGTTTGTTAAATTTTCTTTCAAATGTAATAAAATTTAACCAAAAGTATTTTTAATGAATTTTCTTAATATTGTCGTTAGTTGTTTACCGTGTGTTTCAACCAAATGCCAAGAGAGAGAAAAAAAACTGTCTCAAATTGAATGTTCTAAATTGGGAAGCCAATATCTCCGCCATCTGTGAATAGATTTTATTTATTTCATTTTTGTATTTAAGTCTTATCAGTTAACTTAAAAAAACTTTTGAAAATAATACCGTTTTTTGTTCGTTTATATTTAAATTATTTATTTTAAAAAAAGACCATAAAATTTGATTTATTCTTAAAATATGGGGTAAAAATGATTTTTGTTGTAAAAAAACAAAAACTCAAAATTGAATTTTTGATTTTCTTTCAAAGTCTATACCGAATTGACGGTGAATTTATTTTGTCTTGACACTAAATTAATAAACTGTCCGTGCCATCAAAAAATCAAGGCACTATGATTTCTATGACAAAATTAAATTTTTTTAAAATGATAATTTTCTGTTTTTGAACAAAATAATAATATAAAAAAATAATTTTTTTGAAGAAAATAGCTTTATATCTCTAATCAATTAAGAACTATAGCGTCGAACTTATTTTTATCATCTCGCATATAATTATAAATAGGCAATCAATAAATTGGTCGAATTTCACCCCAGGCGATACTAGTAATTATAAATAGGCAATCAATAAATTGGTCGAATTTCGACCCCAGGCGATACTAGTATGACTTGATAAGCAAGCGTATCTTAGTATTCCGGTATACTATACCGATAGACCCTAGTCCGGTATTTGCTATGTCTTAGGAAATGACTAAAAATATCGCAGACATAAAGTAATACCAGTACAACCAATCCTGTTAAACGCCTCAGTCATAACCAGTAAAGACTGCACTGTTGAACACTTGTTTTAAGGATTCCAAAACTGTTCGTCTTATCTAAATTAAATTAGAAAACTTGATCAGCCAGCATACAACATTGTCACAATGATAGCATGCTCGAACATGCTATCTATGCTCCTTGATCATACTCCTTGTCAATACTCCTTTATAACCTCCATTATAATACTCCTCAACTGCCATGACCATACTTTCAAACCACTTTTTCCGGCATAAGACCCTATCGTTGGAAATTTATTTATCGTTATGTTTTATATCATTTTCTATGGATACGCAGGTACAATAACCAGATTTTATGTGCCACTTTCATGATTTTGCATCTCAAAGAGAGGGCTCATGACAACCTATGTTTTAAGTGACATACATAATTGAACCGTAGTCCAAATACGCATGCCCCAACTCTCCTCCTTTTCACTGGCTTGGGACAGGCTAGTGGTTTATCACCATCACCACTAGGCGGAGTTAGTTTTCAGATACAGTTAGAAAATTTAGATTTTGTGTGGATCATTTCGCTTGGAATCATTTTACTTCTTAAAATTCTTGTGGATCATTTTACTTCTTAAACTTCTAATAATTGTCTTATTGATGCCGCTTAAACTTCTTAAACTAAGTCAAACTTCTTAAGTCGACTTTAGCGGTTATCGCTTATAACCATAGATATATTTTACGCCAGGCCATTACGATTCGAATGACTTCATAACTCAGTTTTTAAAGATTTCAATTCATTATTATTTTGTATATTGGCCAACTTTTGGAAGATAAACTTGATACTGCTTGATATTTTAAAATATAGTTTAATATATCTGATGGCATGACATATTTTTTTGACCCCGATATTTTTCTTTAAATATTTCAAAAACTGTTTTAATCATGGATCTGAGCTTATATGACTTTTGCTTTAGGTTAGAAAGCAAAATAGAATAAAAATTGTGATTTTGAGTACCTCAATTACCACGGTCTTCAAAATATGAAACATAAAGTGATAGGATACCCCCCAGCAATTTTTTTTCTTCAATAACTTTTCATGACCAAACCGAAAATCGCCCATTTTCTTGCGTCCGAAATGCTTAATTTTCGGTATCTTCAAAATCAATCGAAATGAATGTTCATATAAGTCTTGAATGTCCATTTCCGTATATTGGGAGGTGTGCTCTATACAGGATTATTTTGGGATTGTTTGTTTTATTTTGTAGACCAAGAGTTTTGCGAAACTTGTTTGATGGTGGTGACCGTGGCAAGCAAGTTAAGTTCGATCCCCAGTCGCAGCAAAAGTTTTTTCAATAGAAAAATTTTTCTGATCGGTCACCACCTCTCTGCAGACAATGACAAACCTCAGAAATGGCCAATTGGACTGAAATGACAAATTTGTTTTTGTTTTTTTGTGTGATGGTCTCAGAATGATATTTCTTTTAGTTCAGAAGATAAAGACAACTATTTGAGTCACAAACTTCGATCTTAAAAATTCGTTGTAACTTTCTGAACATGTCGAATGCAACGTTTACGATTAGAGATTTTTAAGGATTAACAATTTTGAAATTATTGAAAGTAACTGTAAATTTACTTTCAATAACTTCAAAATTTTAAAACTTACAAATATAGTAAAGTTTGATATTTAAATAAAAACTAATAAAAAACATTTATTTGTAAAATATTCTTTTTTAACTTTTTTTATTTGAATTTATATTTATTGAAAACTGATATGTACAATAGTTTTAAATAAATTTAAGCATCAGAAAGAGCTCCTGCAAGAGCGCTACCAAATTTAATCACCTTCCTGGCGGTGTTAGCATCATTGACTATTCTAACGCCCTCTTTGACATCATGTTCCTGTTGAAATAATACCCTTGAAGTCATTTTATAATAAATTTAAGAAATTTCTAACTTACAGCTTTGTGTAAGAATTTGTCAAAACCGCCATGATGACGTCCTTCAACTGCTTGCTGGCCTAAAAAGCACAGAACCAAAATGGTCAAGAAAGCGAAGTATTTGTTGAAATTCATTGTAGAAATTTTATATTTTTTTTTTTTTCAGTTGTTTTCTAAACACTGTAATGCGTTGAACTGTAAAAAAAATCTTAAATGTTTTCTTTATTTATAGCAAAATGGTTTGTGTTTTCACGGTGTTCTTTTTGATAAAATCATTTCAAGTGGTCATAATCCATCAATATTTCCGTTAAGAATTTCATTACAATTTTATTTTTTATATAATTAAAAATAGAGATTGGACGAAACTAAGAAATCATTATTCATTGATAAAAATGTCATTTCCATAAGATACTGACAGCAAATTTTTAATTGTAAGAACTAGCTTTAAATTTAGTTTAAGTATTCTATGCTAGACTAGACATTGTTGTCAAGATTGCAAATCACTATTTTTTATAATTGTTGAGTCACTGTGATTACAACAGCACTTTGATTTGAAAAATAAAAAGACCAAAATCATTTACAAAGATTTTGTTGTGTAAAAACTTAAGTTAAGTTAAGCTACAATTTAAGCATTTTTGATACTTAAAAATTTCAATAAGTAGAGGGAGAAGTCCGTAAGTTTAACATGTCCTTGAGTTGAAAACCATGCATTTAAGACATTTCCGACAATGGCAACACTGGTATTTTGACTTTCATATACTTTTGTTTTTTAGACTTCAATTTTCAAGTCGTTAAAAAGCGAATAGACGCATTACACACAGCTGCGACAAGCATTGTGTTAAAAATTTGTGAAAAATTTTAAATGTGAAGTGCACGATTTTGAGGCTTTTCAAAAGGAACTTTTATTTCATTATTTATGCAATGAAATATCATGTTAAAATAAATAAGAATAAATAAACTTTGGCAATCAAACATTTTGACTTTTAAGCTTCATGTTTTTTTTTTTTGTGATTTTAATTTTGCTTTTCAAAAGAATGCTCATAATTTGTTTGTTTGAAAGTTATCCAATCAGTTTCTTCAGCAAAGTTGAAGCTATTGACATATACTTTTTATTGAACAGTATCATAATATGCGAAATATTTATTTGGATATCAGTTATGGCCAAAAAAGCTAGAGGTGTTCAACTCACGGACCTCTCCTTTATATTTAATACAAAGTTTTTCTCAAAATAATTCTTTTGTAATATGAAAACAAGCTTTAGAAGATTAATCATTACTTTGATCACATTACATCAATGCTAACATACCCCATGCGAGCCCATTTACTGATAGTTATACCTCTATGGAGCAAAAAATCACCTTAAGATAAAAAAATGTACCCCTACATATTTCGCAATTCACTTAAAGGACATTTTGGAAATATATTGGACTTAAACCCTTTTGAATAATATAATATACACATGGTAACACACATGGAACATATTTTGATGGGAAATCTTAATATATAAAAGACAAGCGTCCTGCACCGTGCTCTATATCTCTCAAACTGTTATAGTTGTTATTGCTATGCTTTTTAACATGTTTGGCCTGAACTAGAACCTGTTCAAAAATTATCCATTTGAAATCTTTGTACGTACTATACTTTTTAAAACCTGTTCAGCCTGGACCAGAACCTGTTCTTAAATTATATATTGGAAATATTTGTACTTGAAAACTATCGTCATTTTCCTCAATTACTGTACATCAAACATCATGTCTTGCTATTACAGTGCTCCTTAATTACCAGCACCAGAACCTATTCGGTCTGCATAAGCTGAACTTATTACATTCAGTGACGTGTGATGTCAATTGTAATTGCTAGAATTAAATCACAATGTTCTGTCTTCTGATCCAAGTTTTAGCGATTGGCTACTCAAGTTAGGAAACGAAGATCTTACGAATGATAATTTTGTTTGTAAAGATTCGCTTATTAACCCTTTCAATGGCTTGGCTAGAATAATCGTGGAACATTTTTTTGAGCTAATATTCTCACCATTTAAGCTATAAAAAGATTAATAAAACATCCCTCTGATTTTTACATGAGCTGCTTTGATTTTGGCTGGCTGTCTTATGTAATGGATGAAACCATAATAACGTTGTATTATAATATTAAAGCTCACCTAAACCAACCGCAGGCCAATGCAAATGCGTTATTTATAATGTAAATTTAGGAAAAAAATAGTATTATACTAATCACAATAACCACTTTTTTGCAAATTTTATTAACACACGATATAAAAAAATTTTAGGCTTAAAATTTAAATTAAACGTTATATATATCCCTTAAATTATTTTTGTGAGGTTGGCACAACTTCATTTCATGGTACCAACCATGATTTTATTTTAGAAAAGACGTTGGTAAATAAAAATAAATTATTTTCCGAAATGTCCAATATAATGGACAAATCCATTGAAACGTTTTAATAGATTTTTGGCGATACTTTGACTCCGGATAACATCAATCGATATTCCAAAATTGCTATCCTGTGCCCAAAAAATTCCAATGTGAACGAAGTCAACGAGCAAGTTCTAAATATTTTAGTTGGTGACTCAGTACGGATTAAATTGAAGACAGTGATGATAACGATAAATAAAATTACTCTGCCAAGTTTTTGAATTAATGTTGTCCTTCAGAAATTACTGCATAATTTAAATCTCAAAATAGGAAGTAATATAATACTTCTTCGAAAATTAAATACCAAAAGAGGTCTGTCTAATGGAACGCGGTTAGTTGTGAACGACCTGAAAACAAAATTAATCATCGCACAGGTATGAACAGGCAATGGCGAACATGAAATAGTTTTTATACCTAGAATTGATTTGTCCCCGACAAACACAGATTTGCCTTTCACTCTCCGGCGGCGAGAATTTCCCGTTAAACTGACCTTTTTAATGCCCATAAATAAATCGCAATGTCAAATATTTCAAAAAGTAGAAGTTTTTCTAAAAGAAACGGTATTTAGTTATGTCTAGAGTTCACCGGGCTGATGATGTAAAACTAAGCATTATAGATGACAAGGGGCAAGGTGAATTGGTTAAAAAATCTAAAAAATTTTTGTTCTAGAAATGTTGTATATCAGGAAGTTTTATCAAAATAATTTAATAAACATGTTTTCAAATAAAAACCTTTGTTTATAAATCCTATACATTTTTTGTTGCATTTTGTACTCTTAATGGTTCCTTCCCGTCGAAGTACGGGCTTTTCAGTCCTTCGACTGAAAGTTATTAATGATAGTCCAAGTATATTTAAGTTTTTTTTTTTTTTAAATATGCTCTCAAAAAATATTTGTTCAAGCGATATAACATTTTGTAAATCTTTCAAACTAGGTCATCAAACTGAGACCTTTTTTGCGAAAACATATCTGTTTCCTGAAAATTGGCAAAACATCCTATGGTCAGATACGCAAAAAAGCGATTTGCTTGAAAATTACCAGATAAAATCTTCATAGTGTCTGAAAAATTTGTATTATCCTCTGAACGTAGAAATCTTCCTTCTTAAGGTGAATTTGCACCAAATGCATCAATAGTAATTTTGAAGATTTTTTTCGGAAAACGTCAAAAAGGGTAGAAGATGAAAAGTTCTCATCCTGCTTATTTGCTCATAAATTTATTTCGATAAGATAAATCGACTGGCACTATGCTTAAGTTCCGATCAACTTTTATGATGACTTTTGATGATGACTTTTACGCCTCTTTTCATTCATGACATGTTCAAAACCTAACTATTTCACTTGCAGGCCATTTTACGTTATGAAGGACGGTTGATAGCAATTTCGAGAAAAGGAGACAAAATCATTCTTTTTCCATAAGCTATCACATTGATATGTAAAATGCAGGATGAGAATTTTTGTTTTAGACCACTTTTGGTACAGATTTTTTTTCCTTTTCGGCTTAAATCTCATCACGAAGGGCGATTGATCTGAGCTTCTTAGTTTATATAATTGTATGTTAGGTTTGTCAAAGTATGTAACTTAATAAACAAAACGACAAAACTTTAAATTTATTGATTAATTTATAAAAATAATTATATTTTTAATAGTTTTTTGCATTATAATTGAATTAATAATTGAAATATGAGATATACTTACATTTATTGGTGTGATATGCAGAAAACATGATTTGTCCCTAATTAAAAATATTAATCGCTTGACTGATGAAGTTTTTGTAATACATGTTTAAAAAACCAAAGAAATAACGCTCATAAATTATTTGTAATAAATCGGAGTCTGCTGAAACTAATAAATTCCGTTTTTTCACTCTTTCCACAACTAGTTCACCTTTTTGGACTTTTTCAGAATTTCTTAATCTCCTAGTAGATTTCATAAATTTCATCCCTGCGAACATTTGGAAGACGATTGGAAGATTAGATCATTTGGCGACGCGACAGCGATTCGCCTAAGGGTTCTTTGGAAGATGGATTGCTTTTCGATCGCCCAAGGGATGAATGCGCGATTCAAAAAAATTTCAAAATCTACCTTCGCTCATTCCGGCGATCGTTGAAAGATTGCTTTTTAAAAAGCTTATAAAATCTATCACTGTAATATGAATCAGGCTCTGAAAAATCGTTTAAATTAATCAAAAAATTTAATTTTTAAAAAACTTCATGAAACTGGGATAAAACAATATCTGAAGAGCTCGCTAGTTCAAACTTGCAACAACTTGCAATATTAAACAACGATGCTCTGCAACAAACAAAAACCTCTTCTGCCGATTTGTTGGCGAATCTTCCCGGCGAATCGCTTAAGACTCCTCTCAGCGAATCGTTCGCGAATCTTGGACTGACTTAAGACTCCCCTTGGCGATTCGCCGGCGAATCTTCCCTGCGAATAGCTTTAATGGCCTCAGCTGCTTACATTCGGCGATTCCCGGAAGACTCTCAGAAGAGCTCGCCGGCGATCGTTTCATCTTCCAAGCGATGCGCTGGAGATTCTCAGGCGATTAAAAATGTTTGCAGGGACAGATCTTCATACATTTATATTCGAAAAATACTCATTAAAAATTTTATAATTTTTTTTACATTCACAGAATATTGTGTAAGTTTGAAATAAAGGCTTGCTGATCAACGAAGCAAGAATTTATATTTTCCCCAAAACGTCTTAAGGTGTCATATTAAAATATTTAATATTCTTTAGAACAAAAGATGAAAAAAAAAATTGAATGCAAAAAGTTATTTCAAATACTTTAATTTGGCCCTGAGAATTTTATGTTTACAAAATTATAAGAAATTTTATTACAGGTGCTTATAAGAAAATTTATTTTATGCTCTGATAAAGCAACAACACCAACAAAAGTTATTCTATTAAAAAGCCCCTAAGAGTTTAACACGTAAGCTCAACTTAATGGTGCTAATTCGGAAGCAACTATAGTGACTTCCTCATCAGCATTAAATCTGCGGTTAGCTGGTGGCCTTTGAAACATTAACCATAACCACGAAAAAAACAAAAACATTTCATCTTTTTTTTATGTTTTAATTTTATGGAACTTTTTATTAATAAACGTACGTAAGTTTATTTGAGATGTATGTGAAAATTCTCACAGTATTCTCACAATAATCACAGCAGAGTTCGTATAGAATTCTTTGTTAATGACTATATTATAGCCTTATTTAATTATTACATCGTTACATGTTGTTCAATCCAATCTAAATAGTTTCTCACATTTGTATAAATTCCTGGTTTCTCTAAGCCACAGCCGCTTCCAAATGAAACAATGCCTTCGAGTATCCAAGCACCTGTGCTAAGTCTCATTAAGGGTCCACCTGAATCACCCGAACAACTATCCTGACGATATATACCACCAGCACAAAGTTGCTCATCGGCCACGAATAGTTTGTTGGCATATAACTTTCTGCACTCTTCCAAATCGACAAAGGGTATTCTAACCTTACGTTTTTCGGGCGTACGCAGAGCTGAAATATGAATTTGATTTTATTGAAAAATGAAAAACCGATGATCAGAAAGTATTTTTAAAACAAAACATACCTAATCCATTATGACCCCAACCGGCAACAGTAAGCTTCATGCCAGCAATCAAATTTTTTTCTGGTTCCACCGATGGCAGACACACAGGTTGTATGGAATTACTGAAGGTAACGCGTTGATTCATGCGTATCAAGGCGATGTCATTGTGTTGATGTACGCCTTGATGTCGCCCGTCTTTAAATTTGTCATGAACCACTATAGACTCGATGCCAACACGTTGTGCAGGTGATGTACAATAGTTTTGATCATTACAATCTATATCCGTATCAGTGTTGTGTTCACCCACTCGAAGACTAACGCTGTTTGTAAGAAGAAAAGAGTTTTTGAATGAAATAGTTGTAGTAATAATTAGTGTCCGACCGAATATTCGGTTTCGGTTTCGGTTTCGGCCAGTTTCGGCCCTTTTAATCAGTTTCGGCTATTCGGCATCAATATGGCCGAAACCGAAACCGAAACCGAATATTTGATCGGACACTACTAATTCGGTTCTTACATATATTTCAATGGTAGATGTGAGTTCGCTTTCATCAAAATTTTTAATGGTGTTCAGTAGAACAAAAACGTGAAATTCAGTCATTTGATTGACCGTGTGGGTTGGGTCCAGCACAAAACGATAAATGTAGATTTTTTTTTAGATTATAATATTTAAACTTTAAATACTAAAAAGTTCCTTAAAGTGATATTTAAATGATCTCTTTATTTATTATTTTAAAGTTGAACATTAATATTCAAACGGTCTTATTCATAAAAATATCTTGAAACAGATTTAAAGTGCTGATAAAAGCTTTTTAGAGATAAAATGCTTTTTAAAATTTTGTTATTCATAAAAATATTGTCTCAGCTTATTTGTTAAAATAGGAACACTCTCAATTTGAAATGGGAACAGTGTCAAGAATGGTTTGTGAATTTGATAAATTCAATAATTTTTTGTTTATTTGTCATAATTTTATCAATATTTTGACATGCAAACAGTCAAAAAAATGTTTAATCTAAGTTTTTCTCTGAAAAAAATTGTCACTTATAATTTTTATTTTCAATATTTTGAAATGTTTTGCCATGTTTCCATATTTTTTGAAACAGTTTGAAGTATTTTTGACATTAGAGTAAAAATTTTAAAAAGGCTTTATCAAGGGTTTATTGAAGGTTACTCATTTAAGAAGCCTTTATAAGAGATTTTTGTCGTTATTGGACGTTTATGAATACTGTTTTTGGGTTTTTTTTTTTTGTAAATGCTTTATAAGAGGCTCGTAAATTTTTATGAATAAAGTCAAAAGAAAATTTTTCGTATATATACTTTATTATAATATGTTTCAATTGTTATATTTTTGAAAGCTTTTAACAAAAAAATTAAAAAATAATTGGTTTTTAAAACAATTTTCAAGTAGACATTCAGTTTCGGTTTCGGTTTCGGTTTCGGCCGAATATTACAAAAATGGCCGAAATTCGGTTTCGGTTTCGGTTTCGGCCAAAATTTTGGTTTCGGTCGGACACTAGTAATAATACAAAAAATACTTATTATATCGAACAATAACCGCCGAAAAAACGTAGGCGCCACTTTTTCGGTAAAAACATCAAATCTCTAAGGCTAACCGTTACAAATTTAGATGCGTTGCAATAATAAGGGGTATTCACACTGAACTCGTTAGTTTGTTATTTGGTTAGTTGTTACTTCGTTAAATTTGTTTGACTGTGAACACACCCTTATGTTTAATCTCGTTAGCCTGGTAATTGTTATTGAATAACAGCTGATTATGCTTTGCCCAACTAACGAAAACTTTATCAGGGTTGCTCAGTTGTTACTTTGTTACTCGGTAGTTCGATAATTTTATAAAAACAAAGTGCATGTAAAAAAATAACAAACTAACGAGTTCGCTGTGAATACCCCTATAGAGTTTACCTGTAATACCAATGCAAACAAAGTTAGAAAAATGCTTCTACTGTAAAATTTTATTAAAGGCGCCTTTTATGGCGGTTAGGGTTCGATATATGAGATCATTTATTTAGCAGATATTTGTATTACACTATTATTAATTTAAGTTCATAACAAAATAACGAAATTAAATAGTTCGAAACAATCAATAACTTCTGTTAAAATGTATTTCAATTTTAACTTTGATTAGATATCGATGGTTAAGGACACAAACGTGTTAATCATAGATAGATAAAATCTATATTGTTTAAAATTATTGCAAGTTAAAAACCATTCAATACTGGTCGTTAGAAAGTTCAAATTAAAGCGTTCTTTTCAGCTGAGTTGAAGTTTTGGAACAATATCAGCGTTATTGAATATTTAAATTTTTACATTTTGAGTTAAAGTTTTGAACAATATCAGCGTTACTGAATATTTAAAATTTTACACTTGTTACATTTTGGACTTAAGTATCTGTTTACGTGACCACGTAGCCCTGTGGTCACTGAACACAGCCGCACCCAACCATCTTCCCGCCGTTGTGGCAAACAGGGCGCTGCAGTCATCACGGAGGTCGGCTTGCTCGGCACCTTCGTGATGTACAAAGGAGCTGAAGCAGAGATTATTCTGAAGAAAAAGCGAAGACGGACATCTTAATACAACCCACCCAAAAACTAAGAAAAACCCACCCAAAATAAGAACAAGAAGACATCTTTAAAGGAAAACCCAACCACTAAGGAAGACAACCCACCCAACAATCAACATCAATACCAACATCAACAGCAACATCAACATCAACACAGCAACAAGCTGCTGGTAACAACAAAATACAATAAACAAACATTGTTCAAAACATTGTACAAAAACCACAAAAAAAGCCTACACTCAAAGGTAAAATAAAATAAAATTGATTGTATTATTAAAACTCCAACCTTTCTAATTCCTTTTCTTTTCCGCAACCCGAACACCCACGTTCATCACCCGAACAGTATCGATATATAGTAAATAGTAAGGTTTGCCATACGTCATACGTATTTAGTCTGAATTGTCCAAAATTTTCAACACTGTCCAAACTTGTGATTTTGTCCGGACTTGAGCCCAAAAAATTGAGAAATTGGGGAAATTCAGCGCAATCTGTTATTCTCTTACGCATTTTCTGTTACCATTTTCCGTTAAAGATGTCGACCATAAAAGATCTGTTATAATTGGTATACAGCACTTCGATCTTTTATGGCACTCAATCTTACAAAAAGTTATTAGAATTCCGTTGAATTCTGTAAAAAAATTAAAATAAAATTATAATTCAAGTCGAAAAAAGTAAGTAAGGCCCGTTAACTCATTTCAATTTGAAACAAAGGTCATCTTAAGCAAAGTTGAAATTTCTTTAATCTGAGTTGAAATATCATGACGATACCTCAACTCAAAAAATGTATTTTTAAATTGGTGAGGCAAGTTTAAACACTAGGTTTAAAAAAATGTTAACTAAGATTTGGACAAAAATTCTCAGAAAACATTCAAAATCTAAATAATATATAAAAATGTCACGGTGTCGTGTCACGGTGTTAGTGTTTGAACTCCTCCGAAACGGCTGGACCACTTTTAATTAAATTTTTTTTTTGTATATTTGATAGGTATGAGAATAGGCATTAAAGTATTTTACACCCTCTTAACCAGGAGAGGCGTTGCCCTTTTTCAAGAACACAAACTTGGTTTTACTTTCGTCTATATGTCACACATCAATCAAACTCGGTACGAACTTATTATAGAGTCGTGATCTTCGACTTTCAAATTTGAGTGATCTTTGGAAAGGTACCATGCCCCCACCGCCCATAAAATTCAATTTGTTTATTTCGCATGGATTTGGAACTAAATGTCGTATAAAAATGAAACTCAGTATGAAGGAACTGATTGGCCAAGTCTGGAAAAATGGAAAACGGGGCGTGACTACACCTAAACAACTAAAATTGTCGATACAGAAAAGCCATAGAAGTAAAAGTCATAGAAGATTTAAATTCAGAATGTGGTGACTATTTGGTGGTATCCTGCTACTAGAACGGCCATTGTACAATGGGTGTGGATTCGCCCATATAAAACTCATTGTTTTTAAAATAGAATTGCTTTGGAAAAAATAGTTAAATATTAAAGAAACTCGGTTTGGAGTAACTATTTGGTGATATCCTACAACTCGGACATGCTCGCAAATTAAAACGGGTGTTAAACAAGGGGTGTGGTTCCACACATAAAAGAAAATTTTTTTATATTTAATAGCTTTGGAATAATAGTCATGGAAAATTTAAACTCAAAGTGGAGTTACTATTAATTGATGGCCTTCTATTAGCAAACTAGAACAGACACTGTACCAGGACGGCAGCAATTCGCCGGGAACCTGCTAGTATTTGTATAAAAATATTATAAGTCAAACAAATTTAAAATAATAAACTTGAAATGTTTAACTTGATGTTTGAAATTTACAGAATTTCTTCAAGTTTTGAAAAAAATGATTGCACTGAAACTGACAGTCAGCATTTTCAGTCATCATCATATAATAACTACAAGGTAGTGTTGACGTTTCTGTTTGAAACTACAATCTGTCAAAAAATATAAGAAACAAGAGTGCGCTCACAATTCGCCATTACATACAATTAATTTTCACTGGTCACATTCAGCGTACTCAACCGTTGGTGATCAGTGAAAACACACAAATATTAAGTGGCACATTAAAAAGCATAGCATTTAAAAATAGAAAATTTTTTATTTGTCGGTAAAGTTTCCAATGGAATTTAATACAAAGCATGGCATTTCATCAACTTGATAACTTTTCTGATACTTCAATATCGAAACCAGTGCTTCCCGATGTGTCACTATCACAATAGCTGAATGTAACCAACGCATATAACAACGAACAGCTGTTTTTGACAAGAGTTTGCTTACTTTTAGCTGAGAGAATCAACACTACCTGGTAAAGTTATTATATCACATGTTTTGTTGTTCTATGAAGAAGTTAGAAGTTAGTAGTTTTGCTACAATGCCGTTATAATTTTACACTCGCCTAATTTTTTGAGCCATTTTTAATGAAATTCTTTACCCATTAACGCCTGACATGACCAAAATTCTTCGCTAGTTTTGGCATAATATATTGCATCGAAAAAAAATTCTAAAAATTATTGCATCCATCTTTCCTAATGTTTTCAGATCCGCTCTAACCGAATCCGCGATCAGATTAACATAAAAAACAGTTTAAACAATAGTTTTTTAATGTTTTTCAACAAAAAACGTGAATTTTGCTGGTCTATTTTTTTTCGAAACGTCAATTTCACTTCGATAAAACTGTAAAATAATGCTTTAAACTATCCTATCGTGGTCATCGATAGTTGCTCTTGAGACATAAAATAAAAACATATGAGACATATGCGATAAAATTTTGGGTTACCTCCCATACAAAACAAAAATTGAAAACTGGATAACTCAGCTCATAATTAGCCTACAACAATAAAATTAAGTTTGTATGTGTTTTTTATCAACACAATGATGTCTTCGAAAAATGGACGTCATCTGCTCACGGACACGCCCACCTCCCATACAACCCAAAAATTGAAAACGCAATACATAAGCCTCTGTTTAACCTACCAAACTAAAATTTGGTACATATATTTTTTATAACAAAACAAAAATGATTTTAAAAAATGGACGTCATCCGGTCACGGACACGCCTACTCTCATACAACCCAAAAAGTTTAAAACTCAATAAATAAGGTTATGTTTGTCATAGAGTAATTAAATTTGGTATGAACGCATTTTATACCAAAACTAAGGTGTGTTCAAAAATTGGGAGTAGTCCGTCCATGAACACGCCCACCTCCCACAGCGAAAGCACAATAAAGGCATTAACTGCGAGCTGCAGGAATAAAACTTGGTATGTGTAAATTTTTCATCAGCATTTAAATGCATATCAAATATAGGCTTCATCCGCCCACGGAGACTACCATTTACAATACAAATTTTGTTTTTGAAAAGTGGGTTTAGGGTATTTCATAGTCGGCCTAGACCGACTTTAGACTTTCTTTACTTGTTTTTTATTTACTTTTCTTCAACTTCATCAACAACAATTTTGACTAAATGAGAAAACAAATGCGTCAACAAGAATTATCTATCTCTTATGAGTCATGTTTTTATTCCACTCGACTTTGATTTTTGGCATGTAAGAAAACCATTCTACCATTAAATTTAGTTTCAAGACAAGCTTATTATGTCGATTATAATAACAAGTTCAGTAAGAGCTTTGAATTCAATTAAACTTTGCTTGAGTTAGACGAGTAAATTGAGACTGAAAGCTTATTTTATTATATTCGAGTCTGAGCATCAAACTGAGAGCGTGTTTTACGCTCATTGCTTGAGCTTTGTCTCGTATATTTAATGCCTGAGAGTTATTGCAATTTTGGAAATTCCACAAGTTATATTTCGGAAACTCCGCAGTTAATTAAAACTAAAACATATACCTACACTTTTCCCACTTTTTCTTCGATCTTGCCGACAACGCAATGTGCTGCAGTCAAAACATAGCGTTCATTAATTAATGATCCAGCACAGACGGAAACTATGTCTCCTGAACCTGTAAAAAAATAAATCCAAAAAAAAATTGCTACAAATCTTTTTCTGTACTGAACTTCTAAGGCTTGAACAACATTTTCGTTTGCTTTTGTCAAAACTTGATCACAATTGACAGACAAGTTGGTAGACAGACTGATTTAGGAAGTTTAAGCACTCAGTTCAAAAAGCCGCCTATCTTCAGCAAATGCATAACGAAAATATTGTCAGTTGTCTACAAAGCCAGCTCGACTTACTCATACGATATTCCAAATTGACCATCCATGAGAATTCTGTTAGTTCCGCCTCTTCACCACCGAAAATTTTTGTGGCTATTGTTATGGCACCACAATTGGGCAGTTTTGGAAATTTATCCAACTTCTGTCCAATCGTTGAGCTACCCTCAGTACCTGTAACTTCAACACTGTCGTCACAATTTTCCTCTCCGTCTGGAAATATTATTCTATGCGCTCTTGCTTCTTTCGTAAAATGATTATCTGCCGTACAGCAGACACACGGTGAACTTGCCGATGATTCGTATTCACAATCGCACTGCGACAGACGCAAAAATTTATAGTAACATTCTATAGTATTAATAAGCACCGCTTTCAACGATTCACACTGATGTATCGATACACATATACCGGAATTACCATTTGGATTACGACACACGACAGAAGTCGAATTTTGATTTTGATTCAGAACATAGGCAGTGATGCTAACGATGTTTATTAAATAAATGAAACTGATTATCAGCAACAGTGGCTGTCTAGGTCTCAGATACATTTCTAAAGTCAAAACAATTCGTAGATGCGCGACTATAAAAACAGTGCTTAGCCGTAACGCTGTCAGCCACTTACTAAAATATTTACAGTCGTAGTTCATTAACATAAAACTCGAGCTTTCTGACGTAGTGCTGGGTATTTTTATTTTATAATCCATAAGTCAGTTTTTTATTCATGCATCTCAATCCGTTTGTTTTATTAATATTGAATGTATATGTCCATGTTTGTACATACATTTGTGAGTGGGTAAAGATTGACGCTGTGATGCTTAACGGTGGAGTAAAAACAAAAAAAATAAATAACCGGCATAAAGTTGCTAAGCAACAAATTCTTTACACTGGTCAACAAATTAACTTAACTGGTTAAAGCATAAGTATAGTTAGTAACTTATAGTTAAAGTTTTAACTGATTATTAAATTAGAAAAAGATTTAGTCCAGCGGAGTTGAAAGCACAACTTTTCAGAGATGAAATGTTTTGAATAAAATTCCAACTCGTGGATTGGTGTGAAGAATTTTTTCGAGAATCTGAGACCCATTTGGGATTTCTAGTTCACTCTGAATACGAATTTCAAGTTGAAAAGGGAGTATAGATATCTTGAAGAACTGAAAGCAGTTATAACAATTTTTATTTTAGAACTTAATCCTGAAGACGGTTTGAAAATCTATCTGAAATATCGATGGAAATAAATCAAGCAAAAAAAATAGCTATTTTTATTTTACGGCCATAGCCCATCTATGACAGCTTAATTTACCAGAAGGCCAACATTAACTTACAAAGCCTATTACGTCAAAAAAAGTGCTTTATGTGAAATCCAATTCGACAGACATTGACGGAACTACTCCTAAATTCCTTAAATTGTTTTTACCTAAGCCTGTACATGTTATTATACATAGTTTTAACACAATTTTTACTAAATCTTTGTTTTCCAAAAAATTTGCTTAAATAATTCCTATTCTTATTTCATTGTCATGAATTTCGTCCTATAGCTATTTTACCCTTTCTCTCAAAATTTTTCAAAACCTAGTTTATATACAAATTAGTTCTTACTTAACCATCGAAACGTTGCTATACAACTGCAATTACTGATGTGTCTGAAACTACCCAGCAAACATTATGACTCTTAAAGGACTCTTTCAAGACTCATATAAATGAGGGTTTATCATTAAATGGCCCCAAAATAAGCTTATATTTATGACTGTTTTATGAGCCTTTTTGGAGTCATATTAATGACGGTTTTAAGACTCATATTTAAAACTCTTTTAAGACTCATATTTAAAACTCTTTTAAGACTCATATTGAGTGCTCTTTTAATAATCATATTGAATACTCTTTTGAGACTCATATAAGAAACCATTTTACAACGAACATTTGTTGTAGTTCAATTCCAATGCATGTATATCACCGCAAACAATTCTCCGTAACGCCAGGATAGCATGTGACAGTTACAAAGTTTTATACAATAAAATTAAATATTCTTGATTAAGTTCTTATTTATTTATTAGATATGGTGTTTTAAAAATAATCCAATTCTATTCTCTCATACAACACTCCCATATAAGACTCTTTTATGAGTCTTCTTTCTGATTACGCATATATCAATCAATATATGATCCTTTTATGAGTCTTTTTTATGAACAATCATGTTACCGTCATATTTAGGACTCTTTAATGAGTGTCTTTTATGAGTACTTATAAAGCAGATACAATAATGACTCTTTTATGAGTCTTATTTTTGAACAATCATTTAATAGTCATATTAAAGACTCTTTCATGATTCCTTTTAATGAGTCATCATACAACATGCATAAAAACGCTCTTTGTTGAGTAATTTTTTGTAGAGACTCAGAAAATGTTTGCAGGGTATTTATCAAAATATTGAAAAAGGCAAACAGACTTTCCTGGTTCCTTTATATTTTATTATTGCTCATAAGCTTTCGATTCCACAAGTCATTTTATTTTCCACTATCAATGAGCCCAAAAATTGGTATGAGTTTTCTCTTGCCTGGCATTAAACTTAATGTGGTCTTATCTGTGTAATCGTTTTTATTGTGTTTGCTTCGGTGATTCGTCTTCTGACTTCGTTCGAGTAAGAAAAGGTGTTCCACAAAGGTCCATTCTGGGTCCGTTTTTATTGTCCATATATGTGTTTGATTTTCCGATAATCCTGAATAAATTTTCCACTCATATGTACGCTGATGATATACAGTTTTATGTCTCGTATGATAAAACTGATTTTTGTAGTGGTGTGAATATCCTAAATCAAGAACTCCGGCGAATTGGGAATTGAGCCACAGAAAATGAGCTTGAAATTAACCCAAGAAAATCGAAATGTTCCTGCTCTGTACAAAACCTTTAAATTTTAAAAGTCTTGCTGCTATCGTAATCAATGATTCGATGCTACCTTTTTCTCTCTTTTATTAATGCATAACTCAAAACAAAATCCAACTCATATTGTTTACTAAACTCACGGAAATTTGTATTGAGTGGAAAAACCTTTCTTCGTTGTTGTTGTTTTATATAAATCATTGCAGTTTAAATATTTTAATATAAACAAGTACATTCGTAGTATTCGTAGTATTCGTAGTATTCGTAGTATTCGTAGTATTCGTAGTATTCGTAGTATTCGTAGTATTCGTAGTATTCGTAGTATTCGTAGTATTCGTAGTATTCGTAGTATTCATAGTATTCGTAGTATTCATAGTATTCGTATAAAAGCACTTGCAAAAGAAGATCGAAAACATATTAGTGGTTTAAAGAAAGCAAGACAATTGGTAAGTTTTGGTTAATTTAAATTTAAAATTATTTTCTTAGTGATATTTTTTTAAGATTTTGTAAAATCTTAACAAAAAGAATAACACAAAGTATAAAATAAATGGAATAAATAGATATGGTATGAATAGATATATATCACATTAGCCAACTTTGACTATATCACAATAGCTGAATTCTGGTTTCAAAATAAAAAGGTTATTTTTATAAAAATACGCCGTAGAAAATCAAAATTTCAACTCATTTGTGGCTAACCTAATTCAAACTCTAACAAATTTTATTTATTTCAGCTTATAATTCGACTCTATTTATTGTAATTCACTCGCAAAGCGCAATAAAAACAAAAACAACTACACCGATAAAACAATTTCACAACATTAGAGCGAACACAGCGAATGAGAGCGTGCATTAAGCTGCAGAACGTGTCCTTTTATTTTTGTCGAAAAATGTGTATTTAACAAAATATATAGGTATATCACATTACCCGACCATATCACAATACCCGAAGTTTCTCTATAATAATTTTTTTTTTTTACAAATAAATATTATTTTAAAAGGATTTTTTTCCTCTAAAGAAATATTGCGTTTTCGTTTTGAGAGCGAGGATTTTATGGGGTATTTAAATCAAATTTCTTAAATCAATCTGGAGGTGAGTAACGAAACACCAAATAATTGACTCAAAGTTTTCAACATTTTCAACCATTGTTTTGTTATATAAACGTTATAAGCGCACCTTCCTTGTTACTTTATTTTGTTGACCAGTGCTTTAAGCTATTTGTTTTTGCCACACGATCAGAAAAAAAACACATTTAGTTCAAAACTTATGATTTTAATTTATTCAATAAATGATGTATTCAATAGGCGATCTAGTAAACTAGTATTAAGATCAAATTAATTTTAATGATTATTTAAATTAGTTTTGAACTTCTTCGGCATGTCGTGAATCTCATAATTTATTAGCAATGATTTTTATACCCTAAACCTGAAAGGTCAGGGTATATTAACTTTGTGCAAACGTTTGTAACGCATAGAACGAAGCGAGTCCGGTATAGAAAAAGTATAAATATTCTTGATCAGCGTCAGCTCGTGAGTCGAGCTATTCATGTCCGTCCGTCCGTCCGTCTGTCCGTCTGTGTGTTGTCCGTATACACAGGATAAGAAGAAGGAGTAGAGATAATTGGATAAAACTTTGTACACATGGTCACATGCACCCAAGGATCTGCACTATTGATTATTTTTGGAATCCGCCCACGGACACGCCTACCTCTCATACAACGCAAAAATTTAAAACTGCATAACTCAGCTCATAATAAGCCTACAACAATAAAATTTGGTCTGTATGTGTTTTATACCAACACACAGATGTTTTCGAAAAATGGACGTCATCCTCTCACGGGCACGCCCACCTCCCAAAAATTGAAAACGCAATAAATAAGTCTGTGTTTAACCTAAAGAGCTTAAGTTTGGCAAATATGTTTTTTATAACAAAACAAAAATGGTTTTGAAAAATGGACATCATCCGCCCACGGACACGCCTACCTCCCATACAACGCGAAAATTGAAAACTGCATAACTCAGCTCATAGTTAACCTACAACAATAAAATTTTATATGTATGTGTTTTCTACCAACATACAGATGTCTTCGAAAACTGGACGTCATCCGCCAACGGACACGCCCACCTCCTATACAACCCAAAAATTGAAAACGCAATAAATAATCCTGTGTTTAACCTAAAGAGCTAAAATTTGGCACATATGTTTCTTATGACAAGACAAATATGGTTTTGAAAAATGGACGTCATCCGCCTACGGGCACGCCTACCTCCCATACAACCCAAAAAGTTTAAAACTCAATAAATAAGGTTATGTTTGTCATATAGAAATTAAAATAGGTATGTATGTATTTCATACCAAAACTAAGGTGTGTTCAAAAATTGGGAGTTATCCGTCCATGAACTCGACCACCTCCCATAGCGAAAGCACAATAAAGGCATTAACTGTGAGCTACAGGAATAAAACTTGGTATGTGTAATTTTTCATCAATATTTAAATGCATATAAAATATAGGCTTCATCCGCCAATGGACAAGCCCATTTATAATAAAAATTTTTTTGTTTTTAAAAAGTGGGTTTAGGGTATTTCATAGTCGGCCTAGACCGACTTTAGACTTTCTTTACTTATTTTGTAAATAATTTTATTTTAAAATTAATGTTAAAACGTTGCGTGTTTCTATGAAATAAATGTTCAAATGGAGGAAAGAATTATTCACCTCTTTACAACTGAAATTTTCACAGAAATTAAGTTTTTTGAAAATACAATAATTAAAAATGAAATTATAGAAGTTATAAATAATACAAAATAATTTAAAAAAAATAAGAAATTGGCAGGAACCGTACCGGTTATGGTTTTTATCGAAAAAGTCACATATTAACTGTTATTTTTTAACTTTTATTTTTTCCCACAAAAATAAAAGTTATTTTGTGCCTTATATTTTTACGGGCGAACATAACAGTTACTTTTGACTTTTATTTTATCGGTCGGAAATAACAGTTATTTTCGGTCCCTGGATATTGGAAATAAACATATTTAATTAAAACTAGTAAGGTATATCTTCGACTTGGCCGAAGTTAAAATACCCCCACGGCCGATTCTTAACGGTAAAAGAATCTTAAATTGGAGAGCTTTTTTATGAGATTTTGAGAGATTTTATTATTTTTATTTGTCTAAAATACATACATATCAAATTGTTTTCCTACAGCTTAAATATAAGTAATTTTATAACATTTTCAATTTTGGGGGTGAGGTGGGCGTGTTAGTTTGTGTATCACGCCCATTTTTCTAACACACCTCAGTTTTGTCATGAAATACACGAATATCGAGTTTCCGTTTGGTACCTTTAATATTAGCCTCTTTACAGGGTTTTCAATTTTGGGGTTGTATGGGAGGGGGGCGTGTTAGTAGGTGGATGACACCCATTTTTCTAACACACCTCAGTTTTGACATAGAATACTTAAATACCAAGTTTCCGTCTTGTAACTTATATATTAGTCTCTTTATAGATTTTTCAGTTTTGGGGTTGTATGGGAGGTGGGCGTGTTAGTGGGTGGATGTCGCTCATTTTTCTTACACACCTTATTTTTAACATAGAATACACAACTACCGAGTTTCAGTATTGTAGCTGTAGTATTAGCCTCTTTACATAGTTTTCAATTTTGGGGTTGTATGGGAGGTAGGCGTGGTTTTCATCCGATTTAGCCCATTCTCGAACTTGATCTTAGTTTTTTTAAAAAAAAGCTTAAATATCGAATTTCAGCACGATAGCTTCAAAATTGCGGCTGCAATCGTGTCCACAGACAGACGGACGGACAGACAGACGGCCAGACAGACGGACAGACAGACGGACAGACAGACGGACAGACGGACAGACAGACGGACATGGCTAAATCAACTCAGGTGGTGATGCTGATCAAGAATATATATACTTTTCTATACCTACCACGTCTCCTTTTGGATGTTACTTACGCAGTACGCGTGGGGGTATAAAAATTAAAGAAAAATTTTTTAAAAATTATTTAAGAAAATTATTCCTAAAAAATTGCCAATAAAGATTTCACCTGACAAAATTTAAAAAACAGTCTGAAAAGACAATTAAAAAAGATTAAATAAAATTATTTGAGTTGATTTTTTAGTGTCGTAGAAATCTTATACGAATATTAAAATAAACTTTACGAATTACTATATTTAGTTTCTCTATAGTTTAACCCGGAATATATTAAAAAAAAAAATTAATTTTTTTTTTAGCTTTTGAACATTTTAATGTCATTTCTGTTTTTATATTGAATGTTTTAAATATCAAACATACATGTCTATATATTATAAAAAATTATTAAAAAAATAAAAAATATGCTTCTGTCTATTATAAACTTGATTAATTTCAAGAGAATCTCTGGCGGTAAATGTAAAAAAATTCTGCACAACTTTATCTCTCATTCAACGTGCTCTAGGCGTATTATGCACTGAATATAGGAAGCGATAACCTATTTAAAACATGTTTGTGATTCATAGAAGTGCACACGCGCTTGTATTATATATATTTTGGAAATTCCCATATTCACAAACAATAGCATTATCTGAGTTATAAATAATGTGCTTCTTTTTAATATACAGTGCAAAAGAGAAGTATGCATATTTTAATTTCAATAGATACTTTCTACTTTTAATATATAACAGTTTATAAGTTTTTATCTATTTTATTTTAAACTTCTAGGTATCTTATATGGGTCATATAACTTCTTCTTTGTAAAATTTCGCTGCAATATTTTTTTAAATGAGTCAAAACTTTTGAGCAAAACAAATTATTACAAACATTTTAATCATATCCTATCCCTATCATATCATAAAGGAATCGGACATTCTAATTTTTTAAAAAAAGACTATTTTAATAATGACTTTATTTAGAATTTAAATTCAAGGACAACTTTTTGAAAATTCGACGAGCTTTGATGAAAATTCTATTCATCAATCAACATTAGGAACATTTCATAATAATAGTTACCAAGTCAAAAATTTATTTAAGAATCTAATATTTTAAGATATTGTATTAAACTCTATTATATCTGTCAAAGCTCTATTATATCTGTCGTTCAAAACCATACTCAAAATTTACGTAACACCTATTAACATAGACGGTGACAGCGCAGACGTCATTATTATAAAGCAAGTTCTAGTAAATAGACGAACAAATTTAAATTCTATTCTTATTGTATTTTTGACTTTAACAAACACGCAGTATTTTTGACGTAAAAGTACGTCTTACAGCGCGGTTTGCATGGATTAGTTTTACAGATATTTTCAAGGCCATGAAACTTTTTTGGCTAATACTTTAGGGTATACCTACAGCCTTTAATACTCATCGTTTAAAGATAATATATATACTTAAATATCAGATATATCCTGCGCTGAATGAATATCTAATTTTGGATTTTGTCACTATTGTATTAAAGTCACAAAATAGTAAAATATAAGAAGAAAAATGCATGTGTTTGTATAAAAAAAATCAATCATCAGCTGCTTAGGCTGTGCCTGCTACTTTATTTGTTTTTCTTTCGTTGTTTTTGCTTGTATTGTTTTTGTTTTATACGAACTGATTCGCAGGCTTCTTCATTGCGTTACTGTATGTACTACTTCTTTATTGGGTTCTTGTGTGTTCTACTTAGAAATGAGTGCTCTTTATTTCAAAACTTTTATGAAAAAAATGAGTTAAAAAAATGATCATATTTCGTTTTATGCTTTTACACAATAGATGGCGTAAAATTTTTGTTTTTTTTTTTTAATTTGGATTCCACATTCCAGTAGCACTAGCAAGTGTAGCTAACAAACTAAACATCTGACAGAGACGAAAGTGGCACTAATGGAAAGGACATGTACTCAGCGTGAGATATAGTCACCATACGATTTGTTTTTAAAATCGTGGTCTTAATATTATTTTGATGAAATTAGTAGTTAAACTGACTGTAGATCGCAAACTATATATCGGGTCAGTGTCGTATATATATTTTGGTTCTGGGAGGGATCTGCAAAAAAGTAATGACCTGTCATACGCTAAGTTAAGTAAATACATACTTGTTAGAGTACCCATCAAGTGTATGGAACTTTCAAAAGAGATAATTTTTTCGCTCCCTGCGAACATTCCTAGAGAATGGGTGCTAAAAATAAGATCTCCAAAAATAAACTTGTTCTGGTTAGCACAAAATTTTTATACCCCCACGCGTACTGCGTAAGGGGTATATTAATTTTGTCACGACGTGTGTAACGCCCATAAAGAGGCGTGGTAGGTATAGAAAAGTATATATATTCTTGATCAGCATCACCACCGTCTGTCTGTCTGTGGACACGATTACAGTCGTAATTTTAAAGCTATTGTGCTGAAATTCGATATTTAAGCTTTTTTTTTATAAAACTAAGATCAAGTTCGAGAATAGGCTGAATCGGCTGAAAACCACGCCTACCTCCCATACAACTCAAATAATGAAAACTCTATAAAGAGACTAATATTAAAGTAATAAAACTGAAACTCAGTATTTGTGTGTTTTATGTCAAAACTGAGATGTGTTATAAAAATGGGCGTCATTCATCAACAAACACGCTCACCTTCCATACAACCCTAAATTGAAAATTTTATAAAAAGGCTTATATTTAAGCTTCAGGAAAACAATTGATGTGTTTGTATTTTAGACACATAAAAATAACAAAATCTTCTAAAATCTCAAACGAAAAGTTCTCCAATTTAAGATTCTTTAACCCTTAAGAATCGGTCGTGGGAGTATTTTAACTTCGACCATACCTTACTAGTTTTATTCAATCTCAAATTTGCTCAATATTACTTTTTTTTATGCAAAGAATCAATAACAGAAAATTGTATAAAAAAAGAAAGGAGTTTATTGTTGAATATGAAACACGGTTGCTTTAATACACACAAATGTATTAAATTTCTGTCTTACAATTTTCTTGTTTAATTTTAAAGCATATTTTTCTTCTCTGTGTATTTTTAATTTCATGTATGCTCAGTTCATGAAAAATATTTGCAGGCGAAATGTTTTCGCATATATTTTAAGCACTGGTTCTTCTGACCAGTTTCACCGAAATCTCCGAAGAATGTTCCTAAACTAAAAAAAGACTTTGAAAACTCATATTTTTTACGATGATTCCATTAAAAAATTTTATAAAAATTCATTACCTAGTTTTCTTTGACAAAGTTATCATAAAAGCATTTCTAAAATATTTTCTCATCATAAAATTTTTTCGATAATCGCAAAGCAACTTTTAACTTAATGGAAGTTAGTATGCAGTTAGACTTCTTTAACATAGAGATTTTTTTTTTTCCTATCGTAAAACCCGCCACATGTTGTTTTACACCCAACACACATTAAAATATTCAAACAAATTCTATTCTTTTTAAATTCCTCTGAAATTGGGTTTTTTTAAATTTTCTTAAAATAATTTAAATTTATTCATTAAATATCAATCATTATTTTCTTTTGAAAATAAAGTTAATTTTGTTAAATCTTGTCCATTTTTTTAATAAATCCTCACAGTTCACTTTATAATTTCTGTATTTCAATTAAATTGAGTTTATTTTATTTTGCGTTAACTATTAAGATATTTGAGAAATAATGTTGACATTTATATGAAAAATTTAAATATACCGACTTTGTTGTATTGTTAAAAGAATTTTTACATATCCACTGTATTCTAATTGTAAACAGTTTTTCACTCAGCAAGCAGTCCAATAAATTTTCAACATCATCATGTAACATGATATTATTTTTTTGTTGTCAAAGAGTTAAACAATAAAACAAAAATCATGGCAAACCGCTGAAACAGTTGATTATTATGGTCGTTCCTAAGGCGAAAGTGAACAGAATATAACGATTTGCATTTTAACGTTGATGTTTCAATTTCACAGTTAAGCGGAAAATTATACCCTCTGGCAGAACAGAAGGGATCAAGAACGTCGCCATCAACACCAGCTAAGCAAAAACAAAAAAATATCGCTATTGAAAATCCTTTTAATTTCCTGCGATTTCCCTTTATTTTGCCTTTATTTTGAACAGCATCAGGCTTGACGGTATAGCGCTGCATGCGTCCGAAATTCAGATGTCTTAACAAGATCAACATGTTTCCGTTTAAATAAGATGGTTACGCAGTCAAAGGGTTAAACTGACAACTTTAGCAGAAACGTCAACAACAGATGGATTTCGGTTGAAGCTATGACAGTGGGGGGGAGGGTGAAAAAAAACATTTGATTCAAACATTTGGTTAATGCGAATTCTAATTGCGGTCGATGCTGATAGCGAACACGCGACTTTGTTGGTCTCAAGCATTATACAACAACAATTTGGTGCCATAAAACAACCCAAAGGCAATCTTAAGAATACTGCTGCCTTAAATAACAACAATTTTTTCATTTAAGTTTTTAATTAGGTGTTGCTTTAGGTTTCACCATCAAGCCATGTGCTTTGCGGTTGAATAAAAAAATATAAACGCTGACAAAGAAAACAAAAAATTTATGACAGCGGTGGGATTCGAACCCACGCCCTTTCGGACTGGTGCCTAAAACCAGCGCCTTAGACCGCTCGGCCACGCTGCCTGTTAATTTTTAGGGGCAAAGTCAATTTATAATAGCAAAATAACGCTGTGATATTTCAAATAACTTAAAAGAAAAATAAAACACTGCTTAATAAAAGCTATTTAAATAAAACAGAACAATATGTTAGCAATATTATGTGAATGAGTCATGTATTGAATTAGTTTTGTATTCTTAACATGATGTCTTAACCAATAACAACAACAACAGCAACAATTAGATTGGTTTAGCGCTTTCAGTTAAAATAACAGCCACGAATAACACTGATAACATGATTTTGACATGATTACGCTTAATAACAGCAGCTGTTTAGTTAACATTTAACTTAAATTGTATGTTAAGTATTGGCTGTTAAGGCAGTCAAAGCTCTCGTGTTTGAGATAGTAAAAGCTTTATTTAATGCGTGCTATTTTTAAACCTAACATATTGTCGGGCGCTTTTATTTAACAGCACACACACAACTTTTTAATGATTCTTATTCGGATTTATCAACATGTTGTCAATATTTGACTTCTTATTTTGTTTTCAATTAAAATTTAAAATGAAAACTTAGTGTGAGAATACTTTCGAATTAATAATCTGCAAAAAATTCTATAAATTACATGTAATGAAATTTTGCAATTGACCCATGGAACCTTTTCCGAAAGTATGTAAATGAATTAATTAACAGTTTTTAGTGTTGCCATATATTTTTTTACGAGATAAATGTAGATATGTAGGATAAAAACGGGATTTGAAAAATTTTATGAGATGATTAACAAATTGAAAATTATTTAAAAAAATTAATCTATATATGGGCATTTTTACGAAAACAGAGACATGAGTGCATGATAATCAATTTAGGTTAATATATGAACTATGTATAGACAACGAACGGTGACACTCTAAAATTTATGAATATGTAATATAATATAATGGGGAAATTCCAAGACAAAAGTTATAAGCGTTAATGTCCAGTGAAGTCATCAAGTGAAAATTTTTTCTTTTAAACAACTTAATTTGTAATACATGTCAAACAAAGGTTTGGTGAGTAATTTGAAAACTAAAAATGAGAGTTTATGTAAAAATTCCTAAAGAATATAGTGGGATTAACTTTTGGTCATATTCTCTTTTTGGTTAATTTCAACTTAAAATCAAAACCTTGTAAAGAAAAAGTGTCCGTGCGTCACGAAAAAATCACACTTGTTGTTCTATAGCAATAACCCTTCATCGGAGTAGCATGAAAATTCATAAGCAAAGCCAACTTTTTGTACGGAAGATTTTTGGTTTTAACAATTTTTTTGATTAGACGCACAGAACCCATTTTAGAGCCGTGACGCACGGACAAACCTTGTATATATTTTTCATATGAGCTGTTTTCAGTTGATCAACCAACATGAAACAATGAATAACTATAGACAACATATTTCTCATATCCTATATCTTTCTTGTGGCGTAGGTGTTGAATTACATGCAATAACAATAGAGTTAAGCTATCACTAGCTTTAACGTTAACCCATTAAAGTCATGTCCCATTTCATCAAAAAATTTAATGTTTTGGATACCACTCACTCAAACCATGTTAATGTGGAAAAATTTGCGTACCATATTTGAGTTGGGTTATAGACAAACCTTTTTAGATATTTTATTATTTTAGTCATATTAATTTTAAAAGAAATTAATAAGGAGGAAGTTTTAAAATTTCAGTTCCACTTCAGCCCCTAAAAGAACACCGAACAAAACATTAATTGATTGATAAAAATTTAATGATACGGATTCCAGTGGCTCAAGACAAAGTTAATGTGGAAAAAATTTATCCACCAAAGTTTGGGTTGGGCTCAGGGACAACATAGGACGGTACTACTAACCATGCACACATAAATCTTATTACAGAATAGCTTTTAGTCTACTTTTGAGTTGATCTTTTGACAAATAAACATCAAAAACAGATATTAACAAAGATACTCATTCGGTTAACTGCTTCGGTTTCTACTGCTTCTACGGTTAGAGTTGAAATCAATGAGAGATGGAATTTCCGGAGAATCGAAAACACCGGTCATCAGTTGGTGTAAATATATGATATCTGCGGACCTCCTTCGCTCACTTAGTGACTACATTCTTAATAGTTTAAAACGATCTTCATAAGGAGGAAGGCTTAAAATGGCAGTTCCACTTAAGCTCCTTAGAGCAAACAGATCAAAACGTTTTTGGATCTTCTCTATTCGTTAAACATGCACATTGTAACTTGGGGACCAAACTTGACTTGCGTCCTCCAAGTGAGGACGCACTCTAACATAATATAACGCTGAAGTTATACTCATGTTGTTAAATTTTTGTGTCCATCATTTCATGAATTCAAGCATAGAAGATGCTCTTTTACAAATTAACAGTCAAAAGAGCGGTGTGCTGGAAAATAAGAACTGCCAACGACTTAAGTCATGTTACTATACTGTTCAAACGTAAATGTTGTTTTCATTGATAAAGACAGCAGTATCGATCAGCTACTTGAACGCTGAAGCCATGTTAAATGGAGTGCAAAATGCATCTGCAAAAGATGCATGATATCCGTGTTAGGAATGGGTGCTCTATTGTAGTTCGGCAGCATGCGGGTTCAAACTCATAAATCAATTTGTAATTTTTAAAGATGCATTTTTTTGCAACCTGCATCTGTTAAATTGTTGCAACCCGCAACTGTTGAATTCTTAGATGAACGTAAGAAATGCAATATTTTATTTTAAACTAAAAGATAAAATCTATTTTGCTTTAAAGTAACAAATTTGTATACAAAATCGTACTTTTTCCGTGCAACACGATTTTGTGTCCGTGACGTCACGCTGGTTAAACAGTTATAACTTCCGTAAATATAATTTTTTGTTAAAAAGATGAGTACCATGTTATTGTGTTAACCTTAATACATCAGGTTGCGTACTCAAAATTTTTAAAAAGTACACCAATTAGCTGAAATTTTGAAAAATGTAACACAACCTCAAAAGTCATGTCTTAAAAATGTCCAAAAATGCGCCACGCTAGACAAAAAGTGCAATAACTTTCGAAAGAAGCCATCAAGAACAAACATTTTTAGTGTTTCAGAAACGGGGCGTGTTAAGTAATAGAATAGGCTTAAAAGAATAACCACCAAAACCCCATTCTGGAATTCCGAAGTAAATAAAGGGAGAAAAAATCGTACGGATTGTCCGTGCGCCACACGTAAAAATGCCCATATATAAAAATGAATGTGTGCATGTTACAAATACACTCCGAAACCACTAAATCAATCGTTATGAAAGGGAAACTATAGCAAAGTCTTGAGAGTGTTCCTGCGAAGTTTGGTACCGGGACGTGGCACTTCCCATGCAATCCTAATTTTTGATATCGATTAGTTATTAAATTGCTTGTTGCACAGCCTCAAAAATTGGTATTAGAGTTCAGGGGCGCAACCAGGAATTTTTTTGGGGGTGGTTTTATCAAATGTAGAACTTATATATAAAAACGATTTTAAGTAATTACAGCGGCTCAGGGGCGCAACTAGGAATTTTTTTTGGGGGGGTTTTATCAAATGTAGAATTTATATATAAAAACAATGTTACGTAATTACAGCGGCTGAGTTGTAGCGGTTAGTGCGTTCAATTTTTGCACTAATGGTTCCTTGTTCAAACTTCAGTCACGACCACCACCATATTTTTTTTTTTTTTTTTAATTAAAACGGTCACTGTCAGGACATTCTATCCGTACAGAAGGTGAACAGCAGTGGTAGCGGTCGTTTTAAAATAAACTGGCTTCAACGTTGTTAAGGATCTGTTCGGCCAAAATATTTTGCAAGCACCAGTTGTAGGCCGTTTAATGGATTTTTTTCTTGTTTGGCAGTTGTACGAAGGTTATAAGGCTTGAGCTAAAATATTTTCATTTTTACTCGGGTCCCAATAAGGTCAGCAAAAATTCAATATTTTTCTCCCCACACATTCAGAAAATAATACCTAGCTTTCTCCGATAAAAAATTTCTCTGGTTTCGTTAATTCAATTAGAATAAATTTTCAAATAAATATTTCTTCACTTGTGGGAAATGGAAATATTTCAATGTCTCTAATAATGATAAGTATTTTTCTCGCACAAAAAATTCTCATTTATAGAGAAAAATTTAAGGAAAATGAAAAATTTTTACTAAATTTTGATAAAAAATTCATTGTGCGAAGTATTTTCTTCAATAAAATGAAATTTTTTTTCAAAAATAAAAAGTCTTATTCTCTAAAAACGATATATTTCTATATATTTCCCTTTTTCATGGAAGCTTTTTATCATTTTTAGGGATTTTTTAGCACCACATTTAGAGAAAAGTATTTCTGGAGAAAACTCTATAACATATTTGAGTGCAGAGAAAATTTTTCATCCATACATCACTTCGTTGTAAAAATACCCAATTGGATGGCACTAGCATTAAAAATCGTCCTTTAGTGAGCACTAATTATGCTCAATTCTGAAAGTAAAAACCGCTAAATTTCTGACACTTGGGATGAAAAGCAAAGAGTCTGAATTTGAAAAAATGGTTTGGTATTACTTGTCCCATGCGCAAATGCTGACGAAACCGAAATAATATATTTTTAACGATAGGTCTTTCCTACATTTTTCCAAAATCGGTTAATATTTGCGCAATTTTGAGGGATTTTCATGAAACTGAAATGGAAGATTATAATTAAGGCGTATAACTATATTATGTCACTGGATGGGCGAATAGAAGAATAATCAAACCAACATATTTTTTCCTAATAAGCCATAATTCCTTAGTATCGGATAATATTTAAAAATTTTGAGAAATTTTCTGAAACGGATTTTGGAAACAACGATGGAAAATTAGAAATTGTAAATTTTTTTCTAAACTTTCGGAATTATTTTTATAAAGAATCTCATGACTTTTCTATAAACTTAATTCTGTAGAGTTTGTGTTATCGATGTTTAAAAAATAACTTTAAAAAATGACGAAAAATAACAATTTAACGGGAAATTTCTTTGATTTTTTCAGTAGCGAGTGACTCAACCGATTTTCCTCAAATTATGGCTTTTTACTATGTCTTACTTTTGAATTAATTTGTTTCCAAATATTTAAAGTTTCCTCTATGCTAGAAGTTGAAAAGATAACTCAAATCGAAGTATTGCCAACAACCCTTCAAGTGGCCAGAATCAGAATATTACAAAAATTTAACATGTTTAGGATCGAAATTGAAATTTGACTAGACACTGACTTAAAAGTTAGAGGGACTCTTAAAAACAATTTCTGTATAATTTTGTTTGGATCGGAGAAATCCCATCGAGCGGTTTTGGTTCTTCTGAACTTTTTAAACTTTTTTCTTCAGAATGCATAGCCAAGATAAGCAAAAAACTAAAGATTTTCATGGTACACTAAAAACATTTTGAAAATTTTTTGTGTTTACAAACTATTGAGACCCCAAAAATCCATATTTTGTCATTTTCGAAAAGAGGTAGTTTTGAATACGTGTACACAGAGGGAAAAACCTATGGACTCAATACATAAATTTATGTACTCATCGCATAGTTTTCTGCACACAAAAATTTTACATTTTTCATGTATTGAGTACATGTTGAAATCTTTATTGACTACATAATGCTTTCAAGCGGTTATGTAGTGAATAAAGAATTTTATGTACTCAACGCAAACTGTTACAAATAATTTTATGTAATGAGTAAAGATCTTATGTACGTATTACATAAATTATTGACTCAGTACATACATAATTTACTCATTATATATTTGGAGTACATAATTTTATGCAATGAGTACATACATTATTTACTCATTACATACTTTAAATGCATAATTTTATGTAATGAGTACATACATAATTTACTCATTACATATTTTTAGTGCATACATTTATTTAATGAGTACATCACCCAAATCACCCTCTTAACAAATGCAATAAATAACTTAATAAAGAAATGACTAGATTTCACAAAATAATTGGCAATTACTTATAGAAACCCAGCCATTTAATTCTTATCCAATCATCGCTTTTGTTCTAGAGTACAGTGGATAAACTCAATCCTGCTCTGATTTTCTAGAGACTTTAGAGGTGTTGCTTATTTGAAAATCAAGAAACGAATGACATAAAACAGCAAAATCGTGTTCCGATGTGCAAGAGATACGTGTACTGAGTCCATATGCTATGTACTGAATAAATGTGTCACTTCAATCGTATAAGGGGGACGTGTACTGAGTCTATATTTTATGTATTGAGTAAAGTTTTTGTAAAAAATTACATAACACGTTGATTGAGTACACGTTGCTTGTATCTATTGAAGTCTGCTATGTATTCAACACATAACATGATGTATTGAATACATTTTTTATTCATTTTAAAAAGTGAATAAATTGATATGTAGTCAGTACACGCTCCCTTTACTCAGTAAATACTGCTCTTGTTGCGTTCTCATACAAGTTGAAGTGCATAGATTTTACATAGCTGTCTCTGTACTGACTACATAACTTTTTCCCTTAGTGTACAATATGTATTTTTCATGATATTCACATGAATCTAAATTGATTGGAAAATTATTGAGCTCTTCTTTCCATTGATATATCGTATGGTGCGGTTTAACCAAAACTAAGTGCCACAATTATATAAAACTAGCAGGCCACAGTCGTCCGAGGCTTCGCCACGGACATTTTCTCTTTATCAATAATACCTTTGTATATTTGAAAAATTTCAATAATAAAAAACGTTAAAATATTAGCATATTATTTGTATTTGGAAGCAAATTATATTAAATAGTTTAACTATAATAAAGTGAAGATATTTCCATTTTAATTATTTAATACTTCAGTATTAACAAAGTTTTTTGATTCATTGGCATTACCAGGAATAAGAAAAATCTGATTATCTGCTGTACCGACTCGTTTACCATAATCTACTTCTACGTTTTTCAAAGTTTTGTATTAAATATTTATTATACTCCATCCGCAAAGCGTAGCGGGCACAATAATTTTGTCACGAAATTTTTTTCACGACCATGAGTCGATTAAGCCATGTTCGTCTGTCTATCTGTTCATTAGTTTGTCCACACGATTACAGCCGTGTCTTTATTTATTGCCGTGTCTTTCTCTTTAAAGTCCATAATGAAATAATTTTCATGATTTGAGATTTGTCATACACTGGTGCTCCAGTTTAACGAAAGATATAAAGTCCAAGGTCGTTCGGTAAATCGAAAAGTTCATTAAATCGGTAATACTATTTTCAAGTTTTTTTACCATATAACAAAGCTAATAAATTTGTCAACTTGAAACAAATATCCTTACATTTTTTGTTTCAACTATGCACTCCAATAATGTTGAATTTTTGAACTTGTTTTAGGTTTTATTAATTATTATTATTAAATGTTTAGAAAGCTGCTGGTTAAAATCTGTTCACACTCCAAATGAAAAATCAAAGATTATGTCAATACATTCCTATAATGTTTTTTAAAAAGGAAACCCTACAATATGTATATTAACCCGAGGGGACTATTTGAGAATTAGATAAGTAAATACATATTAATGTTATTACAAATTCAAAAACAAACGAAGCGAGCTCAGAGAAGCAAATGTTGTTAAATAGAATACCTACAATTTCAAATGTTCGGAATATAGAGTCAACAACATTAAATAAGTGGTCCTTATATTGGGAGTTCGTTAAATCGGTGTTCGCTAAATTGGAGCACCACTATAATGCTTAAATTTGAAACATATACCCTGCAGTTGAAATTCAACAAAATTTTGTGAATACTTCCATAGAAAGTGATGTCACGAAAATATCAAAACCTTCATAATTTATACAAAAATTAATGTATTTAATTGAAAGATCATACATAAGTCTTGTTTTCTTGATAAATAAAACGTAATCTGAGTTTGAAATATGAAAAGTTGGAAAAAATATAACCTAAATAAATCCGAATAAGCTTCAACCTGAGTATTTTGACTTCGGGCAAGTCGAAGATAATTTTTTAATGGTTTTATTTTTTATTTGTCTTTTATTCATCATTAAAGTGATGAGTATATAAGTATATTTCTATGTATATATTCCTAACTTTATATTCCATAAAGTTTTTAAAAAAGCTTTTGTACTTCAAATATTCATCTTGAGAAGTGCTCAAACATGCTAGTATAGTAGACATTTCATCCAATATCCCAGCAAAATTTTTCGTTAGGTCTTGTTTTTTCATCGATTCTAAAATGCATAACATAAATGCTAATGCAAGAACTTAAATTTAATCCGTAATAAATTCACGGCAATGCATTCACAACAACTTGAAAGTTGTTATTCAAGTATTATTTTCGTGAAATCAATTATAAACCAACCGTTTTAAGCGCTTAATCTTTTCAAGTGACAGCGCTTTCGATTACCTCTAATGACATGGATATATAAAAATAATGGGTTCAGTAAGCGAGAGGGTAATCGATGAATGAAATTTTCTGGATTACTTTTTCGATTATATGTAAGCGAAGATTTTGCTGGGATGTTCTCCAGCAATACATTTCTCCAGAGCTTTTTATAAAAACGTCCTCGTGTCATAAATGTAAAGTTAAAAAATATACTTTATAATTTTGTGATTACTAAGTTCTGAGACTATACATCGACAAACAAACCTTATTTGCAGCTCTTAACCTGCTAGAACATAATTTTTAATACTAATATGTTTTTGGGTGTCCTGTTACATAAAACAATTTAAAAGCTCAATTTATTACTTACTTCAAAATTTCTAAAAAAATTTAAAAAGGATTAAAATTCATTACATTTTTTATTTAAATTAAATAAATGGCGTTTTATAACAATTTTATGGCGTTCTGATGTTTTTTTATTAACTTATTTCAAAATTTCTAAAAAAAAAATAAATTGATTAAAATTCATAACATTTTTTATTTAAATTAAAGAAATGGCGTTTTATAACAATTTTTTGGCGTTCTGATGCTTTTTTGATTTATTTTGAAAATGTCTATTTAAAACTCTAAGATGGTTTCCTAACTCCTTTAATTTACTAAAATACATAATTATTATTCTGTTCAAATCAACTAAAAAAACTGTCAAAAATACACTTTTTAAGAAAAAACTATTCTAAAAACTATTCTAATTTTCATGACTCTTGGCCTTGTTCTCCCAGGGCAAGTTTGCTTTGGGAATTATGTAGATAATGACTATGAAACAAATTTCTGATATCAATTTGGTATCACTGTGATATTGTGATATTTATGGTCAAGAATAAGGCAGTCAAATGTTACAGACCTCAGTCTTGTCTATTTAAGTCGAAGCTAAAATGTATAAAGAGTACTATAAAGAAATTTATAAAAATTAGAAAAAAAGTTTTTTAAATTAATTTTAATATTTTTTTCTAATTTTCACTTAACTTTTATATAGAAGACGTGGATTGATCTCGAAAAAATATTTAAATTGATAGTTATTCAGGGTCACTGAGGGAAAATTTGTTAACGTTTTACTTCCCGGTCCTATTTTTTCCTCAATTATGCAAAATTATTCAAAATAGATCTTTGGGGATTACTCACTATTGCTAGTCAAAATTTTGCGTAAACAAAACATTTTTGAAAAATTCCTTGATTGCGGAAAATTTTTCAGTTTTGTATAAGTTACCAATTTATCTTTCAAATGATATCTAATATATTACTATCGATGAGATTAATTTTGTATATTGTTACCGACTTTTATAAATAATTCAATGAATTAAAATATTTATGTTTACTCATTTGCACTTTAACAAAATAATCATAACAGTAAACTATTATTTAAAAGAATTATATTAATTTCGTAGTACTTTTTAAGCATTGCTTTTATGAGGTTAAGTATAACCTTCTAAAAGGGCTTACTTAACAATTTAGTTTTGGTCCCGGGTGCCAGCAACCCTAGCTACGCCACTGCCTCACTCCAATTGCAGTCGTGAAAGCAAATAATTACATGCATAATTTACCAACAATTTTCTCTTTGAGTCGCTGCTCTTGCTCTCCTAGCGCGGAGCATCGCTCTTGCATTTTCTGTTAAACTTGTCAAACTTGTTTTACGTCGAGGTATTTAATTGTAGCTGTATTTGTAGTTTAAGGGAAATACGAACACTTCATTTTTCAAACTTTTAATTTATCTTTAATCTATACAAAATATGCTATCACACTTGTGAATGCCGCATTTTGAAATATTAAAAAATTGGAAAACTACAATAATAATATGTGTAAAGAAATTGCATGCGGCGAAACAAATATGCACACATTGGTTTGCAGCTCATCATTCCACAGCAACAACAACACAGCAAGCTTTATTTAACTTGTATGCCCATCACGTTAAAGAGCGCCAACTGCTTTTGGTTACTCTTCGAATGAGTGTGGAGAGCAATATCAGTAAACTTTAAAGAGAAGGGTTGATAGCAACATGTAGTTGAAACTCTCGTAACACAAACGCGTGAAAAGCAAACGACCAAGCAATGCTTAGCATAGGTGGTAATTTCCTAAAAAACTTAACAACTTAATTAAATATATTTATTGTTAAATTTTCTTAAATAAACCCCACCTAGGCATTCCGTAGCACAAATATGATATTTTAAAATTTTTTTCATAAAAATCGGTCCAGTAGTTTTGGAGTCATTGACGCACTTAATATTTCCACTTCAATTTTATATAATAGTATAGATATACATAGATATAGATGTGAGCAATCGATATTCAAAAGCTTCCTTCAGCTCAATTATTATTTAATTGCCATACTTACTGTTTGATTTTGGCAAATTTTGGTGGATATATGTATATAAGTGGGTACATATAAGTTTTTAGGTACGCAAATCGATTTCTTTTAACCAGTTTTTAGTTAAATGTGCGCTAGATAGCGCTCCAGTACAAAATTCATGATTTTCGAATATTTATATTTTTTAACACTTATAAAATACGCATTTTTCATAGTACTCAGTTTTGATTAAACAACACCATACGATACACCAAAAGAAAGAAGAGCTCAGTACTTTGCCAATAATCTTCAATGCATTTGACTATCAAGAAAAATAAATTTTTTATAGGTGTTTAAAAAAAATATTTTCTAGTTTTTAAGAGTAATTCTTACTTTTGAGTCGGTGTCCGGCTCACTTTATTTTCTCCATACAAAATCGATCCGGCTTAATGTGCAGTTTGAAGGAATAAAATATGACTAACTTAGCAGATTATTATGCATCAACCAGAATTGATTTGAAATATACATTTGGGGTTTTCACTCATTTCATAAAACGTGTGATTGCTTTTCATGTAACTCACTTTAATTGAATACTATTTTGCTTGGTACTACAATAATTTTGGGGGGGGGGGGGGTTTAAACCCCGAAACCCCCCTTTGGTTGCGCTTATGTTAGAGTTCAATTTAGACGTGCTGTTTCGCTGGTAACATTTTATAGGCGTTAGACAAGCATTTCACTTAAATCTTATAATTTTCTCCTAATGTCTAAAAATAACTTAAATCATCACACAATTTAGTTATTCAATTTAATTTCATTTTAATTTCTGTCAAAAGACAGGTTCAATTTCGGCTCTGAATGATCATGATTTCTGGTAGTAATTGTGAAAGCCTTTCAAGTCGAATTATGATTAATAAGTAATAAAGGGCAAAGAAAATTAATAAATGATAATATTGGTTTAATGAAAAGGTCGCATTTTTCAAATACATGACCTTTTATTATGCAGAGTTTCGCATACCTTTGATAATAATTTCCTTAGAAACTTATATAAAAACGCATGTCACCAGTAACAGAGACAGTTCAAAAAGACGAATCATGATATTTGGTATTCAGTCAAGTTTCATATAGTTTTTAGAATTAATTAAACCTTTGAAAACATTAATTGTATTTTAGAATATTTCTTTGATAAGACAACTTGGAGAAAAATACCACTCATCAGTTTAAACGATCACTCAAAATTATGTAACGAAATAAGCGATATTCGATTTTAAATTATTCAAATAAGAATATTTAGTTCAAAATATTTATAAAATACCTAAAAGTAAAAATGTAAATCATCGTACGTACGACAAAATACGTTTGAAAAATTGTTGTTAAACTCAAAATTTTAAAATGAAAAATATACAAAAAATTTTTAATGTTTCAATAAATCACAAAACAAAAAATGACTTAAACCATGCTATAAAATTTTTAAAAAAATTAAGCGTTACATTTTACGGAATTATGTTATAGTAATAATAATAATAATAATAATAATAATAACACTGTACAACAAAACTGAAGTTTTTAAAAATCCCAAGAGGTTTCACAACGGTTTCCAAAGATTTTGGTTTCACTGAATCCGAATCTGAAGTCAGAATTTTCGGGTTACCCTAGGTTTTCGAGCTATAGGGGAGGCTGAACCCTAACCCCTTCTGTTAATTAAATAAATATGACAGACCCCCATTACTTTTTCAAGAGGAACATTTTTTGCCTTGAAACCCATCTCCTCCGACGTCTCCGTATGGAGGCTCCCATACAAATTTTATGGTTTTCATATATCTTTTATGTGAACTTTTTTATTTAAACAAAAACCTCGACAAATTTTCTGTTGGCCTATTTACAATTATGTAGAATTCTAAACATTAAATTAAAGAAATACCAAAAATAAATAGAAATAATAATATATATAAAAAAAAAAAAAGAAAATGATTTTCAAGCACATTTTTTGTAGTCCAATAAAATAATATTAATAAAGTTTGTTATTTAAATAAAATTTTCATATAAATTATATAAAAACTAAAATTTGTATGGAAGCCCTCATACGGAAGGGTCGGAGGGGATGGGCTCTAAGGCAAACAATGCTCCTCTTAAAATAGTATGGGGGTCAGTCATATTGATTTCATTAACAGTAGAGGGTTAAGGTTCTGCCTCCACTGTAGCTCGAAAACCTAGGGTGACCCGAAAATTCTGACTTCAGATTCGGATTCAGCGAACCCAAAATCTTAAGAAACCGTTGAGAAACCTTTTGGGATTTCTTGAATGTTGTACCGTGTAATTTATAATTTATAACATAATTTGAAAGTTTATAATATGTTTCTTAGAAATTATTTAATAAAATTTTTTTATTTTAACTTTTGTATTTCAGGATTTTTTTCAAAAAGTCATATTCTGGTTTTCGATGATTTATTTAAGATATAATTGTAACGAAACTATGTCACAGTATTTAATAACGACCGCTTACACTAAATTTCTGAAAATGTCAGATCATGTTCGAAATTAATATGACACATTTGATAAAATTGCGCAAAATACAGGACAAATCGCGTCCAGTATTTAATAATGACCGCTTACACTACATTTCTGAAAATGTCAGGTCATGTTGGAAATTAATATGACACATTTAATAAAATTGCGCAAAATACGGGACAAATCGCGTCCCGGCTGAACATTTCATATTTCTCACAAAAATAAGAGAGGTACAGTGAGAGGTACAAATCAAATGTTTGTTTCATTAATATCCAACTGGTATCAAAATTTGTAAGAATTTTTAATAATCAAAAAGTACAAAATTGCATAGTATTTGGCTAAAATGACAGATGCCATGCCCTCCCAAACTTTGTATAGCTTTTAATTTTTAGAAATCAGAACATTACATAAAATTTGACTGTCATAGCTTTCTTCGTTTAAAAAGCGCGATTTTGCAAAAAAAAATCGGGATATTAGCTAAAAAATCGGGTCAATCGGGTTTCATGTTTTCTAGATGTACTATATTGGATATCTTAAAGTCAAAACTCAAAAAAAATGGAAATGGATCTGGGTTGAAAACGTAGAAATACTTTTCATAGATCATAGATCAATTTAGAAAACCAAATAAAAAAAAATAAAAACATGTAAAATACTTTTAAAATGCAATTTATATATATATATATATATAATAATATTTTGGGAAAATCAGGACAATTAACGTCCCGCGTAAGGTCTTCGCGGGACGCACATCCTTAAGCTTAAAATCGGGACAACCCACTTGGAGATCGGGACCTGGCAGCGCTAGTGACAGTTGCCACGCCCGAATTCACAAGCACGTCTAAAATTAGTACAATTTGTAATCAATAAAAATGAGAATTTTTTTTTTAAATATGCCTACAGTAGCTTTATTCATCTGACACTTATCAGCCAAAATATATTACAGTTGATTGACATGTATCACTCCCACCCAAATTTATTCGATTTTAAGTATTCTAGATATTTCCGTAATCAGGACTATAGTGATGCCTTTCCTGTTTCTCAATTATTGTCCACAGTTATTTGCCAATAGTTCAAAAAAACATTTATTATTATTTTGATATTTTAATCTTCGATACATGATCTATTTCAGTACATTTACAAAGTTTTTGCATTTTTAAATTTGAAATTAGTATACTAGACGACTAGACGACACGACAGTCTTTGCTTTGTGCAAATTACAGTAAATTAGCTTGTTTTTTAAATTTATCACAATTAACAATCATCTGTCAAACGATATTAAACAAAGATAATATAAAATTCAACCAAAAATGTTGTTCCTTATCGTCAGTTATGTTTTAGAGCGACAGTTTGTTCAAATTTTTTCAGTTTTCCGATAAACCTTTCCTCAAAACCTCATTAAGACTATTTCGAACATAAAAATAAAACTGTCAAATCGGTCGTTATCAAAAAGCTTATATCAATATTAATTATTTTTCAGACATATGGGGCAAGACGTATAAAAGTTGAGTCTAAACAAGGATTTATTGAGAGAACACTCTATTTGGTGGGAATAAGAAACCACACTTCCCCAAGAGTGTTCTCTCAATATGTGTTCACATGGTAAGAAACCGGGGGTGCCTAAGGAAAATATGGTTTATGGTTCCAAACTCGGGTTCAAAAATCAGCGAAAATTTCGATTTTTTGCTATAATTTCGCTATTTTCCATGGAAACATTTAGAAATTTGGTACCAAACAAAAGCTCTTACAAAACCACACAAGATTACATCAATTTTTCATAAGAAAATGTTGTTGTTGTAATTTTTAGTAATGATTAGTTGATATATAAGAAGTATGTTGACACAATTATTTCATATTAATTTATTTTGGATTTTAGGCAATTCGTAAACTCACCTTTTTTTTTTAAAAGTTGTTAGTGTTTATAATGAAATTTTTGTTTTATTGAAATGCATTTATTTTTCTTAAAGAAAAAATTCCATTATATTAAAAGTACCCAATATGGGTACCAAAAATTTTATTTTCATTTTTTTTCATGGCCGTTTCTCATGTTTAAATATTTTATCGGAAAAGTTGACATTTCATAGGGCTTCCATACAAAATGTGTGCTTTTTTTCTTGTAAGTCTCATCGCACCAGTAAACAATAGTTTTAATCATCCAAAGTACCAAATATGGACATTTTTACGATATGCAAAAGAAATGGAATGCATTTTCTCATATTTCTTTAAAAAAAAATTTTTGATTTTTAGCAGGAAAAATCATAAAAATCTTTTTCTAATTTCAAAACCTCAACTTTGTGAATGAATAATTCATCATATATGAAAATAATTTGTATACCCCCACGCGTACTACGTAAGGGTTATATTAATTTTGTCACGATGTGTGTAACGCCCATAAAGAGGCGTGGTAGGTGTAGAAAAGTATATATATTCTTGCTCAGCATCACCACCTGAGTTGATTAAGCCATGTCCGTCTGTCTGTTTACACGATTGCGGCCGTAATTTTGAAGCTATCATGCTGAAATTCGATATTTAAGCTTTTTTTAAAAAAATTAAGAACAATTTCTAGAATGGACAAAATCGGATGAAAACCACGCCTACCTCACATACAACCCCAATAGTGAAAACTCTATAAAGAAGCAAATATTTAAGCTACACAACTTAAATTTGGTATTTGTGTAATTTATGTTAAAACTAAAGTATGTTCAAAAAATGGGCGTGATTCACTTAATAACACGCCCACCTTCCCATATAACGCTAATATTGAAAACTATATAGAGAGGCTTGTGTCAAAGCTACAAAAGTAAAACTAGACATTTATACGTTTTATATAAGAACAAAGACATGATAGAAAAATGGGCGTGATCCACCCACGAACACGCCCATCTCCCAAACAACCCAAAAATTGAAAACTATATAAATAGGCTTCTGTCAAAGCTACTAAGTAAAATTAAATATTTATTATTTTTGTATAAAAACTAAGACGTGTTAGAAAAATGGGCATCATTCACCCAGGAACACGCCCACCTCCCATACAACCCTAATATTGAAAACTATATATAGAAGCTTGTGTCCAAGCTACAAAAGTAAAATTAGATATTTATTTATTTTATATAAAAAGTTAAAACGAGATAGAAAAATGGGCGTCATCCACCCAGGAACACGCCCATCTCCCATATAACCCCAAAATTTAAAACTCTATAAAAAGGCTTCTCTTTAAGCTACAGGAAAAAAATTTGATACGTTTGTATTTTATTTCAAAACTAAATCGTGGAAAAAAAAGTGGGCGTCATCCGCCGACGAAAACTCCCACCTCCCATACAACCTATAAAAATGAAAAATCTATAAATATGCTAATATTTAAGCTACAGACCTGAAATTGAGTATTTGTGTATTTTATATCAAAACTGAGGCGTGTTAGATTGAAAACAATAAATAGGCTTGCCTTTACTTTGCAGGAAAACAATTTGATATGAATGTATTTTAGACGTCATCACAATAGTAACATTTTTTGAAATCTCATACAAAAAGGGCTTCAATTTAAGATTTTGTAACAATACGAATTGGCCGTGGGGGTATTTTTACTTCGGCCGAGTCGAAGATATACCTTACTAATTTTTTTTTTTATATAAATTATATAATAAAAACAAACATTAATTTTAAAAAAGTCCACGTCCTTCAGAGAGCTTTTCGGCTCAAACTCGTTTTGATATGGTTTTTTAAAAAAAAAACATTATATATCTTTAAAAAAGTACCACTCAATGCAATTTTTTTTAAATTTTGTTCTAATTTGTACGTTATCTTCATATAATCTGCCTACATAAATCGTAATTGTATCGAGGTTCATTCACATATTTGTCAGTGTATTTGTCAATCTGGCTGAACACATCCACTTCTAATACGATATATATATTGAAAAGTCCTTGAAAACATTATTCTTTACAAAACAGTAAACTAAAGTGAAAATCAAAAATTGTCTAGCCAGACGCATTCACTTAACGAAGGGTTTATCATAACTCGTAAAAAATGTTAAGCAAAATATTCACAAAAATATTTTCAAATCACTTTCTGTAACTATTTAAATCAGCGAGTTGGTAAGCCTGGCTATATTGGCATTTATTTTCCGTTGCATACTTTCGGGCATTGATCTTTGCAACTTCTTGAAGTCATGTTAAAACTATGCTTTTGTTTTTTTTTGGCTTTTTTATAAACATTATAAACATAAACCTCTGTCTTATTGTTAGTTAATATTTTTAGAGTTTAAAAAAATGTTATTCAAATACATAATATTAAAACAAATAAAAGGAAATAAATATTAACATTTAGCTGCGTAAAACGAGAGAATTTTTATGAAAACTATTAACTGCTTTGTCGTACACTTATTTATGATTTGAATTCTTTCGTTAAATTTAAATTCAATCTTATGAATGACAAACAATTAAAAAAAACAATTGACAAAAAAAAACTACATCTAAGAATATCAGCATTTCTTTTAGTCCCTATAAATTGCGACTGCAAAAAAATCTCCTAAACGCGCAAGCGTCACACACCGCGAGTTCTTTTTTTATCCAGTTCTTTTAATATAATAGAACAATTTTTACTGTGACATAATCGTAACGTAACGTAACATTACCATTACGTGTTCTTTATACTTAACCTTAAGCTTAAATGTCGCAAATGTTGCCGAACATCATAAAAACTGTCAAATCTCACTTTTGACGAGCGTTTGACAATCTAAACAATGGACAACAACAAAGAGAAGATTGATTTTATGATTCTTTTATTCAACATTTTATGCGTGTACATTTCCTTTTCTTGACACTAAACTACTTTTTGTAAAGAAAAAGTAATGCGATGTGAACATTCATGGCAAAAAAAAAAAAAAAAAAAATACTTAGCACAGGGGCTGAGAGTCAACAAAAAGTAAAACATAAAAACAATTTATAAAAAAAAAAACGAATGCGCAATAAAACTGCGAATTATTATCCTGAAAGACGTTTCTAATTCATTGACAAACGCATACAATCTGCGGATAATGAATTGAACGCCACCTCTGAGGTTAACAGGGTTTATTTATTTTATATCTTCCGGATTTTATTGGCACTCTTTTACGATTTTTGCATTTGCAAATTTACACGAAATCCTACGGAGCACAAGTAATGCATTTGCTCTATAGCAAATGTTAGTATTTGGATTTTTGTTTTTTTTTTTTAATGTTTTCGGTTTACTACTTTTTTATGACTTTATAGTATTTTTTATGTGAGTACAAGAGAAAAAAGTTAGTGTGTTACATTTTTAGTTGATTCGCTTGTAATCACTAAAAGAAACTGCTGTGGGAACGATTTTATGCAAAGTGTGATTAAATTCTCTGAAGGGGGGTTGCATAAAGATAAGCATAAAATATGCTTGGTTGCGTGTGCAAAGCAGTTTTTTATATTGAACTCTCGAAATCTTGCAGAATGGAAAGATTTTTTTAAACCACTTAGCGAATGTTTTAAATTTGTGAGGGTAAAAGATTATGTTTCAGAAAATATAAGAGTTCAAATGACCACCTTATGCCAAGAACTCAGAAAGATTTTGAATGATCTAGCTCTTAACTATTTTCTAGTTGAAGTTTATAATATATGAACTATCTATTCTCTGTTGAGAGTACCTAAAGTAAGCTGTTGTAAATATTCTTTTATTATCGAACATACATTATATTTCAACTGATAGCTTATCCATGCAATACAGTTTTGTTGTACAAAATAAATTCAATTCTAAAATATACTATAAACATATTCTCATATAAATGCTCTTTAATCACTTGTAATTCTGACGCAGTTCATTTAAATTAAAACCTTGTCTTTGTCTTACAATATATATAAGTATTCTGAAACAAAATATTATAAAATTTTACCCAGTTTAATAAAAGAAACATAATTAAAATTTTTGGAAAAGAGTCGATTGCGTACAAGAAATGAGCTTTACGATGAATTGTGATACAAATTCACCCTCAAGATAAGAAAGATGTACAACAGTACTTATGAGCTTCTATCTAGGTAAACTTATGATTGCTTTAAATCAATGAATTCACTGGTAAATTATAAGAGGTAAATTATGGTAGGTACAAGACGCCATTTAAAGACAATGGAAAGAGAGTTAACCTTGGTAATATAGAGGCATTTATAAATGGTATTGGACTTCAGAATAGATGTAGCCTAGGAACAGTAGTGGTGCAGTGTTTATAGTAGATGCCTACCTGTTCGGTTTAACTCTACTTGCCCCATGGCGAAGAGTCATGGACTTTCGAAATCAACTCTCAACAGACGCATTCTCAGGACTCACATCCATCGAAACTGCCGATGTGCAGTTTCATAGAGCCGACATGTCTATTAGGAGTTGCTTTCTCAAGTCCAATGGTTTTTTGATTATAATTTAATTTATCGAACAGTTTCCGGGCACTCAGCACCCAAGATTTCTACTGAGTAACCCTTCTTTTCAATCATATCCTGGTGGTTCTGGAGTTCTGCTGGTTGTAATAGAACTCAAACTATCAACTTCTGGTAGCTTAGTATATGAGTACCTACATGTCACAGCTTCTTTAGATATCATCTCAAAAAGTGGCATTAGTGCAACTATCAAAAATTTGGAAAACTAAGTCAGAAACTGTGCTCAAATTCCAGAAAAGCTTAAGTCTAAAAAAGTAATGTAATGATTGCACATTAGACTTTATAGGTCAGGCAGCATATTGCTGTATCGGGTCAGTCCAGTGTCAAAGAAGATCGCAAAATGTCAATTCGTCGTAGTTCTCAACAATTGGGCTTGTGTTATTCGACCATCTGGAACAGTTTACGTAAGGACCTATGGTAGGAGAGCTTACAAAATACAGCTAGTTCAAAAACTGAAGCCGAGTGATGTACCACAACGTCGTTTGCTTGTTGAATGGGCCTTAGAAAAGTTAGTTGAAGATCGACTTTTTTATTGAAAAATTGTCTTCGGTACAGAATCTCATTTTATCTCATAAACTTAATTGCAACGTCAACAAACAGAATTGCCGAATTTGGTCTGAAGAGCAGTCAGTGGCAAGTCTGGCGTGCTAAGGCCGGCGGCATCATTGGTGCGTTCTTTCTGAAAAATAATTAAAATTGTAACGTTACAGTCAATGAAGCAAGGTACCTTGCGATGATTACCGACTTATTTTTGGCCCACATGCCACTCGGCATACCATAAACTTATTGAGAGGCGAGTTTGGGGAGCAATTAGTCTCAAATTAAAATTTTTTCTAATTTTCAAAAATCAAACGCTTAAGAAATTGAACTTTAAAAATAGACTTGGCAATTTGGCGAAGCTAAATGCGCCTACTCAACTGTTATCTACCTCATTCTTTGACTTCAGTACCGAAGCCGTTCCAGATTTCTCTATTAGAGTGGGTTGAAAAACCTTATATATTAAAGATGACCCTGAGACAAAAAACTAAAACAAACAAAAGTATATAAAAATACGGAAAAACCACCAAAATGGTATTTTCTTTTTCCATAACTTTGGACTAAAAGAGTTCTGGTAAGACCTGTTACCTCAACTAAGCCCCTAAACTCAACTTGTTTGCTCACACTCAGAAAAGAGTTTCCCGGAATATGATAAAAAAGTCATCATCTTTAGAGAAGAATGGTATAGACTTTGCTTCAGAGAATGCTTTTCTCTAAATGTTATCCTAAACATTCTCTAAAAATGATAAAAAGCTTCTATGAAAAAGAAAAATATATAAAATAATATCGTTTTTAGAGAAAAATACTTTTTATTTTTTAAGAAAAGATTTGTTTTTATCAGGCATGCACGTTAACGTTAATTTTAACGGTAACCGAAATATTTTTTTTGTTTCGTTGAAACGAAATCAAAAAAATAACGTTAATTCAAAAAACGAAAAATATTTATTTCGTTTCGGAGAAAACGATATAAAATTTTTTCGTTTTTTCCCAATCAACCGTTGAAAATAACGCTAATTTCAACAAAAAAATTTCGTTTTGTTTTTATCAGAAGAAATTTCTTTTAGCATAGGAAAAAATTATAGAAAATTTTTCGTTTTTCAACGAAACGAAATTTGATTTGATAAATTTTTAACGTTATTTAAAAAACGAAATAATTTTGATAATTTATTTTTCGGCCTCAAAAAACGAAAAAATTTTGTTGATTTCGTTGTGCATGTCTGAAAAAAACACAAGAAAAATTATTAATTTTCAATAAATTTTTCTCTATAAATGAGAATTTTTTTGTACGAGAACATTACTTCTCATTATTAGTGTCATTGAAATATTTTCATTTCCCAGAAGTGAAGAAATATTTCTTCGAAAATGTGAAAATTTATTCTAATTGAAGAAAGTTTTATTTGAAAAAGAGAAAATTGCTATTATCGAAAATAGAGAAATATTTCATCGGAAAAAGATATGTATTTTTTTCTAAGTGCTTAAAAGTAAACTTCTTAAAAATTTGATCAGTTTGATCCATTTGATCCAAAAAAACTTAATGTATTGAAAATCCTGCTTAATGCTACGTTATTTCATAAAATTGGACACAAAATGCATGCGTTGTAGAAAAATACTTTTTTGGCGCTTTTTCAGGGGGTAAAAAAAAAAATTTTTTTGCATAAAAGCAGACCCACTAATCTGAACCACCACCAACTCACTCAATCTAATGCATTTCTGTATTATATAAAATTCCATTTTCATATCATTATTAATGGAGAAATATACGTTCATATTGATATCATAGCAATATCAAAATTTTCTTATTCTTCAATATTGTTTTGAAGTCTAGAGAAATGACGGCTAACCCCGATAATTTCAAAATTCTCTGCTGGATTTGGTATTGATAACACTGTTTAACACAAAGAAAAATAACTAGGTTCCGCCAACGGATTCTGATAGAGGGGACAAAAAAAAATATACACGTGTTTGTGATAAGCGACAAAAAAGACCAATTAAACAGGGATATAACGGTTTTAAATGTTTTACAAAAATATTTGCCATAAATTTCTACTAAAAGTCTTTGAATACATCAAAGCTCAAAAATCAACTTGAACGCCAAAATTAAGAGAAAACTTACAATGTGTTTAAGGGTTAATTTCGTACTTATTCAGAGTTGGTTCAAAAATGACCCACAAAACTCAGTGTTAGGGCACTAGTTTCTATTAAAGAAATTTTTTGCATAAAATTTTACTAAAAACCACCATACAAAAGAAAGCTTATCATATAATATCTATAAGTAAAAAGAAGATAGCATATTTGGTAATTTTTCCACTAATGCACTAATCTGGCGCAGCATACTTAGTTATCCGTTACGTTCCAACAAAAAACTATGAAAATCAAATCAAATCCGACCCTGCCCCCACATTTTTTTTTTCTGTACCGAAGCGTATTAATAGCTGCATTCGATTTGTGTCACTTGTTATTGTATTAACACAACTTTTGGCGTTTTTAAAAAAATATTTTAACCCGTTATATCCCTGTTTAATGGGTCTTTTTTGTCCCTTAACACAAATGGGTCAAAAAAGACCCACAAATTGAAAAGTTAAAGGGTTAAAATGTTCCACAAAAATGTTGCCCATAGTATTTTACATAAATTCTCAGAACATATCTTTTACCCAAAATGAAGCCGATTAATTATGAGAATTTTGAAAAAGTGGGATATTTAAATCCCCCCTAAAATAAGAGTCAGACGTAAACTTTTAAAACGCCAATACACGTATATTTCTTTTTGTCTCCTCTATCAGAATCTGTTGGCGGAACCTTGTTATTTTGGAAAAAATTTGATTTTGTTGTTCAGTGTAATTTGCTGTTAATGTGTTCGTAAAGAATTCAATTATCTGGGTGTTAAAACCCCGAGAATTCCATTGATTTAACAAAATCTGATAAAAAAAAAAAACGATTTAATTTTTTTTCATAAAGTTTTCTTTCTCTGATAAAATTTTGAAATACATCTGTCATTTCATTTCAAAAAAGTATGTACGTACATATATTTTCGATCAAGAAAAATAAAAAGAGCCATGCATTTTAAGCATATGACTGTTCAAATTTTTAAAAAATCAAAATTTAACAACTCCATTTTTAATAGATTTTATTTCTTTCTGTGCCTCCCCCCCATAAACTATAATTTATAGCTATAGTTTAGTTTGAAAGCTATCGAGCATCACTTTTTCTGTTTATATTTAATAGAATTAAATGACTCACAATATTACTTCTTTCTTGATAGAATCCGAATAGAATCCGAATAGAATTCTAAACGTCACAGCGCAAAAATATCTAGTTCTTATCGTTTTCCAGACAAATTTCTTCGTTACAAACATAGATTATCTGGTATGTCAATGAATATTAGTGAATGATGGGTTTTAAATTACATTCAGCGTCCGTTTTTATCTGAAAAAAATAGAACTTGTAAACAATTTTAAATTGAAATTTTGATGGATTAGCAACACTTTAAATTATTCTATTAAACATGACGGCAAGAAAATTAAAATTTTTTGGTATAAATAGTGCAAAAATCAAAAATATACTCACAGTTCAACTCACAAAGGTGTTTAAAGAGCAATTAAAAAAAAAAAAACTAACAACAAATTTAACAATGAATTTCAACAAGTACTTTGTTTTCTTGGCAATTTTGGTTCTGTGCCTGTTGGGTCACCAAGCAGTTGAAGCTCATCGCCATCATGAAGCACACCATGAAGCACAACATCATCAACATGAACACAAAGCTGTAAGTTAGACATATCCTGTACTTATTATTGGTTTATTTTAATTCATATTTCTTTCAATAGAAACATGATGCCCATAAGGTTGAGAGGGTAGCCAAGGATGTCAATACCGCCAGGAAGGTGATTAAAGTAGGTCGCATTATTGCTGGCGCTCTGGCTTAAAATTACTTCAACTTTTGTTGCGCATCTTATTTGTCATTTTTAATGAAAAGTAAAAAATAAAAAATATGTAAAAGAAAAATTCGTAGAGTTTTATCTATGCATTGCAAGATATTGAAGCATATTAATTAAGGATATTGTATCTCACCAGCATCTCATATTAATTTAATTTCTTTCCGGAATACTTAAAATGCTGAATCTGGAATCCTTACTAATTTCTCTTTAAAAGATTTTCCTGCTTAAGCTTTTAATTAAGCTTAAAGCAGCTTTCTTTTTTTTTTGTTATTATAGAGTGTGTTGTTGTAGCTTTCTCAAGGATGCGCATTTTACGTTGAAATTCCAAATAAACTTTGTTGCATTAGGATGAGAACGAACGTGTTGTGATTTATGAAACAATGTTGTAGCTGCTGTTGCATTCCTTTGGCAAGGATTTGAAATATTTCGTTCGCTTCAATTGTTGCTGTTGTTGCAATAAACTTTGGTATATTTAATTAACAATTTGCTGTTTTTAATTGGCTTTTGTGTGGAATTCTTTGGCGGATTTCTTGGTCGAGTTGCACTTATTTATGTAGCGGAAAATCTAATTGTAAAATTATACTATCCTAGACTATCCTAGATGTGGTAAATGGATTATTTTGTGCGTTTGTGCACCAAAGCGGAGTCACTCAACACTCTGCCAAATTTTGCAGGAAAGGTTATTTTATGAAAATAATGGTCTGATTGAACTTAAAATAAATTAAGGCATCTTCTTGCTAGTTCATACAAATTTTTATGATTTTAATCTTTACGGAATCGGAAAATCGATATATCGACTCAGTAGAGTAAGTAACTCTTACATCAATAAACTTCCAAAAAAATTTATAAAAATATGGAACAACATAATAAAAGTATAAAAAAGAGTATCTTCATGTGTATACTGATATATATATATAATCAGATAAACTGGTACTTACGTGGACACATGTACCTCAACTTAGAGTATGTGATATGACTAAAGCAAATATATGCATCAAAAAGTTAAAAAAATATATAAAATGCAAAAAAACTATAAAAAAACAAAAAAGAAAGCAAAGTAACGTCGCAAATTGATTAAAGAATGGCCGAAATTAATTTTTTTCATGTTCGCCGATTTGGATAATTTTTTTGTTTTTTTGGTATTTTGTTGTCAGATAACTGAATATTATGATTCCGTAATATTAGGCTGATATATTTATTCTTTTCTTGGCAGACATGCTCGAAGTTCATATTATAAAAAATTTCGTAGAACAAAATATAAGCAATATCAAAATTGCATCAAAATTGTTCATCAACTTCAGTGTACTGCACCTTTTTAGCGCTGTGGAGCGCTATTTAATGAAAGATGTCAAATTACAGCTTAAAATTTCAGCTTAAAGTAAAAAATTCAGCTGCCCCTACCTGCTCCTTTCCAAAAAAAAGAGTATGATAATGATGTTAAAAAATTACACTGTACAACAAAACTGAAGTTTTTAAAAATCCCAAGAGGTTTCACAACGGTTTCCTAAGGTTTTGGGTTCGCTGAATCCGAATCTTAAGTCAGAATTTTCGGGTCACCCGAGGTTTCCGAGCTACAGGGGAGGCAGAACCCTAACCTCTACTGTTAATGAAATCAATATGACCGACCCCCATTACTTTTTCAAGAGAAACATTTTTTGCCTTGGAACCCATCTCCTCCGACACCTCCGTATGGGGGCTACCATACAAATTTTGTGATTTTCATATATTTTTTATATGAATTTTTTTATTTAAACAATAATCTCGACAAATTTTCTGTTTGCCTATTTATAATTATGTAGAATTCTAAACATTAAATTAAATGAATACCAAAAATAAATAGTAGGGGAGAGTGGGGTGTTGTGAGACATGGGGTGTTGTGAGACACGTCAATATCTGACATAGTCAGTAGCGTAGCAAGGGGGGGCGGGGGGGGGCGGTCCGCCCCGGGTACACGCCAAAATGGGGTGTAAAATTTGGCAAAAGAACTTTTTACCACATAATTTTTGATTTTTTTAATAAAAAGAACACACCTCAATGACTTCGGTTTTATATTTGAATATCAAGAGGGTGCAAAAGTGAATGAACATTTTTTTTACCATCACCACGACTTCGTTTTCATTGAAACAAACTTAAACTTTATATTAAATTTTGTTCAATATTAACGCTCACACTAAAACCCAAGTTAATTCCATATGTAATTTTTCATTGGTTAGGGGTGCAATTTCCAAACAAATTATATTAAAATTTTCTTGATATTAAGATGGAGTACAAAATTAAAAATGTAAAAACCCTTTTTTTATATTTCATTAAGTTTTATAAAAAATCACTTTTTTACATCTTATATTCAGGTTAAGAAGTGTTCAAACTTGCTAGCAGAGTAGACATTTCTAAAACCATTAAGTTTCGAAAACCTGCATGATTTTCAGAGTATGATGAATGGAGGCGTCAGTTGTTTTGTAAGCAATACATTTCTCCGGAACTTTTCAGAAAAGCATGTTCATGTCATAAATTTCAAAAATAAAAATATACTTTATGATTTTGTGATTACTAAGTTCTGAGACTATATATCATGAAACAAACCTCACTTACAGCTTTTAACCTGCTAGAACATAATTTTGAATAGTAATATGTTTTGGGTATACTGTTACATAAAACTACTAGTTTAAAAATCATTTATAAACTTTTAACTTGCTTAAAAAAATTTCTAAAAAATTAAATTGATTTAAATTCATTAAGTTTTTTATTTAAATTAAATAAATGGCGTTTAATGACAATTTTATGGCCTTCTAACGTTTTTTTTTTTTTATTTTGTTTTAAAGATGTCCATTAAAAACTCTAAGATGATTTTCCGACTCCTTTATTTTGCTAAAATAATTATTGTTCTGTTCAAAAATCAACCAACAAAAACTAACAAAAATACAGTTTTTAATAGAAGATATGATGCATAGTTCCTTAAAAATTATTCTAATAATTAAAATTAAATTTTGTTCTCAATCAACGAATGTGAAGAAACACCAGATTTCTTGGAATTGTCAGATCTTTTTGAGCCATTCATGAGTCTTGACCTTGTTCAACCTGGGCAAGTTTGCTTTGGGAGTTATGTAGATAATGAGAATGAAAAAAAATTTCTGATATCAATTTGGTATCACTGTAATATTGTGATACTAAGATATTTATGGTGGTATTTATGGTGATATTTATAAAGCAGTCAAATGTTACAGACCTCAATCTTGTCTATAAAAGTCCAAGTGGAGATTAATATAGATACACTGAGAAAAAAAACATACTTAAAAATTAAACAAAAATTATTAAAATAGAAATTTAACGCCTTTGTTTTTCTACAAAACAATATTTAAAACAAGTGTGTTTAATTTTCACCTACCTATTAACTCCTTTCTGTTTTTATTTTTCTCTTATTATTTTTTTGAAAAAACAAACAAACATTTGAATTCAATGACAATTTTTGAATTTTTTGAATTGGTTTGACAAATATCGAACATATGATAAAATAAAAACTAATAAATTAAATATTAAAATATTTCAAATGCAAACTTCATCGAATTAAGTTTACATTTGGTATTCGGAAGGTCCCGGGGGTAGTTGGTTGTGAATCTGGTGCTAAAACTCGGAAAAGTTAATAAAATGGCATCGAAAAAAATATGCTTTAAAACATGAGTTTTTAATTTTAAAATGTTTGTTTTAAATTTGGTTTTCATAGAAAAAACATTGTTTTAAAAACAAAAACTTTTGTTTTGAATTTAACTTTAAAAACAGCTCTGTTTAATTTTTTTGAATTTATTTCAAGCTCTATTTCAAAAACAAATTCGTTAGATATGAACACACTTTCATTTAATTTTAACACATTTTTTCCTCAGTGTACTATAAAGAAATTGATAAAAATTATGAAAAATGTTTATAAATGAATTTTAATATTTCATTTAAATTTTATATAGAAAATGGGGGTTGATTTCGAAAAAAAAAATAATTATATTAATAGTTATTCAGGGTCACTAGGGAAAATTTGTTAACGTTTTGCAGGTCCTATTTTTTCTTCAATTATGCAAAATTTTTCGTTTTTTTTTCAAAGTTTTCTATATTCAACTAACTAGAGTTTTTATATTTAAACTGATATTGTGTGGTTTACTCTTAGTACATTTGTCTCTCACAACTTATAAGCCCGGAGACAAAAATATTGGAACAATTCAGAAAAAATTCTTTAAGTTTCTGAAAATTTTAGATTCTTACTTCTTTTATCAAATATTCATGGATAGCATAGTTTTGTTTTTTTTTAATCTCTTCTAAAATATGTCATTTTTTTAGAGGTTGATTCGAAAATATGTAGTAAGATTCATCGACTTATTGTATAAAAAAAAATCTTCTTAAGGGGTGCACAATTTAGTTTCCGCCCCGGGTGCGACCAACCCTAGCTACGCCACTGGACATAGTGGTAATGTTATGAATGCCCACAACAACTGTAAGATATTTTCTCAATGGGATCTCACTTATTATGTGCACTCATCGCATTGATACGTGTTCCTAGTGTCTGTAACAATTATGAGTTTTGATCGCGCTCTTAAAAGTTTTTTGTACAGTTTGCCTTGTGGAATTTCCAGAAACATTGTCAATTAAACGTGAACGTAAATATTTATTAAAATGATATATCTTCCATTGCCTTTAAGCCCACCGAAGTGATTTTGCAAAAAAAATTGCGGGTGATGATGGCGCAGTGGCCATTTGAAAATGTCGAATATGGGGTGTCGTGAGACAGTAAATATGGGGTGTTGTGAGACAGTTAATTTTTGTTTTTATTTCATTATTTTTATAGCCATCATGCCACTAAATTCATATAAAGTATCGCCAAAGCCAAAAGGAAATGTCGCATCCATCCACCTAGGGGCAGCCATCAAAGAAATTGCCATAAAAGATAATTGTTTTCGAGTTGTCTGCAAATCATATAACTTTGATAAATCTAGAATGTATGGAACCCGTTATATGGAAAAGTTGAAGACACAATTTTTTCCGCATCAGCTTCAAATGATAAATTAGTCGATTTTGTTTTGTTATCAAAGTGTCAAAACTGCAGGAAACCAGTTTTTCCAATATTTTACAAATAAAATTGGTTTTTCAAGGCGTCTGAGCTGAGCAGTGCACTAGAGAAGGTTAGTCCTCTGAAGTTTGATCCCCTATTCCAAAAATCAAAACGCGGCCAGAACCCTTTTTTGCAACCGTATTTACAACTTCCAAGAATGTGGCATTATTGAGGAAAAAAATCCGACCAAAAGAATGAAAAAACAACTTAAAAAAAAAATATTTATTAGATGATGAAGATTTATATACTTTTGCATCTTTTGTAGGGCAAACGTGCCAAAGAGTCTTTTTTTTTTTTTTTTTTTGATTCGCCAAGGGAGTGTGAAATCTCATGAATACGTATAGCCCGTACTATACGCATGCACGACTTACATTCTAACATCAGTCCGGACGAAAACAATTTCATTAGTTGCAATAACTGTGATCGAACTGTTCATCTGCAGTGTGCCAAAATGAAAACCGGATATTTTAACTGTTAGCCGAATCAGATTAACGCGAACAATTTCTCTTATCTGTATTTTGATTTTTTCCTAATTTTTTTCCTATTTCAATAAGGACTTTAAGCAAAAAATTCCATTTTGTTATATTTATAGTAGTGTCTCACAACACCCCATAATTTTTTAAAATCAAAAATTCCAATCTTTTTTTCAGGCTTCAAGAAAATTCTTAAATGTTTTGAATTTCAAAAAAATTTCATCGCAGGTTGTTAGGTAATTGAATAAGCTTTCCAAAAAATGTTTCCAGAAAAAAAAATATTAACTTTTAAAGAAGTTATCGTCCAAAAAATAAACCTGTCTCACAACACCCCACTCTCCCTTAATAAAATATATTAAAAATAAAAATAATATTAATTTCAAGCGAATTTTTTTTATTCCAATAAATAAATATTAATACAATTTGGTTTTTTTAAATACAATTTTCATATAAAATATATACAAAAATCATAAAATTTGTATGGAAGCCCCCATACGGAGGGGTCGGAGGAGATGGGTTCCAAGGCAAAATATGTTCCTCTTGAAAAAGTAATGGTGGTCGGTCAAATGATGGTTTAGCAAACCCAAATCCTTCAGAAACCGTTGAGAAACCCCTTGGGATATCTTGAGTGTTGTACCGTGTTATTATAAGATTATGCTTAAATTACTTATTCATGTTTTTCTATTTGTTTTTTTCTATGGGAAGTGGGCGTAAAAAAGGGCGGATAAGGTATATATTTTCAGGAGCCCATTCTACAATTATAATATTTATTTTTTGTGAAAATTGTGTTGATGCATTAAAAATCAAGGGAACTAGCCACTTTTTTTTGTATGGGATATTATAAATATTTTTAAAATTTCACAAAAACGATTCTGAGTATTTAAAAATGCTATATGCCAAAAAACAATGCCGTAGTTTCATTGTCCTTCCACAACTTCTTCTATTTTTAGCCGCTCGTTCTATGAACTTCAACCAATGTGCGCCGTCTCTCTATGTCCCCGTCGTTGGCTCTGGATATTGCCAAAGGCGAGTCACTATAGCCTTAAATTACAAAATCTAATATCACCATCGTTTTCTACGACCCCCAATTTCCAGTGAATTTCAGGATTTCTAATTTTTTTAACACCGGCATTACCGGAAAGTCGATATATCAACGCGACCTGTGATCGGAACTTTACCTAAGTTATAATGGAGATATAACGACCATGTTTTGGGAATTTTCTATGGCAATACAAACTCTTTAAATCCCGGTAATGTAAAGGTTCATAAATAATTCTTTTTCGTAGCCAGACAAAGTTTTTCCTAATTTTGAGATTTTGTAGGTAAGCAATTTTTTAGCTTTTTGAATTTTCATGAGTATAGAAAATTATGATTTAAAAATAAATTTAAAAAAAAACACCAAAAAGTGGTGGTCGTCAATATTTCTACCGACATTTTAAAAAAGGAAACAAAAATCGGAAATTGAGTATTATGGTGTGATGTCATATAATGATTTGTTGATTCTCTTAAAGAATTCACAGTCCTACAAAATGTTAGACACATTTCTAAAAAAAACAAGCCATTTTTAACTAAAATTGTTCCGGGTTTCCATATCCGTTACATGAAGATGGGCTTATATCTGTTTTTTCTGAGCAAAGCCTCGATGCGCGTGATTTACGACGACTAAAGACTTTGATCGATCATTAGCGAGTGAATACCAGGGAACTGTGCTTTCAGTGAATTCAATTCTTACTATCTCCGATTTGGCTCTTGGATTGGTCAGGATTTCTTGGATTGGTCAGGTTATTAGAAAACCAAATTCGAAGTTAAAAATTATTGCAATACTTTTTTGCAGCAAAAATAGGATAAATTTTGAGACAACGTACCTTTGTCAATTTAAAACTAATTTTCGTAAATAGTGTTTCATTAGGAAGGTTATTTTGTCTTTCAAGGGAAAAATATAAATTGCAGTAAGTCAACCTATTTTCAATTCCAAAAATTAATAACATGCCAGCAATATATTTTCTTTCATTATCATAATTTGGTATGGTTTTAGCATTCCATAATTTTTCAGCAATATAAAATGAAGGTGTGTTCATGAAGAGTTCAGAAGTTAAGGCTAAAAACCATGAAAGTTTTTAAATGCAAAAACCCTACATTTTTAATTTTTTTGTAAAATAACCGTATACTTAAAGTAATAATTGTTTTAAGGTTATATTTATAAAATGTTTAAAGAAAAATTTTTTAAATTTTTTTTATAAAAAAAATATAAACTAATATACCTGTAGTCCGTAATTTATATACATACATTGGCATCATTGGCATAGTCCAGATTTATACTTGCCAAGTATTGACGGTCAATTCTTTACTATTCCCTTTTAAACTTGTCCTCTCTCACGTTGATGTCCACTTTTTACCTCCACAAATGCAAGAATTGACCGTCAACTCTTGAACAATTTGTGTGTTTTTGTTGAAATGTCTGTCTTCTCTAAGCAATAGTTTTTAAATGTGTTTTGTTATATATATCTTACCGTTGACTATAGCTCAGTGGAAGTGTGCTCGACCGTCATGTGGAGGACGTGGGTTCGCACCCCTGCTGTGTAAGTATCAAAAATTTTAATTTAATAATAATTCAAATTCTAATTGTTTTATTAGCTGTTTGATCACAAATAATCGTCATAACACAGTACGACAGTGGTTGGTACACATGAGAAATGTTAACAGAATATGAAAACAGGCTTAAAATAAAGAAATACGTGTCTCGGCGATTTGCTGTAGCACGTCAGAATTTTGAGAAAATCGATTTTAAAGATTCGAAGGATCGTGGAGGTTCACTTGTAACGTAGAACTATTATAAAAAGTTCTATAAAAACAGAATGGGTGAGCCGATTTAAGTGCTTGAGCCAGTTTTGAAAAGGGAATTAAATTTGGATTTGTTTTTATAAAAAAAAACATTTTTTTCCGCTAGATGGCGCTTTCATTTTCATGTAAAATTAAAAATATCCAAAAAATGTACGAAATTCATTAAAAATACAATGTTGTTGATTTGAAATCCAATAACTAAAGTAGAATCTTTTTCGCTGGCCGGGAATTACTTGATTCAGCGATTCGGGGCTCCGAGCCAGATCAAACTAAAAATATTATTATTCAATTTCAACTAGCTTACAGATCGGGGTTTCTGCAATTAGAAAAAATTAAAACAAGTCGTCTGGGATTTGAACCATATGGCGGTCGATTGTTTCGAAGATTGTCATTACTTCTTATCTGCGCCTTAACGTTCTAAGCCAACGACCAACCTTTTTACTTTGTCACTAATTGCAGTCTTCTCTCGTTTTCCTCCTTCTCTCTCTCTCTCACGTATGAATGGTTTTTTTCCATTACAATACGTTCAGCTTTCCTTACTTCACGCACTTGTATATTATATTATATTAATTTTTGTATTTTTACATTACATTTACATTACATTGAATTACATTACATTTTTGGATATTAATTTTTGTATTTTTACATTACATTTACATTACATTGAATTACATTACATTTTTGGATATTTTTTAATTTTACATGAAAATTAAAGCGCCATCTAGCGGAAAAAATGTTTTTTTTATAAAAACAAATCCAAATTTAATTCCCTTTTCAAAACTGGCTCAAGCACTTAAATCGGTTCACCCATTCTGTTTTTATAGAACTTTTTATAATAGTACTACGTTACAAGTGAACCTCCACGATCCTTCGAATCTTTAAAATCGATTTTCTCAAAATTCTGACGTGCTACAGCAAATCGCCGAGACACGTATTTCTTTATTTTAAGCCTATTTTCATATTCTGTTAACATTTCTCATGTGTACTCAAAAAAAATTGATTTTGTCGTACTGTGCCAGTACGTACCCAGCTCATAAGCAAGTCCACCTCCATACATTCTACAATGATAAATACTCTATGAACAGTATTGTCTAAGAACTTTCAAAACAAATTTTTTAAAACATATATGCATTAAAAAACAATTAATTAATTATTTTTAATAAAAAGAATAATTATTATAATAAGTTTGAATTTTGAAAAAAAAAATTGTGGGTACATTTAATTTTTTATTGAAAAAAAAATAATGTTATATATAAAAAAGTTCTTTGTTGGTCTTACCGGTATTTGAACCTAGGATAGTCGACTTCTGGACGCACACTCGGTTGAAAATTAATTTCTGAAACAGTGATAAAATCAATAAGTAAGTTTTTATATGGGTTTCGTGCTCTATACACCAACAGTCAACCGAATGTTGATTTGAAAGTTTAATTTGTTGGATGGTATTTAACAGTGAAATATGTTACTTCAACCCATGATTTGTTTGATATTTGATTTGAAAGTTTGATTTGTTGCATAGTATTTAACAGTGAAATCTGTTACTTAAACTGATGATTTGTTAAATATAACAGCATTTTTGCCCTGAGTGTATATTTTTTTGACTTCTCTTTGGGCGTTTGGATCTATAACTACATCAATATTCATTCAATTGACTTAAGACTTTCTGAGAATATTTTTATAATATTATACAATCGAAAAATATAAAAAACTAAAATTAATTTTTGGTCGCCAAAAAACTTTAATGGGCCTTAATGAATTTTGAATACTAATTGAAGTCGTAACAAAATAACCTTTCCCTATATACCCTATAAACGAAAATCGAAGAGGAAATATCATGCAAGCCGCAAAAGACTTCAAATTCGCGACCTTAACTTTTACGCGCTGTATAACCATAACTATTGATGCAAAAAAATAATGTTTATTTAAAACTAAACAACAAATGTTAAAAAACAAAATTATTATGATATTTGATTACATAAAAAAAAATACAGTTATTTTGAACAAACTCATGCATCAAAACTTGAAACCCTGCTCATAAACAAGTCCACCTCCATACATTCTACAATGATAAATACTCTGTCAACAGTATAGTCTAAGAACTGACAAAAATTTTTTAAAACATATATACATTAAAAAACAATTAATTAATTATTTTTAATAAAAAGAATAATTTTATATTAAAATTTCAAGTTAAGTGTATTTCATAATACACGTGGTGACCGTGGCATGCAGGTTAAGTGTGTGGCTTAGCATGCTCGGAGCCCGGGTTCGATCCCCAGTAGCGACGAAAAGTTTTTTCAATAAAAACATTTTTCTGATCGGTCACCACCTCTCTGCAGACAATGGCAAACCTCAGAGAGTAAATAATGCCATGTAAAGCTTCTTGAGAACATGAGCCGTTCGGAGTCGGCATAAAACATGTAGGTCCAGTTCTCGGTTAATTGTGTGCAAACATTTATTAACACACACAACACAATTGATCATAATAAGCTCGGTCAAAGTCCTTTAAAGGGCTGAAATGGCCAATTTGTTTTTTTGTTTTTGTATTTCATAATCGTGCTAGATTGACTTTAGATTCCATACTTTCACACCGGAGGTTGCCCTCTGCAACAAAATTATTAAAAAACCACTCTCCCCAAATCTTTTGTAATCCTTTTTTTGTAACCTTTTTTGTTTGTGAGCTGAGTTATTATAAAACAAAATTAATAAAATAATTCATTTTGGAATTATTTTTTTAAAATAATTTTTATTTTGTATTTCGCTCAACCTTTAAAAGGTTGTAAATATAACAAAAATAATTATAAATTTAGCCAGAAGCAGCGATTGCTCCGGCAACTCTGCCACCTACTTTAATTACTTTCTTGGCGGTTTTAATATGATGGACTACCTTCTCGACCTTTTTAACAGCATGTTCCTGTGCAAATAAATTCATTAAATATCTCTAATAATGAAAACAAAACATGTCTTTCTTACAATTTTGCGTCCAATTTTACCGAAGTGATGATGATGATGATGAGCTTCAGTTGCTTGCTGGGCCAAAATGCACAGAAATAAAATGGCCAAAAATGCGAAGTACTTGTTAAAATTCATTGTTAATTGTGTTTTGTTTTTTTATAATTTTATGTGTTAAACTGTTCAGTGCGTATAATTTTCGTTCTATTTATACGAAAATAGAGTTTTATGTGTTGAGCTTCCTATTTGATAACGTCATTAAAGTGGTCGCGCATCCATCAAAATTCATCAAATTTTTAATTTATTATTATTTATTTTTAAACTAAAATGCAAATCAGACCTGATTAAATGCTCATTATTCATTGATAAAATGCGATATTTTATTCATTGACTAAATAGATATCAAAATTTTGTGCGTAATTTTATTTACTCAAAGCCAAACAATAAAGCAAAAAGTGGCTATTAGTAAACTACTGTTTAGGAAATGTCAAACGGCATGCTTCAATATTTCATGAGCGTGACCAATAAATAATTCAGGACAACATAATGACACTTTGCTAAAGTTGTAGCATTCCTAGATGATTTTTCCTAGATGATTTCTTCGTGGAAAATTTAAAAACAAAATCTTTTTTCCATCAGCTTGCCATCAGTTTCCGAGTTATAAGCAAAAATTTTAAAAACTATTCCTATTTTGATAATTTTACGATCTTTTTGCAATTTTTATAAATTTTTGAGAAAATCCGTAATATAATTATTTCACAAACACTACCAAGAATTGTTGTTTACGCTATTCATTTTTATTTATTTAGAAAATCTTACATTATTAACTTTATGAATATGTAAACTAAAAATATCTTAACAAAAAATATAATTAAAATAATGATAATGATAATACTGATAATGATTATACATAATTTTGATATAAAGGACTTTTCTTTCTCTCTTTTGGGATTGATTGAAATCTTATATATTTATGGATCACAAGAAAAATATAATATATCAATTGTGGTCCATAATAAGAATATTATGGACCGAGCTTCTTATGATCAATTGTGTTGTGTGTGTTATTAAATGTTTGCACACAATTGAACAAGAACTGGACCTACAGGTTTTATGTCGACTCCGAACGGCTAAAGGTCATGTTCTCAAGAAGCTTTACATGGCATTAATTAATCTCTGATGTTTGCCATTGTCTGCAGAGAGGTGGTGACCGATTACAGAATTTATTTTTGAAAAAAACTTTGCCGCGAATGGTAATCGATCTCGCGCTCCGGGCATGCAAGCCACAGACTTAAAAGCACAGTCACCACAAAACATTATATTTATGGATACAGAACATTTTTTTTTCTCAATTTCTCAATTTTTGGCCAAAGTGAGAACATGTCCAATTTCTACTTTATGTTGGCTTATACCACTTGACTTACATTAATTGAATTTATTATGCAATATTTGAGATCAGTTGCATACTATGACGTGATTTCTTAAACTATAACATTTTTTATTGTTGTTACTTTAGTTTCTACTAGTGTCCGACCGATTATTCGGCTTCGGCTTCGGAAATCGGCATAATCGGCCGATATTTTGATCTTCGGCTTCGGCTTCTGCTTCGGTCGAAATAGCCGATTATTTTTGCCGAATGTTTTTGCGTAGCAATTAGTTTTTTGAATTTTTTTGAATTATTCAGTATACATTTGAAACATTTTCATTGTTCGTTTTGTGTTTCTCTTCTTTTCTGTTCTTTCATGAGTTGGTGTTCATTCTTTGAAAATTTTATTCAAATGATAAATGCAGCGAGTTACTCTTTTGCTTTTGTTATGGACTGAAATATAAAAGCCGAATTAACGCTAGCAATTTTCTGCCTAATTTTAGTAAGTATTACATTTATGTAGCTTTTCTCGACTGGATCGAAAATATATTAAATTTTTTCTACTTTATCCTGACGTCAATAATTCGATTACAGAAAAATCCGAATTTTGCAGAAAAACTCTTGCGTTTAACTCGAATTTAATGATTTTAGTTAGTTTTTTTGTACTGAAATGAATATAAAGGGTGGTTAAATTTTAAGGGCCGATGTTGATTTTAAATAAAATACAAATTATTCAGAATATTACTGTCATTTCTATTTATTATAATAATATTGATATAGTTCAATTATGTATGAAACAAAATATCGTCCAAAATCTCCGCGACCTCGGTGGCACACCTCCATCCGATGGTACAAATTTTCGATGACGTTGAGGCATAATTGAGGTTCTATGCCGTTAATGTGCCGAATTATCTCATCCTTTAGCTCTTGAATTGTTGCTGGCTTATTGACGTACACCTTTTTTTTCAAATTACCCCAAAGAAACAAGTCCAACGGTGTCAAATCGCATGACCTCGGCGGTCAATTGACATCGCCATCACGTGAGATAACATGGCCATTGAATTTGTCGCGCAAAAGAGTCATTGTTTCGTAAGCTGTGTGGCAAGTGGAACCGTCCTGTTGAAACCACATATTGTCCATATCCATATCTACCAATTCGGGTCATACAAAGTTCGTTATCATCTCACAATAGCGAACACCATTCACAGTAACTGCCTGACCGGCCTCATTTTGGAATAAATACGGCCCGATGATGCCGCCAGCCCATACATCGCACCAAACAGTCGCTCTTTGTGGGTGCATTGATTTTTCGACAGTCACTCTTGGATTAATATTCGCCCAAATGCAGCAATTCTGCTTATTGACGAATCCTCTGAGGTGAAAATGTGCCTCATCACTGAAGATGATTTTCTTCGAAAATTGATCATCCACTGTTCGCATTTCTTGAATAATTTAAACGCGGGGCTCGATTATGTATCTTTCCATGGTTCAAATTGAATTTGTTTGAAATTGAGAAATGCCAAATGAAATACAGAAAAATTTTGACGTTTAGGTGTGGTTCACATTCAACATCGGCCCTTAACAAAAGCAAAGAATAAATTTTATAATTTTTTTTACTTGAAAACATTTGTTTCTTATTCGGCTTCGGCTTCGGCCTTCGGCCGATTATTTTCATTTTGCCGAAGAATCGGCTTCGGCTTCGGCTTCGGCAAAAATTCACGTTCGGTCGGACACTAGTTTCTACCATAAGAATTGGGGAATTGTACTATGAAATCTTCTCGTAATCAAAACACTTTGACTGATAACGAAATACTGATAACAGTATAACAAACTCAAATCACTGCTGAAATTATTGTTTTGCAAATCTATAATTAGTTTTTATATAAAGCTAATAAAAGTTTAGCAAAAGTGTTAGATTTTAAAAAAATTTTAATTAACAAATTTGATTAATTACACTTGGTAAGATATTTTTATCAATGGACAAAATTGAAAATAAATATTAAATAGCTATCTAAGATATTAACTCAAAGCTGTCAAATGTTATTTACGGCCTTCACCTTTTAGATTCACGACTTAATATTTGATTTTAAAGTAAATTTGGAATGTAAGACGTTATGATTAGTGCCCGACCGAAACCAAAATTTTGGCCAAAACTGAAACCGAAATTCAGCCAGTTTTGTAGTATTCGGCCGAAACCGAAACTGAATGTCTACATGAACAGTTTTTAAAAAACATATTATTTTTAAAAATTTTTTTTTTAAAGCTTTCAAAAACATAAAAATTCAAACAGATTATAATAACGTATATAAACGATAAATATTGTTTCGACTTTAATCATAAAAACTTACGAGCCTTTTCAAAAAAAATATCAAAATTTAATTTTATCTCTAAAAAGTTTTTTAACTATTGAGCATTTTAAATCTATTTTAAGATATTTTTATGTATAAGACCGTTTTAATATTAAAGTTAAAATAATATAAAATAAAAAAAAAAAAATTAAAAAGATCATTCTTAATACAACTTTAAGAAACTAAAGAAAGAAGTTAAATTATAGTCTAAAAAAGAGCTCGTCTGCATTTACAAAAATGCTTGTCTGCATTTAAAAATTGTGATGAAAGCGAACTCACTTCTACGATTGAAATATGGGCATCTCCCAGCGGCACGGACGCGACATTCGCACGGTTTTAATTACTCGAAAAACCAGAAAGAAACAAAATGAGCCGATATGCATTTAAGTGTTCTAACGCGACGAAAGAGTGCTACATTTTATAAAAATATTGGCGAGATTTAGTACAAATTAGTACAAAGTAATAAGCAATCATTCAATGGAACGGACGCGACAAAAAATATAAGTTTTTTTAAGCTCGTATGCAAAATTTAGCTAATTTTGAGAACTTTTTTTTTATATAATATACATGTTAATGGAGGTCAAAGGATAACTATTCTTTGTAGACTTATGAAATATAAGAATTATCTTTTATCTTTTTTTAAATAGATATAGCACGAATACGGACGCGACATCATGGACGCGACAAATTTTTCCACAGTAGTAAAATACAGTAAAGATGTTCATTATAAATTTTAATAAAAATACATCATAATAAGTTGAATTCAAGTTACATAGCAGTAATACTAATCAAAATAAAAATAAAAATAAAGTTAAATGCTGTTAGAGTGCTTTATTTTAATGTTTTTCTTCACTTTTGGTGGACCTTTTTTGGGAGATGCAAATATGTGAAAGAACCGAATTAGTCGGCCCCGAAACCGAATATTCCGTCGGACACTAGTTATGATACTTGAAGAAATTTTTTTTTAAAAGTAAACTATATTTATTAGTATTTAATATGCCGGATCTTTTTTGTAAAGAGAAAAAAAGTCAACCGGACACCGACTCAAAAGTTAGAGGCACTCTTAAAAACTATTTCTGCATCATCTTTTTTAAAAGTTTCCTGAACCAAATTTGAATTAGGCTAAAAAAATAAGTTTTTTGCATATAACTTTTTTTCCTTCAGAATGCAAACCAAAAATAAGCAAAAAAGTTAAGATTTTCATAGTACACAAATATTGGGTGAAAAAAAATTTTAAAATTTTTTTGTCTTTTGACGAATAGTCTCTTTTGAGACCCACAAAATCAAAATATTTTTCACGATATTCACATGCATTAAAGCTTATGGGAAATGTATTGAGCTCTTCTTTCCATTGCTATATCGTATGGTGTGGTTTACTCAAACCTGATTACCATGAGAAATATGGGCTTTCCACGCAAAGCGGTATATTTTAGCAAAAAAAAAAAACACAAAATTTCTAATTTTTAACAACAGGGAAGTGAACCTACATGAGTTAAGTCCCTTATGGTACAATATCTTTTTTCTGGCTCATCACTACAATGATAAATATATATATATATACTTATGATATCGTCAAAGAGATCAATGCTAAAAATTAACTCAAAGTTTTTCTCAATTTTTCCTTTTATATACGTAACTAATTGTTATGTTATTGATTTTATTCAATACCGCATATCGTGTTGTAACTATCATAACCTTCATTTCTCCAAGGAATAGTTTCATTTGAGTAAAATCGATAACATTATAATTGGTAAATCGATGTCGTGTACTTCACGCTTAAAAGATATATATTGTCATCACTAGAGTAAGAGTGAAGGTGGAATTTTTTCACATCACTACTAAACAGACAAAGTGTCAATAATTGTAAAACTACTACAACTAATACATTAAATCTCCAGCCTTTTTAATTTTTAATGTATTTAAAATTAACAGTTAATTTTTTGTCGCGTACGTCACACAGTTAACGGAAGTTTTGCGTAAGAACAATATGGAGGAAACAACAAAAGTTGCAGAATAAAGTGCTATCAATTCTAGATGAATTATAAACGTAGATTTTAAAAATGGTATTCGTTTTTCATCATCAGTTCGAACTTAGGAGTCATAGGCAAAAATCTGAAAATTTTTCCTTTTTTCCTCGGATTTCGATCGTATTTAAATTTTTTATATTTAAAATATAAGTTATTTCAATTTGTGAACCCAAAAATGAATTATATTTATTAGTTTGCGAAATATGTCACTTCAAAGCTGAAAAATATTAAAATTTTAACATATTTTGAGACTGTAACTTTTTATTCTCTCTTAAATTTTCAAAATTGTTTTTTATATGGTGGAAAACTCTTTATAACAACTTTATAGAAAACTTTTTATCAAAAATATATATTTTTTTTCTCAATCTTTTACAGTTTTAGAGATATTTTGAAAAATGTATCAATGTAATAAATAGCTATCCTTGAAACCAACTTACAGAGTTTTTCTAATAGTGACACGACCCTATGTGAGTCCCACCAACTTTCTTAATCGTGATTTGTAATAATTCTACCCACACCTTCACCGAATTTCAGCACCCTAGTAAGAATTTTAATCGAAAAAAAGTAATTTTGTTCAAGTACCACGCCCTATGGATAATCCTTCCCACTTTTTCGTCGAACGTTGCACTGAATCTTCCTACCCCTGTTTCATTTCAATTTCAGTACCTTAGAGTCAATATTAACCGAGATACAGAGCTTTTTCAATAGTTACACGCCAATGAGAAATCCCCATGGATGCCTATGCAAACCATCACGGACATATAAACTTTCACATTCTGCAGTGCATTGGAGACGAAATTCACACTCAAAGATACAACGTGGATGCTGAAACACCAATTCAAAGTAAAAAAACACTAATAAAATAGTTTTAATTCGAACGTGTCGCTTACGTCACGCTTGCTTTTTATACATTTCCGCGTTTTTCTTAGGTTTAATTTCCAAATTTGACTTTGTATAGATATCTTCAAAGTGCATATTTTATTATTATATCCATATTTGGTTTTTGCATTTACGGTTTAGCTGAATTTTCTTGATAAATCGTTATAACATTAAAACTGGTTGATTCATTGTCGGGTACGTCACTCAACATTTGATCGTTTTTTTTCTTTTAACCATCAAGAGAAATTTGCTTAAACTTATTTCTAAAAGTGTAAGAGGTCTTAAATTATTAAAATAATAAAAGAATAATGAATAATAACTTGAATAATAATGAATAATAACTTAAATTTTTAGCAAGCTCCTTTGAAACATAGCAATAGTCGTACAAATGCCGTGTACGTCACGATGGAATGCCCCAATAGGTTTTTTATAGGCGTTAAAAAAATATATTTTCGAAAACCATAAATTTTGTACTGTCGTGACATCTGGCAAACACTTTACTAAAAAACTTTTGCCAGAATTCGATTTTGCGCACCTAAAAACCCATATATATCAAGACTTGTCAAAATTGAAAAGTAATTATGGCAATTCAATTAATCAGTAATTAAGCTGAAGAAATCTCTTTGAATATCGATTTCTCATGTTTTATATAATTGTGACAATAGAGTTTGGTAAAACCACAAGATAAGACACATCAATGAAAAGAAGAGCTCAATACATTTCCAATAAGCTTAAATTCATGTTAATACCATTAAAAATGCTTATTTTATAAATGTTTAAAGCAAACATACTTTCGAAAATTACGAAATGTCGAGTTTTTGTGGTATCAAAAGAGTTTGTAAAGACAAAAATTTTATAATTTTGCTTAGCCAATATTTGTACACTCTCAAAACCATGTATGTATTCTGAAGAAGATGTAAAGTTATATGCAAGAAACTTAATGTTTTGGCCAGAAAATGGATTTAGGAGAATCAAAACCGCTACATGAGTACCTTTTTTAAGGATTAAAATAAAATGATGCAGAAATAGTTTTTAAGAGTCTTTCGAACTTTTGAGTCGGTGTCCGGCGAAATCAAAATTTCGAACCGGCTTAGTGTTAAGTACATAGCTGTTAAATTTCGATTACAATTTGTAATCAATTAGATTAATTTTCAAAAATAAAATTATAAACATTACATAATCCTAAGGTAACAAGTTTCTGATTAGTAATTGATTGCGATTACAAATAATCAAATTATAATTACGATTACTTAAAATTACGAAAATAATTAAAAAGAATCCAAAGTAGTTAACAAAAATAATCCGATTATTTACTTTAGTGGTGTCCGTGGCATGCAGGTTAAGTGTGTGGCTTAGCATGCTCGAGAGCCCAGGTTCGATCCCCAGCCGCGGCGAAAAAGTTTTTTTCAATAAAAAATTTTTCTGATCGGTCACCACCTCTCTGCAGACAATGGCAAACCTCAGAGAGTAAATAATGCCATGTAAAGCTTCTTGAGAACATGAGCCGTTCGGAGTCGGCATAAAACATGTAGGTCCAGTTCTCGGTCAATTGTGTGCAAACATTTAATAACACACACAACACAATTGATCATAAGAAGCTCGGTCAAAGTCCTTTCAAGGGCTGAAATGGCCAATTTGTTTTTTTTGTTTTTTTTTTATTTACTTTTGATTATTTAGATTTTTAATATTTTTAATTTTTATTTTATTTAGAAGTAGATTATTTAGATTACTTTTGATTATTTTAAGATTTTGAGCCTAAGAAGCAAAAATTATTAAAATAATCAAAAAGAAAGGAAAAAGATTACTCTTCCTTATTTTGAGCTTAAAAAGCAAAAATGATAATATAATCATAAAGAAAAGAACAAGATTACTTTTGATTTTATTAAGATTTTGAGCTTGAGAAGCAAAAATTATTAAAATAATTAAAAAAAAAGAAAAAGATTACTTTTGATTATTTTAAGATTTTGAGCCTAAGAAGCAAAAATTATTAAAATAATCAAAAATAATCAAAAAAAATCAAAAGTAATCTTTGAAAATAATCGGACTATTTTTGTGGATTACTTTTGATTATTTTCGTAATTTCAAGTAATCGTGATTATAATTTCATTGTTTTTAATCGTAATCGTTTAAATTACTGAGCCAAACAGAATAGAATCATACTAAATCAATTAATCAAAATGTTTAATAAAAATAATCAAATTACTAATGAATACGATTACTAATCATTATTTAACAGCTATCGTTTAGTGATTTAACTTAATTTGCAATTATATAGATGATTGTGTATAAGTGAATTAATAATTACTAAACAATATTAGCAGTATTGCTTTTCAATATCTTTAAATAATTAAATTTCCCGAAAAAAATCAGACCTTGCTTATTACAAAAACTTAAATTTATGTACTCCCATGAATGTGTGTCTGTAAAGTTTTCAAGAAATTTAATTATACGCAAATATTTTTACTCATGCTGTTAAAATATTCTGGCACGCTAAAGATTAAGATACAGCAAGTTCAAATCCAAAATTTATTGCCTTAATCGAAAAGCATAACTTATGAACATTATCTCTGCGTAAAAGGGATGAGAATGAGTTGCTAATTTAATTTTATTAATTAACCACGTGGTATGCGGAACCCTTCTATAGTGCCACACAAGCATTTAATGGCTAGCTATATGGACTGGAATTTATAAAGCCAATTCATGGAATATCCTTTCTGTAAGCGGCTTTATTTTGCTTTAATTCTAGCTATTTTATTGTAGCAAAATTACCTAAATTTTTTTGTTGTTGCCATAGATGAGTTGGACAAAACTAGAAAAAGTCGTTGAATACTCGTATCAATTAAATTTGATTTAGTAACAATTGCAGACCCATTGAGCTAAAGAATTTGATTAAATCTATATTGTTAGGCTTTACATTCTACCAAAAAACAGTTCAAATTCAACAAATAAATAAAAAAGTATTTCTTCAAAATAGGTTGGCAAGAAAAATGACTCAAAGTCATTGCATTACAGTGTACAGATTGAAAAATAAGAATTGGTGTGATTTTCTAAAATTCGAAACATGCTTTATTCATACCAAAGATCATATTTTCAACACTAACTGAAGTAATTATATCGTAATTTTGCATTTAATATTGTTTAAAGGAGACAAAAAATATTTTATATTTGTTTTTTAATTTTCATATTCAACTTTAATTGCCTTGTGTTTTTCTTGTCTTTGCAAGCAATTTATCAAAAATATGCTCTACTGCATATATTTTATTTAAATTTATTTTCATTTCTTATGTGAACCTCTTAATTTTTCGGGTCATATGTTGCCAGTCGTATTTATCATCTTTTATTCAACTCAATGCATATTCGTTCATATTATTTATGTGTTGAGATAACATTTCTAAGAACAAAATTTACAATGTTTTAAATTCTTAATGCGCAATATAATTATCTATAAATCCAATTAGAGTGGGTTAACAAAAATTAACCCCTCTCTTGAGAACAAAAAACACAAGAAAAAAAGAAAACCAATTCGACAAATTAAACCTTATAAATATGTGTATAAAATATTTTGTTTTTGTTATCACAGCAATCCAAACAAGGTCACTGCGAAGCACTGGAACAAAAGAAGAACTGTTCCAACCATCACGAAGAGGGTGTCTTTGCTGTGGCAGAAAGACATGAGCAGTAAATGAACTGTTTGAAAACACGTGATTATCTCTATCATTAGGGGATCAAATTTCGTATAAATAAAATAAAAATCCAGCAATAAAGCTAAAGTTTGTTGATTTTTTGGTTTTTTTGTTTTCGTATTTGATAAACAAAGAAATGCATAGTAGACCAAACCGAAAATGGGTCAAACATTTGGCAACCATCATATAAAGCGGAAGCCATTTGTTGTTTTTGATTATATATCGTGTACCATAAGGGAATATTTAAAAAAAAAATTTGGAATTTAAAAAACAACACAATAAAACAAGAACAACAATGGCGATAAATTGAATTAAAAGGTGTGCTAACGGCTGTTTGCCGGTAAATAACTACCTGCATAAACTAAAATATAGAATAACACCAACTGCAAGGAAACGGTCTTTTTGTGTAGCGAACGTTTTAGTGTTTCCTTGAAGCTAATCGAGCAACTTAGAATGCATTTCGACAGCTTAACTACACTGAAAAAAACCAACAAAGAGTTGTTAAGAATTTGACCACATTTTTATACATTAAAAAATATGCTGAAATTATTTGTATATTTTGAGGCGCCATTTTTCAATTAGTTTTCAATAATAAACATATGTGCTGAAAAAAAAAATGAATTTTATTTCAATAGTATGCTTTTATATTTGAACTAAACTTCTTTCTGTAACCGAACCAACTGCGGCTTTAGAAAATTTTTATTTGATATGCAGATGCAATATTCTTACTTACAATATTCTCCGAATACTTATGCCAGTTTAAAACACAAAAAAAAAAAAAAAAACAAATTGGCCATTTCAGCCCTTGAAAGGACTTTGACCGAGCTTCTTATGATCAATTGTGTTGTGTGTGTTATTAAATGTTTGCACACAATTGACCGAGGACTGCACCTACATGTTTTATGCCGACTCCGAACGGCTAAAGTTCATGTTCTCAAGAAGCTTTACATGGCATTGTTTACTCTCTGAGGTTTGCCATTGTCTGCAGAGAGGTGGTGACCGATCAGAAAAATTTGTTATTGAAAAAACTTTTCGCCGCGACTGAGGATCGAACCCGGGCTCCGAGCATGCTAAGCCACACACTTAACCTACATGCCACGGTCACCACCAGTTTAACCACCAGTTTCAAACACATCACATCGTAAATTTTGATTATCTGAAAACATTATCAGCAAAGTGATAAATAAATAAAGAAAACATAATAAACAAAAAAAAACTGTTAAATTTAAGTAATTTGCTTTGGTTTGTTAGGCTTTGAAAAATAAACAAATTTTAAAATTTAAAAATTATTTTCCAGCTCAAAACAATGAGCAAATTTTTAAAAATCACAAAATTTCTCTGGAATATTGCAGCACAACTCCAGCACACCTAAAAACTATTATATTAAGGTGGGACATAACATTCGCGGCAGAGAAAACAGACCTTTTTTATGCAAATCCATAACTCAGTCATAAACAAACATTTTTCCAAAATTTTTTTATTATTGTAGAGAATTGAACAAATTACAAGAAAAAAAATAAAAAAAATATATTTTTCACTCCAGCATGGATTTATAGAGCTCCAATCTGGCGGCAGAGAAAAAAAAACGGGGCCTCGTGGTTGCAGCGCTGTGAGTCGCAAAAGTTGTTCGATCTGGAAAAAAAATTACGTTTAAATCTTAACAAATGTGGTCATCGTATGAAAGAAGCTATTTTAAATTTTTTTTTTCAATTTTTGGTGATGTTCCAAATTTGAAAGTATGTTTTTTCGAAAAAAAATTTGACTTTAAAAATTCATACAAAATCGAAAAAAAAATTTAAAAAGCTCGTGTCATACGATAGAGAATCAAATTTAAAAAAATGAAAATTTCGTTAAAAAAATGAACCCGCTAGTGCCGCAACCAGTACGAAAAACATGGTTTCAAGATAAACGCGTTCAAAGTTTGTGAACAAAGAAAAATGCAAAGAAAAATAAAAATGCGCTCTCACTAATCCGGCTGTAACTTTTGAACCCGTAGGAATTTTTCCATGAACTTAGAATCTTAAGAATATTTACTAAAATACAAAATTATAAAAAAACGGCCAATGTCATGTCCCCCCTTAACGACAGAGCTAGATTCTACAGCTGTGGACAAATGTGTGAGAACATCCTTCTGTTTGAACTTTTGAATAACTGTTTTCTCAGACCATATTAGATAACGGTACTTTTTTGACGCCACTATATTGAATATACAGCTGCAGTCAAAATAATAGTAGTGCCCACTACGTTTCTACAAAAATTTAAGATAAGACTCGCAAGTTCTTGGATTTAATAATTTTTGTTAAGAATTCGTATTCTCCATATCTTATCTTTTATTTAACAAAAAGTCTGAACAAAAATAAGATTTTAGTTCAAAACAACTTAAAATATTTGCCCATTGCATCATATTAGAGCGGCCAAAAAAATAGTAGTGATTATAAAAAGTTCAATAAAAATATAAAAATAACAAAAACTTTGGTAATTGGCAGTTCAGATAAATTGTAATTCTTTCTTACAATTAATACCACTGTTGTAGTTCAATTTTGGTTCTGCGATAAGACCAACTTTTTCGGATTTGGGAAAGTCCCCTCAGTACAACTGCGACCATGGTTTAGTTAGATTGGCTCAAAATTTTGAGAAAACCATGTTTGTCTAAATGGTCGATTTTGATCTATGCTAAGCCTTTTGCCATGTCTATTTATAAAAAGTAGTATCGCCTGGGGTCGAAATTCGACCAGTTTATTGATTGCCTATTTTTAAATATATGCGAGATGATCAAAATAAGTTCGAGGCTATAACTTTTCATTGATTGGAGATATTAAGCTATTTTCTTCAGAAAAATTATTTATTTATTTAATTATTTCTTTCAAAAACAGAAAAACAACATTTTAAAAAAATTTAATTTTGTCAAAAAAATCATAGGGGGTAGCCTTGATTTTTTGATGGCACGGACAGTTTATTTTAGTGTCAAGACAAAATAAATTCATCTAAAATTCGGTACAGATTTTGAAAGAAAATCAAAAATGCAATTTTGAGTTTTTGTTTTTTTACAAGAAAAATCATTTTTACCCCATATTTTAAGAATAAATCAAATTTTATGGTCTTTTTTTAAAATGAATAATTTAAATATAAACAAAAACAAAACGGTATTATTTTCAAAAGTTTTTTTAAGTTAACTGATAAGACTTAAATACAAAAAAGAAATAAATAAAATCTATTCACAGATGGCGGAGATATTGGCTTCCCAATTTAGAACATTCAATTTGAGACAGTTTTTTTCTCTCTCTTGGCATTTGGTTGAAACACACGCTAAATAACTAACGACAATATTAAGAAAATTCATTAAAAATACTTTTGGTTACAATTTTGCTGTAATTTTTAACATATTTAAAATAAAATTTCACAAACTTTTAGAAAAAATGAAAAAAAATAAAAAACCGTTAAAATCCGACCAAGATATTCACATGGAAAGTCAAATTTTTGAGTTAAAAACACATTTTTTTACAAATTTAACAATTTATGAATGCAACTTAAATTCGAGCGACTTAAGAACTCTCCTCCAACCAAATTTCATATCAATCAAAGAGCAGATTTTTTCTCAAAAATTTAATTTCTCTCTTAGAAGGTTGGGAACCCCCTCTATCAGATATATCATTTATATATACATTCTGCACATCTGGACAACAAAACCTTTCAAATGATATAAGTTTCAATTATTTTGAGTTTTAATTAATACCAAAAAAGCGTACGACAAACTTTAATGTTCACGTATTAATATATAAGATATCTGGTTAACACGGTGTTACCAACTAATGAAGAAAACAAAAGGTCATGAAATTCTATGTCAACAGTTCCTATACTACTTTCGGATCCGAGAAGTAGTTCTTGTGTAATTTATAATTTTTTCCATTAATTATTGTTTTCTTACGAAAAATTCAAATTAATTTTACGGTACGACAATTCTATACTTATTCTATAATTTGAAAAGAACTTTTAAGGAATTTTTAAAAATATGCTGGTAGAAGATACAAAAAACAGTTACGCGTGTGTTATCGTTTTGAAAGTTCACATGTAAATTAGTTTTTAAGTAGGTTAAAAGTTTACACTTTTTGCACCCTTTACCAGAATAGGCCAGAACAGGCAAGCAAATTTTGTTCCATGAATTTAATTTTCAATTTTCTTTTAAAAAAAACAACAAGTTCTCAAAAATTGATTAATTACACAAAAACTAATCCTTGGATCCGAAAGTAGCATGAGAAAAATTGACGCAGAATTTTAATACCTTTAGTTTTCTCTGTTGGTTGTAAAGATCGTACAACTTGTTTGCGAGATATCTCTAGAATTAAGCTTGGCAAAAGGCCAAAATCGACCATTTGGAAAAACACGGTTTTTTTAAAAAATTTAGCCAATCCAACTAAACCAAGGACACACTGTGCTCGGGGGACTCTCCCAAATCCGAAAAGGTTGGTCTTATAGCAGATCCAAAAATGTCGTGTCAAAAACTACAACAGTGTACTTAGTTGTATGACCTTTCTTAGCAAATACTGTTTTACAACGACGAAGCATCGAGTTCACAAGATCCTGACATGTCTTGATAGGTATGGAGTACAAATTGGCTCAACCTCTTCCCAAAGCTGATGTCTGTCTGAAGGTTTAGAGTCAGCAATGCCCTTTTTTACATCAAACCACAAATGTTCAATCGGATTTAGATGCGGCGACTGAGCGGGCCACTCCAAGAGCATGATGCAATTGTCCAAGTACTACTTCTTCACAAGTTTGCTCGTATGTTTCGTTTCGTTATTTTATTGATAAACCCACATAGTGGCAACTCCTTTTGAGCATACGGAAGCATAGTTTCTAGTAATATTAAGACGTAAAGATGTTAATCTATTAATGATTCTATACAATAAATTGGACCAACACCATAGAAAGAAAAGCATGTCCAAGCCATGATTTTGTAACCATCGAGCTTAAAGGTGTTTGTGGTATACTTCGAGTTGAACTGACTATTTGTTAGGACGTCGAACATATTGACGAGACCTTTTTCAACCGTAGATTACAATTTTGGACTCGTCCGACCCTCAAAAGTTCCTTCATTTTTCATTTGACTACGAAGAATGATCTCTTGCGAACTGAATCCTTTTTTGAACATGCTTCTTGGCTAAAAGTGTCACTTTACGAAGACCATGCGTACTCAAATATTGTTCCGTAAGAAGTCTATGTAAAGTACGAATACTTTCGTTATATTAAGTTATTCTTATATTTGTACTGGAGAGGCCAATGGATTGTTTTTATAGTACCGTAGCACCGTAGTGGTTGGTGAACATTTGAGCAGATTTTCAACCTCTTTGTATGTTTCGCTCTCATAAATTTATTTTTTTATCAATTCCCGCTTTTCAACAGACCAATATTTTCCTCATGCCATTTCTGGAAAAATACGGCACAGCTAAATTTTGTTTTTATGTAAACTGATGGAAAATAGCTCAATTTAGCCCGTTTCAAAAGAGAAGAACAATTTTTAGTTTCATTTTTCGATGCGCAGTGAGATATTATTTTTAAAGCTAGAAAATTTTTTAGAGCGTAATTTCTTGCTCTTTTTGCACTGTTCGCTGAACTTTATGCTTTTTTTTTGAGTTTTTTTTTAATATTTTTCTATATATTTAAATGCGCAAACATTTTAGAACAAATGATCGCACAAGTACGGTGTTGCACCGAAAGCCTGCAGCAACCTGCATCTTGAGAGAGACATCAAATACAAATTACATAAAAAAAAAATTATTTTCTCAAGAAAAAATTGTGAAGTGAAATTTCGGCTAACAGATTAATTTTTTAAAGCCCCCTTTTTTCAATTTTGATTGGTTGATTTCGAAAAATAAAATTCAGTACTTCCGCAGCACAGTTGCGATGAACAACAAAATTCAGGAATATACATTATTTTATTTTCATTTATTTTTTCTGCTCAGAGAATATTCAATTTTTTTTTTAATGTCGACCAATCAGAATGAAGAACTTTCTCAAAATTATTTTCTTATTCTCAAACATGCGCGAAAATTTTCTTCTCTTTTGAAACAGGCTATACTTACTTTTTTGTGTATTTATAATATAATTTCGCGAAATTTTTCAATGCTTTGTATGCATTAATGAAACGATACTATTTTTTGACCGCACAAATTTGCATTAATTCTTAATAAAAGTGTATTTACAAAAACAACAAAGAGTTGTTTACAAGATCAGGTCACCAGGTTGTATACTCACCATATAACGGTATAAAACAGTCGAGGCGAGTAAAAAAGGGTTATTTACAAAATAATGTGCTTGACCTTTTCATATTTGGCACTGCTATTATTTTGACTGCAACTGTATGCATACAGTATACAGTATATATGTATAAGAAATGTGTTTTTACTTTTAAAATTAAAAAATTGGAAAAATCTTAAATTTGTCCAAAAAACTTTTATATAAAAAACACCAAAAAATTCATACTCTTGAATGAATTTGTTTTCAATAGTTTTCAATTATGACACATTTTAATGGTCTCTGTAATTTTATACTTAATTTTTGAAAACCTTCACAATAATTTTTTTTTGTTTGTTTATTTTTTTATCAAGTCATATTTTTGTCTTTCAGTGTCTATAATTGTCCTATTATTATACGCTACATTTTTATAAAGCAATAAATATGCCTTAAATTGTCTACCGTGTCATGTTTTGTATGTTTTTTTTTTGTACACATACAACATTTGGTCCCTCCATACCGCTTAAATAATTACATATTAAAAATTATGTGCAACACCCACCAAAATCACGAATTTATGATTTTTCCCCTTCAGCATGCTTTTGGTTTTTATTTTATTTTTTTTCTTTTAATATTTATTGAACCTCGCGCTTATATTGCGTTATTTCAGCACGTTTAACTAGTAATACTTTGTTGTCAAAATGGTCAATACAAGAGGTTGTAAGCGTGACAAGAAGCTATTAATTGATTCGATTAACTTAAGTGTATTGGTACTCAACGTTTACTTGGCTTGTGAAAATAAGTGTTAATAATATTTTTATAAGTTTCAAATAATTTGTATTCTTTTTTCGCCCCCGAAATAGAATTTGGTCGCAAAAGTTAATAATGTTAAACAAATCATAAATTTTTTTAGCTAGCAAAACAAAAACAATTCATGAATTGGGTGTGAGTACCTTCTTTATGTATGTATATCTTAGTTTAATCATAGCGAACTTATAAAAAATTTTAAGGGTTATAAATTAATAGTTAATATATTTAAGAGGGTTTGGGAAGAAAGCCTAACCACATGTTTCAGCTGCCAGCCATGTTTATAAAAGGCTGCAGCTTGTCCGGTAATGGATCGGGTTTTTTCTAAACTGACTTTAGAAAAGCAACGGTGTTAAAAACGGGCATTAGTTCGCGGTCTATAGAAAATCTGGATTCGTTGTTACACATTGTATGTGATCTATATGGAAAAAGTGACGATTTTTCAAATAAAAACATAATTGAATGTCAAAGTGAGGATGGCGATGATGGCATTTTTGAAGACCATGTGGCAAGGAAAGAATACATTTTTCGACCTGATTCATACTTTTTCTCAGAAAATCTAGAACAGAAGAAAATCTAGTATTTCAGAAAATTCAGTAATGTTGGTGCACCTTTTTACAATCGCAACGGTTAACATGATTTTTTCATTCTTTTGTACTATTCATGAACTATTCGTGTTCATATACTTTGATCCAACTTATTTTGGGAATTTCCAGTAACAATTTCATTGTCAGTGTTTTTATTGTTTTTGCATTCGTACGAGAATATTATTCTTGATAATATTATGTCGTATGCAGAAAGGAAAATGGATAAATAATGACATGTAAACATTGCGGGGATATATTGGCTTACTTCTGCTTGTTAACATTTACCGTTCAAAAATGGAATTGTTGACTGACTTGTGGGATAGTGAACGTGGGTGTTTTATTTCCAGTGCAACGATGTTGTTATAAAATTTCGACTTTTGAAATCATGGATTAAATTTTATGATAGAAATGACCGCCCCGCTCCGAACAATGACCTAGAGATCAGCTTGAGATTCGATATTTTTTCGATATTTTTTTGGTCCACGTTCTTGGTACTGTATAACTGTGAACTAACAATTGATTCCATATCTTGGAAAATTATAGTTTACGCAATATATCGCGTCAAAACCATCTTATATATTAATACTTGAACATTAAAGTTTGTCGTACGCATTTTTGGTATTAATTAATACTCAAAATAAATGAAACTTATATCATTCGAAAGGTTATGTTGCCCAAATGTGCAGAATGTCTATATAAATGATATATCTGATATCAACCTTCTAAGAGAGAAATTAAATTTTTGATAATAAACCCGCTCTTTAATTAATATGAAATTTGGTTGGGAAAGAGTTCTTGAGTTGATCGAGTTTGAATTTTTTTTAAAAGTAACAATTTCTTAAAAAAAATGTAGTTTTATGCATTCGTCAGTTGTAAAATTTGTTACAAAATGTGTTTTGAATTCAAAAATTTGACTTTCCATGTGAATATCTTGGTCGGATTTTAACGGTTTTTCAATTTTTCTTATTTTTTCTAAAAGTTTGTTAAATTTTCTTTCAAATGTGATAAAAATTACAGCAAAGTTCTAACCGAAAGTATTTTTAATGAATTTTCTTAATATTGTCGTTAGTTATTTAGCGTGTGTTTCAAGCAAATGCCAAAAGAGAGAGAAAAAACTGTCTCAAATTGAAAGTTCTAAATTGGGAAGCCAATATCTCCGCTATGTGTGAATAGATTTTATTTATTTCTTTTTTGTATTAAAGTCTTATCAGTTTACTTAAAAAAAACTATTGAGAGCAGTACCGTATTTTTTTCTGTTTATATTTTAATTATTCCTTTTAAAAAAGATCACAAAATTTGATTTATTTTTAAAATATGCGGTAAAAATGATTTTTGTTGTAAAAAAACAAAAACTCAAAATTGCATTTTTGCTTTTTTCACAGTCAAGACCGAATTTTAGGTGAATTTATTTTGTCTTGACAATAAATTAATAAACTCTCCGAGCCATCAAATATAAAGGCTACCCCCTATGATTTCTTTGACAAAATTCAATTTTTTTAAAATGTTGTTTTTATGTTTTTGAAAATAATAAAATAAAAAAATAATTTTTTTAAAGAGAATAGCTTTATGTCTCCAATTAATTAAGAGCATAGCCTCGAACTTATTTGAACCATCTCGCATATAATTATAAATAGGCAGTCAATAAATTGGTCGAATTTCGACCAGGCGATACTAGTATACATAAATCTGTCATCAAATTATGGGTTCTATGCGATTCGTGGTCAGACTATTCATATAATATGCAGATTGAATTTGCACTGAAAGAACCAGTCAAGGCTAAAGCGTTCTCTTGGAGCTAACACGATGCTTATGAAATCAGAATATGAGATGTGATAATTTTTTAGACAGCATGAATCGATGTTTCTATGTTCTACTAAATTCTTTTATTGTTTTTTATAAATTGGATCATTAATTGATTAAAAAAGGATAATTTTCGTCGTCACATTTTTATAATTGATGTTGCTGAATCATTGGTGATACTATAGATTGAAGTTGGGCAACAAAAATGCGTTTGTCAAATAGGAAGACGGTGTCACCGTTCTCAAGTGAACCATGGAACAATCAAATATCGGCAAAACTTGACAAAATTAAGTAAAGGATCATGCCGGATGTCATTATTGAAAAATAAATGCCTTGAAATTATTTACCAGATTATAATAATAAAAAATATATTCCAAAAATATTTATGTCTTGTATTATTATTTAAAGTTCTCAAGCTCTTAAAAACACCCTACATTACTTTTATTTTTATTAAGTTCAAAAAAGCTTAAAGTCCGTGCCCCATCTGCTGACATATTTACATAAGTAAATCAAAAGAATCCAAGCATTTCAATACGCATCCTTCACGAACAACAATAAATGAATAAAATGTTAAAACTTTTAATTTATTCAACACTTAAAGCACCTCATTAACCTCATTTTCTGCTATTGCTTTACCATTTTCGCATACATCCCTCGTTGACGGAATGTATGAATTAAATGCAGGCTTTTAGACTGCAGGCTGTTGGTCCTACATACCAGCTTACTTACTATCTACCAAATAAAAAGGGGTTCTAAAAAATTTGCATTCAAAAATAATACTTAACCGGTTCTGTGCAATTTTTATGCAATTTTGCTGTTTCTATGTTAGTGGTCAAGGTCTAAGGAGCAGACACAGGAAAATAACAAAAACCAACAATAAAAATAAAACATTACAACAACGAAAAATGGCATTAAAGGCGAGTGCATCATGCATGGACTTCGTGATTGCCAAATGAACAGACGGCACACGAGGCAGACTCATGTATGACGACTGCCCCTCTATGCACTGGGTATCCGGTACCTATACAAGAATAGAGTGCGAAGGGCGCACAAAATGCAGCAACTCGTTAAACATCGAAATAGCGTCTGCCAAGCCAAAATATCAGCATGAAAAGCGAAAACAGCAGAGTTGCGCCTGTGGATATGTTTTAAAAGGCTATTAAAACTGGTTTTAGTTTTTATTTGTTAAGCTTTTTTACAAAAAAATGCTAAAAAACACATAATAAGTTTTTGTTTTTTTAGTAGCACAATGCTTATTCGCATGTATGTGTGTCAGAGAGTATGCTTGCTTGTGTACAGCTACCTACGCCTTGCATATTTTTATTGAAGAGTCTTTTTTTATTTTTATACCTTGTAAAAGTACAGCCTTCGGAACATGAAAGTTTTTACACATAAAAGCATATATCGAAAAAATTAAGAACTTAACCTTGCAGCTGAACTTAATAAAAAGTTAACAGTTAGATCAGGCGCTTAAGCTAAAATGTACAATTATTACAGTTACCTTAGTTTAAAAACATTTAGTTAAATTCAATATTTTTTATGAAAATGGTTTTTGAAAACACATTTTTTTTTAAATTTTTAAAATATTTATCTCTTTAAAATATTTCTATTAACTTTTAAACCCAAAAATCATATCAGAAAAAGTTATATTTTGATTAACCCGTTGATCGATTTTGATGAAATTTGTAAATATGAGCCCGGGAGACCATAGAAGTTGATAATACACATAAATAATATTTATATACCTATGACTTTTTTTCAATGAATATTACTATAACGCGACCTTTTTTTCTCATCACGTTTTTAATAAGAATTAGTTAAAATAATTCCAGCTAAATATTGCATTACCTACCATAAACATCGTAAATATTATTTGTGAGTTGTATATAAAATAAAAGAAATATTATATTATATTTCTATAGAGAACAAATATTATATTTCTTTGTAACACCACCCGTCCTACGTATGTGGTTATTTACTTTATGAAAAGACTTTTTTACGCCAACAAGGAGGCTTGGCAGATATAGAAAAGTGCATATATTATACTGCAGTATCACCTTCTGAGTTGTTTTAAGCATGGCATCCGTTGACATGGCATCCCCCCATCTGTTGACATGATTACAGCCGTTATTATTAAGTTATAATAATGAAATTCGATATTTAAGCTTATATCGTAAAAATAAAGATCATGTTCGAAAATAGTCCCAATAGGATGAAAACCACATATACCTCCCATACAAATTGACGTTCTCAAATTGGAAAATTTCTTAAAAATCTACTAAAAATCAATCCAATGACTTGAGAATTAACTCATGAGCTTTAATTTGAACTATTAACACTTAGCAAAAAATTCAGAAAAATCGAATGAAACATTTCCATACTTTCCCATACAAAGTGTATTAAAAATACGGCGCATGATCGCGAACGCGACACATTTTGATGATCAATATTAAATGTTTGGTATGATTTTTACCTGCAGTAACTTTTTTTTATAGCAAGGCGACCAAATTTGATTTAAGTTACAATTTTCAGACACTGTCTAAGAACGATCACGAAGTTCTGATAACATATGATGATTTAGGTACAAGAACGCGACATTTGAATAGTAGTTAAAGCAATATAAAAAATTTACCGTAAATCGTGCTTTGCTTGGTATCTTTTTATTTTTTTATTTTTTATTTGTAGTTTATAGATGAATTTTATAAGAAGAGTGCAAACATAACGTTGATAAATAAACGAAAAATACTAAAGAGAAAAAGTCCTTAAAAGCAGCTAAAAGCAAGAAAAACATATTTCTCAGATATCAGGCCAATTCTCTCAGGATAAAAACTGAAATTAGTTCTAAGTGCAGTAAATTATAAAAATTCAAGCATTTTTTTAAATAATAACAAAAAAATTATTTGTTTATTTAACAATTTTTTTTTCGGTCCCGGTAGACCTTTCTGTGGAAATGCCCATATGTGACCATCGCTGATTTATAATTCAGCATAAAGAAAATTAATATTTAAGTTTTTGCTTTATTAAAACCGATACCGTAATTTTTGACGGGAAAGAACTAATTTATACATATTTCTGATAAACTTAATTTATTAGAAATACCTTTTTTTTATCTGGTATTCACTTTTTATTCACTCCAAAAGAAATTTTTTCATATCTATAGTAAAAAATATGGCTGTATTTTGCACACGCTATGGACTATCGTGTGTTGAAGCACCCATTTTCATTAGATCGATGTAACTGCCAGTTGTGTTGAGATATCGCTGTCAATTTCTCATAGTTGCGTAGAAGACACGTTAAAGAACACCTGAAGCTAGCTTTAAATGTTAGTTTTTCCATTTTTTCTCATTTCCCTATTTTTGGCAGTATCTTTCTTGAGCATTTCCAAACCATAGATTTTCATCTGTAAAAAATACTAAACCATGAAAACTAGGACTGTTGCGTTTTTTATTGGTAATGCCCATATTCCACGCTAGAATTTTTTAAGCCAACACTTTCTGGTTATTAAAATACATAGTAGGCAGGAACGAATTAAAGGTGACCTCGCGAAGTAATCAATAGAAAAAAAGATTTGAATAGAAAATTCGGCAAAAATTCCTTTTTTCATTATCTGAATAGATTTACAAGTGGTTTTATGCAAATAGTTTGCAATAAATGGCAAGTGGCATGCAGGCTAAGTGTGTGGCTTAGCATGCTCGGAACCCGAGTTCGATCCGCAGTCGTGGCGAAAAGTTTTTTCAATAAAAAATTTTTTTGATCGGTCACCATCACTCCACCACCGGTCATCAACCTCAGAGAGTAAATAATGCCATGTAAAGCTTCTTGAGAACATGAACTTTAGCCATTCGGAGTCGGCATAAAACATATAGGTCCAATTCTCGGTCAATTTTGTGCAAACACTTAATAACACACACAACTCAATTGATCATAAGAAGCTCGGTCAAAGTCCTTTCAAGGGCTAAAATGGACAATTTTTTTTTTTTTTGTCTATACCAATAGTTTTGAAAAATATTTCGGCCATGTCCAAGACAAAATTATTGTTAAACTCTATCTAAAATATATTCCTTAGCTCATCGTAGTACCCTTTCCAGAACTATGTCGCTATGTGTTTGGGCAAAAACCACTCTCTGTTGAGCAAGTTCTTAATTTCTTTAAAAGAACTAAAAACTCCGCAAATACAGTGCAATATATTATTATCTTTAAGTAAATTATTTAATATTTCTTCTTATAAAAAAAGTTTCTTTTATAAGTCTTTTTTTCTTATAAAATAAGTTTTATAAAATAATTTTCTTATAAGATATAATTATTTATATCTGCTCCTTTGAGATTAAATTTTGTTTTTGTTTTTTGTCAAAAAAATATACTTTAAAAAAAAAAGAAACAGTTTCGATAGTATCGTAAGTATAGACGTAGAATTCCGTTTTAGTTGTAACCTCTTCTACTTTGTCTCTTTGGTCCGATTTTTTTGTTCATTTTGCACGTATTTTTATTGATCTTCCAAAAATTAAAAAATAAATTAATAACACTCAATTTCATTTGAATAACAAAATGAATGCATTATTCAGAATAACGACAAATGAATAATAGAAATGAATAACTAATCAATTTTTAAAAATTGATTGTGAATTCAAAATTTTATTCATGAATCAGTTTTGCATTCATTGAGTGTATTCTTATTTCGTTATTCACTGATTCAAAATTTTGTAGAAGCAATCAAATTGAATGCATTCTTTTACAGCTCTGACAAGCATAAACAACGAACGAAAAACAAAGAAAGCAGCAGGCACAGCAAGCACATTATAAGCAGCTGATGATTGATTTTCTTATATAAAAACATGCATTTTTCTTCTTATATTTTACTATTTTGTGACTTTAATATAATAGTTACAAAATCCAAAGTTAGATATTCATTCAGCGCAGGATATATCTGATATTTTAGTATATATATTATCTTTGAACGAAGAGTATTAAAGGCTGTAGGTATACCCTAAAGTATTCGCCAAAAACGTTGCCTAATGACCTTGAAAAAATCTGTTAAAACGACCCCATACAAACCGCGCTGTAAGACGTAATTCTACGTCAAAATACGATTTGATATTGGAACGTAAAAATTTCATAGAAATATAACTTGAAATTTTTCTTAGTATTCTCAATGCAAAGTTTTAAAAAAAAAAATAATTCAGGGTTTAGCAAATTATAATAATTTTTAATAGCATAATAATTAGCGAAGTTATCAACATTTTTACATTTTTTAATGCCATAAACGTTATATTCCAAAAAATTATTATATTTTCATATCAAGATATTCAATATTCGAAAATAAGAAATATTGGAAGCTAGTGAACTGGTACTAAAATAAACAAGTAAAGAAAGTCTAAAGTCGGTTTAGCCCGACTATGAAATACCCTAAACTTACTTTTTCAAAATACAATAAGTGTATTGAAAATGGGCGTGTCCGTCAGTTGATGTAGCCCATATCTTATATGCATTTCAATTTTGAAGAAAAATTTAAAAAAATTTATAAAGATTTCGAGTTCTATTCCTGCTCTCAGAAAAAAAACACTTATCGGTTCCGGTAAAAAAATTTCTCTATTTTCGTAATAAAATTTTCTTCAATTACAATAAATTTTCACATTTTCGAAGAAAAATTTTTTCACTTGTGGCAAATGGAAATATTTCAATGTCTCTAATAATGATAAGTATTTTTCTCGCACAAAAAAATTCTCATTTATAGAGAAAAATTTATTCAAAATGAGAAACTTTTCCTATAATTTAATAAAAACTTCACTATGAGAAGTATTTTCTTCAATAAAAACAAATTTTTTCTCAAAAATAAAAAGTATTTTTCTCTAAAAATTATATATTTTTATATATGTTTCTTTTTCATAGAAGCTTTTTGTCATTTTTACACTGAGAAAAAAACACATACCTTGCTCCGGGAAAAAATTTCTTTATATTTGATAATAGCAATTTTTCTCTTTTTCAAATAAAATTTTCTTCAATTAGAATAAATTTTCACATTTTCGAAGAAATATTTCTTTACTTCTAGGAAATGGAAATATTTCAATGTCTCTAATAATGATAAGCATTTTTCTCGCACAAAAAATTTCTCATTTATGGAGAAATTTTATTGAAAATGAAAAACTTTTCTTATATTTTGATAAAAAATTCACTATGAAAAGTATTTTATTCAATAAAAACAAATATTTTCTCAAAAATGAAAAGTATTTTTTCTAAAAACGATATATTTTTCTATTCCTTGGAAGCTTTTTATCATTTTTAGAGAATTTTTAGTATCGCAATTAGAGAATAGCATTCTCTGGAGCAAAGTCTATAGCATTTTTCTCTAAATATGATACCTTTTTTATCATATTCCGAGACACATTTTTCTGAGTGTAGAGAATTTTTAGGATAACATTAAGAGAAAAGCATTCTCTGGAGCAAAGTCTATACCATTTTTCTCTTAATCATATTTAGAGAAAAATGCCTTTTTTATCATATTCCGAGAAAATTTTTTCTGAGTGTTTGGAATAAATTTCGCTACATTTCTTCTATAGAATCATAGTTAAATTTATTTTATTGCTAGTACAAAAGTCTGTCCTATGATGGGTCGAATGCAAAAAATCTTACTAGTAGATGATATAAATATCAAATAAATATTACGTACATACTTTCAGGACCATTTTCGTATCCAGTTCGCTGTTTTTATATACTTATATATTGTTCAGGCTGAATAGGTTCTGGTTCAAATGTTAGATAGGACGTAAAAAGCACTGTAATAGCATAATTATGTACAGTTTGATGTATAGTAGTTGAGGAGAATAACGAGGTTCTGGTTTAGGCAGGTTCTGGTTTAGGCTGAAGATGTTTTAAAAAGCATAGCAATAACAATTATGAACAAACAATAAACAACAAATGTTAAAAAACAAAATTATTATGATATTTGATTACATAAAAAAAAATACAGTTATTTTGAACAAACTCATGCATCAAAACTTGAAACCCTGCTCATAAACAAGTCCACCTCCATACATTCTACAATGATAAATACTCTGTCAACAGTATAGTCTAAGAACTGACAAAAATTTTTTAAAACATATATACATTAAAAAACAATTAATTAATTATTTTTAATAAAAAGAATAATTTTATATTAAAATTTCAAGTTAAGTGTATTTCATAATACACGTGGTGACCGTGGCATGCAGGTTAAGTGTGTGGCTTAGCATGCTCGGAGCCCGGGTTCGATCCCCAGTAGCGACGAAAAGTTTTTTCAATAAAAACATTTTTCTGATCGGTCACCACCTCTCTGCAGACAATGGCAAACCTCAGAGAGTAAATAATGCCATGTAAAGCTTCTTGAGAACATGAGCCGTTCGGAGTCGGCATAAAACATGTAGGTCCAGTTCTCGGTTAATTGTGTGCAAACATTTATTAACACACACAACACAATTGATCATAATAAGCTCGGTCAAAGTCCTTTAAAGGGCTGAAATGGCCAATTTGTTTTTTTGTTTTTGTATTTCATAATCGTGCTAGATTGACTTTAGATTCCATACTTTCACACCGGAGGTTGCCCTCTGCAACAAAATTATTAAAAAACCACTCTCCCCAAATCTTTTGTAATCCTTTTTTTGTAACCTTTTTTGTTTGTGAGCTGAGTTATTATAAAACAAAATTAATAAAATAATTCATTTTGGAATTATTTTTTTAAAATAATTTTTATTTTGTATTTCGCTCAACCTTTAAAAGGTTGTAAATATAACAAAAATAATTATAAATTTAGCCAGAAGCAGCGATTGCTCCGGCAACTCTGCCACCTACTTTAATTACTTTCTTGGCGGTTTTAATATGATGGACTACCTTCTCGACCTTTTTAACAGCATGTTCCTGTGCAAATAAATTCATTAAATATCTCTAATAATGAAAACAAAACATGTCTTTCTTACAATTTTGCGTCCAATTTTACCGAAGTGATGATGATGATGATGAGCTTCAGTTGCTTGCTGGGCCAAAATGCACAGAAATAAAATGGCCAAAAATGCGAAGTACTTGTTAAAATTCATTGTTAATTGTGTTTTGTTTTTTTATAATTTTATGTGTTAAACTGTTCAGTGCGTATAATTTTCGTTCTATTTATACGAAAATAGAGTTTTATGTGTTGAGCTTCCTATTTGATAACGTCATTAAAGTGGTCGCGCATCCATCAAAATTCATCAAATTTTTAATTTATTATTATTTATTTTTAAACTAAAATGCAAATCAGACCTGATTAAATGCTCATTATTCATTGATAAAATGCGATATTTTATTCATTGACTAAATAGATATCAAAATTTTGTGCGTAATTTTATTTACTCAAAGCCAAACAATAAAGCAAAAAGTGGCTATTAGTAAACTACTGTTTAGGAAATGTCAAACGGCATGCTTCAATATTTCATGAGCGTGACCAATAAATAATTCAGGACAACATAATGACACTTTGCTAAAGTTGTAGCATTCCTAGATGATTTTTCCTAGATGATTTCTTCGTGGAAAATTTAAAAACAAAATCTTTTTTCCATCAGCTTGCCATCAGTTTCCGAGTTATAAGCAAAAATTTTAAAAACTATTCCTATTTTGATAATTTTACGATCTTTTTGCAATTTTTATAAATTTTTGAGAAAATCCGTAATATAATTATTTCACAAACACTACCAAGAATTGTTGTTTACGCTATTCATTTTTATTTATTTAGAAAATCTTACATTATTAACTTTATGAATATGTAAACTAAAAATATCTTAACAAAAAATATAATTAAAATAATGATAATGATAATACTGATAATGATTATACATAATTTTGATATAAAGGACTTTTCTTTCTCTCTTTTGGGATTGATTGAAATCTTATATATTTATGGATCACAAGAAAAATATAATATATCAATTGTGGTCCATAATAAGAATATTATGGACCGAGCTTCTTATGATCAATTGTGTTGTGTGTGTTATTAAATGTTTGCACACAATTGAACAAGAACTGGACCTACAGGTTTTATGTCGACTCCGAACGGCTAAAGGTCATGTTCTCAAGAAGCTTTACATGGCATTAATTAATCTCTGATGTTTGCCATTGTCTGCAGAGAGGTGGTGACCGATTACAGAATTTATTTTTGAAAAAAACTTTGCCGCGAATGGTAATCGATCTCGCGCTCCGGGCATGCAAGCCACAGACTTAAAAGCACAGTCACCACAAAACATTATATTTATGGATACAGAACATTTTTTTTTCTCAATTTCTCAATTTTTGGCCAAAGTGAGAACATGTCCAATTTCTACTTTATGTTGGCTTATACCACTTGACTTACATTAATTGAATTTATTATGCAATATTTGAGATCAGTTGCATACTATGACGTGATTTCTTAAACTATAACATTTTTTATTGTTGTTACTTTAGTTTCTACTAGTGTCCGACCGATTATTCGGCTTCGGCTTCGGAAATCGGCATAATCGGCCGATATTTTGATCTTCGGCTTCGGCTTCTGCTTCGGTCGAAATAGCCGATTATTTTTGCCGAATGTTTTTGCGTAGCAATTAGTTTTTTGAATTTTTTTGAATTATTCAGTATACATTTGAAACATTTTCATTGTTCGTTTTGTGTTTCTCTTCTTTTCTGTTCTTTCATGAGTTGGTGTTCATTCTTTGAAAATTTTATTCAAATGATAAATGCAGCGAGTTACTCTTTTGCTTTTGTTATGGACTGAAATATAAAAGCCGAATTAACGCTAGCAATTTTCTGCCTAATTTTAGTAAGTATTACATTTATGTAGCTTTTCTCGACTGGATCGAAAATATATTAAATTTTTTCTACTTTATCCTGACGTCAATAATTCGATTACAGAAAAATCCGAATTTTGCAGAAAAACTCTTGCGTTTAACTCGAATTTAATGATTTTAGTTAGTTTTTTTGTACTGAAATGAATATAAAGGGTGGTTAAATTTTAAGGGCCGATGTTGATTTTAAATAAAATACAAATTATTCAGAATATTACTGTCATTTCTATTTATTATAATAATATTGATATAGTTCAATTATGTATGAAACAAAATATCGTCCAAAATCTCCGCGACCTCGGTGGCACACCTCCATCCGATGGTACAAATTTTCGATGACGTTGAGGCATAATTGAGGTTCTATGCCGTTAATGTGCCGAATTATCTCATCCTTTAGCTCTTGAATTGTTGCTGGCTTATTGACGTACACCTTTTTTTTCAAATTACCCCAAAGAAACAAGTCCAACGGTGTCAAATCGCATGACCTCGGCGGTCAATTGACATCGCCATCACGTGAGATAACATGGCCATTGAATTTGTCGCGCAAAAGAGTCATTGTTTCGTAAGCTGTGTGGCAAGTGGAACCGTCCTGTTGAAACCACATATTGTCCATATCCATATCTACCAATTCGGGTCATACAAAGTTCGTTATCATCTCACAATAGCGAACACCATTCACAGTAACTGCCTGACCGGCCTCATTTTGGAATAAATACGGCCCGATGATGCCGCCAGCCCATACATCGCACCAAACAGTCGCTCTTTGTGGGTGCATTGATTTTTCGACAGTCACTCTTGGATTAATATTCGCCCAAATGCAGCAATTCTGCTTATTGACGAATCCTCTGAGGTGAAAATGTGCCTCATCACTGAAGATGATTTTCTTCGAAAATTGATCATCCACTGTTCGCATTTCTTGAATAATTTAAACGCGGGGCTCGATTATGTATCTTTCCATGGTTCAAATTGAATTTGTTTGAAATTGAGAAATGCCAAATGAAATACAGAAAAATTTTGACGTTTAGGTGTGGTTCACATTCAACATCGGCCCTTAACAAAAGCAAAGAATAAATTTTATAATTTTTTTTACTTGAAAACATTTGTTTCTTATTCGGCTTCGGCTTCGGCCTTCGGCCGATTATTTTCATTTTGCCGAAGAATCGGCTTCGGCTTCGGCTTCGGCAAAAATTCACGTTCGGTCGGACACTAGTTTCTACCATAAGAATTGGGGAATTGTACTATGAAATCTTCTCGTAATCAAAACACTTTGACTGATAACGAAATACTGATAACAGTATAACAAACTCAAATCACTGCTGAAATTATTGTTTTGCAAATCTATAATTAGTTTTTATATAAAGCTAATAAAAGTTTAGCAAAAGTGTTAGATTTTAAAAAAATTTTAATTAACAAATTTGATTAATTACACTTGGTAAGATATTTTTATCAATGGACAAAATTGAAAATAAATATTAAATAGCTATCTAAGATATTAACTCAAAGCTGTCAAATGTTATTTACGGCCTTCACCTTTTAGATTCACGACTTAATATTTGATTTTAAAGTAAATTTGGAATGTAAGACGTTATGATTAGTGCCCGACCGAAACCAAAATTTTGGCCAAAACTGAAACCGAAATTCAGCCAGTTTTGTAGTATTCGGCCGAAACCGAAACTGAATGTCTACATGAACAGTTTTTAAAAAACATATTATTTTTAAAAATTTTTTTTTTAAAGCTTTCAAAAACATAAAAATTCAAACAGATTATAATAACGTATATAAACGATAAATATTGTTTCGACTTTAATCATAAAAACTTACGAGCCTTTTCAAAAAAAATATCAAAATTTAATTTTATCTCTAAAAAGTTTTTTAACTATTGAGCATTTTAAATCTATTTTAAGATATTTTTATGTATAAGACCGTTTTAATATTAAAGTTAAAATAATATAAAATAAAAAAAAAAAAATTAAAAAGATCATTCTTAATACAACTTTAAGAAACTAAAGAAAGAAGTTAAATTATAGTCTAAAAAAGAGCTCGTCTGCATTTACAAAAATGCTTGTCTGCATTTAAAAATTGTGATGAAAGCGAACTCACTTCTACGATTGAAATATGGGCATCTCCCAGCGGCACGGACGCGACATTCGCACGGTTTTAATTACTCGAAAAACCAGAAAGAAACAAAATGAGCCGATATGCATTTAAGTGTTCTAACGCGACGAAAGAGTGCTACATTTTATAAAAATATTGGCGAGATTTAGTACAAATTAGTACAAAGTAATAAGCAATCATTCAATGGAACGGACGCGACAAAAAATATAAGTTTTTTTAAGCTCGTATGCAAAATTTAGCTAATTTTGAGAACTTTTTTTTTATATAATATACATGTTAATGGAGGTCAAAGGATAACTATTCTTTGTAGACTTATGAAATATAAGAATTATCTTTTATCTTTTTTTAAATAGATATAGCACGAATACGGACGCGACATCATGGACGCGACAAATTTTTCCACAGTAGTAAAATACAGTAAAGATGTTCATTATAAATTTTAATAAAAATACATCATAATAAGTTGAATTCAAGTTACATAGCAGTAATACTAATCAAAATAAAAATAAAAATAAAGTTAAATGCTGTTAGAGTGCTTTATTTTAATGTTTTTCTTCACTTTTGGTGGACCTTTTTTGGGAGATGCAAATATGTGAAAGAACCGAATTAGTCGGCCCCGAAACCGAATATTCCGTCGGACACTAGTTATGATACTTGAAGAAATTTTTTTTTAAAAGTAAACTATATTTATTAGTATTTAATATGCCGGATCTTTTTTGTAAAGAGAAAAAAAGTCAACCGGACACCGACTCAAAAGTTAGAGGCACTCTTAAAAACTATTTCTGCATCATCTTTTTTAAAAGTTTCCTGAACCAAATTTGAATTAGGCTAAAAAAATAAGTTTTTTGCATATAACTTTTTTTCCTTCAGAATGCAAACCAAAAATAAGCAAAAAAGTTAAGATTTTCATAGTACACAAATATTGGGTGAAAAAAAATTTTAAAATTTTTTTGTCTTTTGACGAATAGTCTCTTTTGAGACCCACAAAATCAAAATATTTTTCACGATATTCACATGCATTAAAGCTTATGGGAAATGTATTGAGCTCTTCTTTCCATTGCTATATCGTATGGTGTGGTTTACTCAAACCTGATTACCATGAGAAATATGGGCTTTCCACGCAAAGCGGTATATTTTAGCAAAAAAAAAAAACACAAAATTTCTAATTTTTAACAACAGGGAAGTGAACCTACATGAGTTAAGTCCCTTATGGTACAATATCTTTTTTCTGGCTCATCACTACAATGATAAATATATATATATATACTTATGATATCGTCAAAGAGATCAATGCTAAAAATTAACTCAAAGTTTTTCTCAATTTTTCCTTTTATATACGTAACTAATTGTTATGTTATTGATTTTATTCAATACCGCATATCGTGTTGTAACTATCATAACCTTCATTTCTCCAAGGAATAGTTTCATTTGAGTAAAATCGATAACATTATAATTGGTAAATCGATGTCGTGTACTTCACGCTTAAAAGATATATATTGTCATCACTAGAGTAAGAGTGAAGGTGGAATTTTTTCACATCACTACTAAACAGACAAAGTGTCAATAATTGTAAAACTACTACAACTAATACATTAAATCTCCAGCCTTTTTAATTTTTAATGTATTTAAAATTAACAGTTAATTTTTTGTCGCGTACGTCACACAGTTAACGGAAGTTTTGCGTAAGAACAATATGGAGGAAACAACAAAAGTTGCAGAATAAAGTGCTATCAATTCTAGATGAATTATAAACGTAGATTTTAAAAATGGTATTCGTTTTTCATCATCAGTTCGAACTTAGGAGTCATAGGCAAAAATCTGAAAATTTTTCCTTTTTTCCTCGGATTTCGATCGTATTTAAATTTTTTATATTTAAAATATAAGTTATTTCAATTTGTGAACCCAAAAATGAATTATATTTATTAGTTTGCGAAATATGTCACTTCAAAGCTGAAAAATATTAAAATTTTAACATATTTTGAGACTGTAACTTTTTATTCTCTCTTAAATTTTCAAAATTGTTTTTTATATGGTGGAAAACTCTTTATAACAACTTTATAGAAAACTTTTTATCAAAAATATATATTTTTTTTCTCAATCTTTTACAGTTTTAGAGATATTTTGAAAAATGTATCAATGTAATAAATAGCTATCCTTGAAACCAACTTACAGAGTTTTTCTAATAGTGACACGACCCTATGTGAGTCCCACCAACTTTCTTAATCGTGATTTGTAATAATTCTACCCACACCTTCACCGAATTTCAGCACCCTAGTAAGAATTTTAATCGAAAAAAAGTAATTTTGTTCAAGTACCACGCCCTATGGATAATCCTTCCCACTTTTTCGTCGAACGTTGCACTGAATCTTCCTACCCCTGTTTCATTTCAATTTCAGTACCTTAGAGTCAATATTAACCGAGATACAGAGCTTTTTCAATAGTTACACGCCAATGAGAAATCCCCATGGATGCCTATGCAAACCATCACGGACATATAAACTTTCACATTCTGCAGTGCATTGGAGACGAAATTCACACTCAAAGATACAACGTGGATGCTGAAACACCAATTCAAAGTAAAAAAACACTAATAAAATAGTTTTAATTCGAACGTGTCGCTTACGTCACGCTTGCTTTTTATACATTTCCGCGTTTTTCTTAGGTTTAATTTCCAAATTTGACTTTGTATAGATATCTTCAAAGTGCATATTTTATTATTATATCCATATTTGGTTTTTGCATTTACGGTTTAGCTGAATTTTCTTGATAAATCGTTATAACATTAAAACTGGTTGATTCATTGTCGGGTACGTCACTCAACATTTGATCGTTTTTTTTCTTTTAACCATCAAGAGAAATTTGCTTAAACTTATTTCTAAAAGTGTAAGAGGTCTTAAATTATTAAAATAATAAAAGAATAATGAATAATAACTTGAATAATAATGAATAATAACTTAAATTTTTAGCAAGCTCCTTTGAAACATAGCAATAGTCGTACAAATGCCGTGTACGTCACGATGGAATGCCCCAATAGGTTTTTTATAGGCGTTAAAAAAATATATTTTCGAAAACCATAAATTTTGTACTGTCGTGACATCTGGCAAACACTTTACTAAAAAACTTTTGCCAGAATTCGATTTTGCGCACCTAAAAACCCATATATATCAAGACTTGTCAAAATTGAAAAGTAATTATGGCAATTCAATTAATCAGTAATTAAGCTGAAGAAATCTCTTTGAATATCGATTTCTCATGTTTTATATAATTGTGACAATAGAGTTTGGTAAAACCACAAGATAAGACACATCAATGAAAAGAAGAGCTCAATACATTTCCAATAAGCTTAAATTCATGTTAATACCATTAAAAATGCTTATTTTATAAATGTTTAAAGCAAACATACTTTCGAAAATTACGAAATGTCGAGTTTTTGTGGTATCAAAAGAGTTTGTAAAGACAAAAATTTTATAATTTTGCTTAGCCAATATTTGTACACTCTCAAAACCATGTATGTATTCTGAAGAAGATGTAAAGTTATATGCAAGAAACTTAATGTTTTGGCCAGAAAATGGATTTAGGAGAATCAAAACCGCTACATGAGTACCTTTTTTAAGGATTAAAATAAAATGATGCAGAAATAGTTTTTAAGAGTCTTTCGAACTTTTGAGTCGGTGTCCGGCGAAATCAAAATTTCGAACCGGCTTAGTGTTAAGTACATAGCTGTTAAATTTCGATTACAATTTGTAATCAATTAGATTAATTTTCAAAAATAAAATTATAAACATTACATAATCCTAAGGTAACAAGTTTCTGATTAGTAATTGATTGCGATTACAAATAATCAAATTATAATTACGATTACTTAAAATTACGAAAATAATTAAAAAGAATCCAAAGTAGTTAACAAAAATAATCCGATTATTTACTTTAGTGGTGTCCGTGGCATGCAGGTTAAGTGTGTGGCTTAGCATGCTCGAGAGCCCAGGTTCGATCCCCAGCCGCGGCGAAAAAGTTTTTTTCAATAAAAAATTTTTCTGATCGGTCACCACCTCTCTGCAGACAATGGCAAACCTCAGAGAGTAAATAATGCCATGTAAAGCTTCTTGAGAACATGAGCCGTTCGGAGTCGGCATAAAACATGTAGGTCCAGTTCTCGGTCAATTGTGTGCAAACATTTAATAACACACACAACACAATTGATCATAAGAAGCTCGGTCAAAGTCCTTTCAAGGGCTGAAATGGCCAATTTGTTTTTTTTGTTTTTTTTTTATTTACTTTTGATTATTTAGATTTTTAATATTTTTAATTTTTATTTTATTTAGAAGTAGATTATTTAGATTACTTTTGATTATTTTAAGATTTTGAGCCTAAGAAGCAAAAATTATTAAAATAATCAAAAAGAAAGGAAAAAGATTACTCTTCCTTATTTTGAGCTTAAAAAGCAAAAATGATAATATAATCATAAAGAAAAGAACAAGATTACTTTTGATTTTATTAAGATTTTGAGCTTGAGAAGCAAAAATTATTAAAATAATTAAAAAAAAAGAAAAAGATTACTTTTGATTATTTTAAGATTTTGAGCCTAAGAAGCAAAAATTATTAAAATAATCAAAAATAATCAAAAAAAATCAAAAGTAATCTTTGAAAATAATCGGACTATTTTTGTGGATTACTTTTGATTATTTTCGTAATTTCAAGTAATCGTGATTATAATTTCATTGTTTTTAATCGTAATCGTTTAAATTACTGAGCCAAACAGAATAGAATCATACTAAATCAATTAATCAAAATGTTTAATAAAAATAATCAAATTACTAATGAATACGATTACTAATCATTATTTAACAGCTATCGTTTAGTGATTTAACTTAATTTGCAATTATATAGATGATTGTGTATAAGTGAATTAATAATTACTAAACAATATTAGCAGTATTGCTTTTCAATATCTTTAAATAATTAAATTTCCCGAAAAAAATCAGACCTTGCTTATTACAAAAACTTAAATTTATGTACTCCCATGAATGTGTGTCTGTAAAGTTTTCAAGAAATTTAATTATACGCAAATATTTTTACTCATGCTGTTAAAATATTCTGGCACGCTAAAGATTAAGATACAGCAAGTTCAAATCCAAAATTTATTGCCTTAATCGAAAAGCATAACTTATGAACATTATCTCTGCGTAAAAGGGATGAGAATGAGTTGCTAATTTAATTTTATTAATTAACCACGTGGTATGCGGAACCCTTCTATAGTGCCACACAAGCATTTAATGGCTAGCTATATGGACTGGAATTTATAAAGCCAATTCATGGAATATCCTTTCTGTAAGCGGCTTTATTTTGCTTTAATTCTAGCTATTTTATTGTAGCAAAATTACCTAAATTTTTTTGTTGTTGCCATAGATGAGTTGGACAAAACTAGAAAAAGTCGTTGAATACTCGTATCAATTAAATTTGATTTAGTAACAATTGCAGACCCATTGAGCTAAAGAATTTGATTAAATCTATATTGTTAGGCTTTACATTCTACCAAAAAACAGTTCAAATTCAACAAATAAATAAAAAAGTATTTCTTCAAAATAGGTTGGCAAGAAAAATGACTCAAAGTCATTGCATTACAGTGTACAGATTGAAAAATAAGAATTGGTGTGATTTTCTAAAATTCGAAACATGCTTTATTCATACCAAAGATCATATTTTCAACACTAACTGAAGTAATTATATCGTAATTTTGCATTTAATATTGTTTAAAGGAGACAAAAAATATTTTATATTTGTTTTTTAATTTTCATATTCAACTTTAATTGCCTTGTGTTTTTCTTGTCTTTGCAAGCAATTTATCAAAAATATGCTCTACTGCATATATTTTATTTAAATTTATTTTCATTTCTTATGTGAACCTCTTAATTTTTCGGGTCATATGTTGCCAGTCGTATTTATCATCTTTTATTCAACTCAATGCATATTCGTTCATATTATTTATGTGTTGAGATAACATTTCTAAGAACAAAATTTACAATGTTTTAAATTCTTAATGCGCAATATAATTATCTATAAATCCAATTAGAGTGGGTTAACAAAAATTAACCCCTCTCTTGAGAACAAAAAACACAAGAAAAAAAGAAAACCAATTCGACAAATTAAACCTTATAAATATGTGTATAAAATATTTTGTTTTTGTTATCACAGCAATCCAAACAAGGTCACTGCGAAGCACTGGAACAAAAGAAGAACTGTTCCAACCATCACGAAGAGGGTGTCTTTGCTGTGGCAGAAAGACATGAGCAGTAAATGAACTGTTTGAAAACACGTGATTATCTCTATCATTAGGGGATCAAATTTCGTATAAATAAAATAAAAATCCAGCAATAAAGCTAAAGTTTGTTGATTTTTTGGTTTTTTTGTTTTCGTATTTGATAAACAAAGAAATGCATAGTAGACCAAACCGAAAATGGGTCAAACATTTGGCAACCATCATATAAAGCGGAAGCCATTTGTTGTTTTTGATTATATATCGTGTACCATAAGGGAATATTTAAAAAAAAAATTTGGAATTTAAAAAACAACACAATAAAACAAGAACAACAATGGCGATAAATTGAATTAAAAGGTGTGCTAACGGCTGTTTGCCGGTAAATAACTACCTGCATAAACTAAAATATAGAATAACACCAACTGCAAGGAAACGGTCTTTTTGTGTAGCGAACGTTTTAGTGTTTCCTTGAAGCTAATCGAGCAACTTAGAATGCATTTCGACAGCTTAACTACACTGAAAAAAACCAACAAAGAGTTGTTAAGAATTTGACCACATTTTTATACATTAAAAAATATGCTGAAATTATTTGTATATTTTGAGGCGCCATTTTTCAATTAGTTTTCAATAATAAACATATGTGCTGAAAAAAAAAATGAATTTTATTTCAATAGTATGCTTTTATATTTGAACTAAACTTCTTTCTGTAACCGAACCAACTGCGGCTTTAGAAAATTTTTATTTGATATGCAGATGCAATATTCTTACTTACAATATTCTCCGAATACTTATGCCAGTTTAAAACACAAAAAAAAAAAAAAAAACAAATTGGCCATTTCAGCCCTTGAAAGGACTTTGACCGAGCTTCTTATGATCAATTGTGTTGTGTGTGTTATTAAATGTTTGCACACAATTGACCGAGGACTGCACCTACATGTTTTATGCCGACTCCGAACGGCTAAAGTTCATGTTCTCAAGAAGCTTTACATGGCATTGTTTACTCTCTGAGGTTTGCCATTGTCTGCAGAGAGGTGGTGACCGATCAGAAAAATTTGTTATTGAAAAAACTTTTCGCCGCGACTGAGGATCGAACCCGGGCTCCGAGCATGCTAAGCCACACACTTAACCTACATGCCACGGTCACCACCAGTTTAACCACCAGTTTCAAACACATCACATCGTAAATTTTGATTATCTGAAAACATTATCAGCAAAGTGATAAATAAATAAAGAAAACATAATAAACAAAAAAAAACTGTTAAATTTAAGTAATTTGCTTTGGTTTGTTAGGCTTTGAAAAATAAACAAATTTTAAAATTTAAAAATTATTTTCCAGCTCAAAACAATGAGCAAATTTTTAAAAATCACAAAATTTCTCTGGAATATTGCAGCACAACTCCAGCACACCTAAAAACTATTATATTAAGGTGGGACATAACATTCGCGGCAGAGAAAACAGACCTTTTTTATGCAAATCCATAACTCAGTCATAAACAAACATTTTTCCAAAATTTTTTTATTATTGTAGAGAATTGAACAAATTACAAGAAAAAAAATAAAAAAAATATATTTTTCACTCCAGCATGGATTTATAGAGCTCCAATCTGGCGGCAGAGAAAAAAAAACGGGGCCTCGTGGTTGCAGCGCTGTGAGTCGCAAAAGTTGTTCGATCTGGAAAAAAAATTACGTTTAAATCTTAACAAATGTGGTCATCGTATGAAAGAAGCTATTTTAAATTTTTTTTTTCAATTTTTGGTGATGTTCCAAATTTGAAAGTATGTTTTTTCGAAAAAAAATTTGACTTTAAAAATTCATACAAAATCGAAAAAAAAATTTAAAAAGCTCGTGTCATACGATAGAGAATCAAATTTAAAAAAATGAAAATTTCGTTAAAAAAATGAACCCGCTAGTGCCGCAACCAGTACGAAAAACATGGTTTCAAGATAAACGCGTTCAAAGTTTGTGAACAAAGAAAAATGCAAAGAAAAATAAAAATGCGCTCTCACTAATCCGGCTGTAACTTTTGAACCCGTAGGAATTTTTCCATGAACTTAGAATCTTAAGAATATTTACTAAAATACAAAATTATAAAAAAACGGCCAATGTCATGTCCCCCCTTAACGACAGAGCTAGATTCTACAGCTGTGGACAAATGTGTGAGAACATCCTTCTGTTTGAACTTTTGAATAACTGTTTTCTCAGACCATATTAGATAACGGTACTTTTTTGACGCCACTATATTGAATATACAGCTGCAGTCAAAATAATAGTAGTGCCCACTACGTTTCTACAAAAATTTAAGATAAGACTCGCAAGTTCTTGGATTTAATAATTTTTGTTAAGAATTCGTATTCTCCATATCTTATCTTTTATTTAACAAAAAGTCTGAACAAAAATAAGATTTTAGTTCAAAACAACTTAAAATATTTGCCCATTGCATCATATTAGAGCGGCCAAAAAAATAGTAGTGATTATAAAAAGTTCAATAAAAATATAAAAATAACAAAAACTTTGGTAATTGGCAGTTCAGATAAATTGTAATTCTTTCTTACAATTAATACCACTGTTGTAGTTCAATTTTGGTTCTGCGATAAGACCAACTTTTTCGGATTTGGGAAAGTCCCCTCAGTACAACTGCGACCATGGTTTAGTTAGATTGGCTCAAAATTTTGAGAAAACCATGTTTGTCTAAATGGTCGATTTTGATCTATGCTAAGCCTTTTGCCATGTCTATTTATAAAAAGTAGTATCGCCTGGGGTCGAAATTCGACCAGTTTATTGATTGCCTATTTTTAAATATATGCGAGATGATCAAAATAAGTTCGAGGCTATAACTTTTCATTGATTGGAGATATTAAGCTATTTTCTTCAGAAAAATTATTTATTTATTTAATTATTTCTTTCAAAAACAGAAAAACAACATTTTAAAAAAATTTAATTTTGTCAAAAAAATCATAGGGGGTAGCCTTGATTTTTTGATGGCACGGACAGTTTATTTTAGTGTCAAGACAAAATAAATTCATCTAAAATTCGGTACAGATTTTGAAAGAAAATCAAAAATGCAATTTTGAGTTTTTGTTTTTTTACAAGAAAAATCATTTTTACCCCATATTTTAAGAATAAATCAAATTTTATGGTCTTTTTTTAAAATGAATAATTTAAATATAAACAAAAACAAAACGGTATTATTTTCAAAAGTTTTTTTAAGTTAACTGATAAGACTTAAATACAAAAAAGAAATAAATAAAATCTATTCACAGATGGCGGAGATATTGGCTTCCCAATTTAGAACATTCAATTTGAGACAGTTTTTTTCTCTCTCTTGGCATTTGGTTGAAACACACGCTAAATAACTAACGACAATATTAAGAAAATTCATTAAAAATACTTTTGGTTACAATTTTGCTGTAATTTTTAACATATTTAAAATAAAATTTCACAAACTTTTAGAAAAAATGAAAAAAAATAAAAAACCGTTAAAATCCGACCAAGATATTCACATGGAAAGTCAAATTTTTGAGTTAAAAACACATTTTTTTACAAATTTAACAATTTATGAATGCAACTTAAATTCGAGCGACTTAAGAACTCTCCTCCAACCAAATTTCATATCAATCAAAGAGCAGATTTTTTCTCAAAAATTTAATTTCTCTCTTAGAAGGTTGGGAACCCCCTCTATCAGATATATCATTTATATATACATTCTGCACATCTGGACAACAAAACCTTTCAAATGATATAAGTTTCAATTATTTTGAGTTTTAATTAATACCAAAAAAGCGTACGACAAACTTTAATGTTCACGTATTAATATATAAGATATCTGGTTAACACGGTGTTACCAACTAATGAAGAAAACAAAAGGTCATGAAATTCTATGTCAACAGTTCCTATACTACTTTCGGATCCGAGAAGTAGTTCTTGTGTAATTTATAATTTTTTCCATTAATTATTGTTTTCTTACGAAAAATTCAAATTAATTTTACGGTACGACAATTCTATACTTATTCTATAATTTGAAAAGAACTTTTAAGGAATTTTTAAAAATATGCTGGTAGAAGATACAAAAAACAGTTACGCGTGTGTTATCGTTTTGAAAGTTCACATGTAAATTAGTTTTTAAGTAGGTTAAAAGTTTACACTTTTTGCACCCTTTACCAGAATAGGCCAGAACAGGCAAGCAAATTTTGTTCCATGAATTTAATTTTCAATTTTCTTTTAAAAAAAACAACAAGTTCTCAAAAATTGATTAATTACACAAAAACTAATCCTTGGATCCGAAAGTAGCATGAGAAAAATTGACGCAGAATTTTAATACCTTTAGTTTTCTCTGTTGGTTGTAAAGATCGTACAACTTGTTTGCGAGATATCTCTAGAATTAAGCTTGGCAAAAGGCCAAAATCGACCATTTGGAAAAACACGGTTTTTTTAAAAAATTTAGCCAATCCAACTAAACCAAGGACACACTGTGCTCGGGGGACTCTCCCAAATCCGAAAAGGTTGGTCTTATAGCAGATCCAAAAATGTCGTGTCAAAAACTACAACAGTGTACTTAGTTGTATGACCTTTCTTAGCAAATACTGTTTTACAACGACGAAGCATCGAGTTCACAAGATCCTGACATGTCTTGATAGGTATGGAGTACAAATTGGCTCAACCTCTTCCCAAAGCTGATGTCTGTCTGAAGGTTTAGAGTCAGCAATGCCCTTTTTTACATCAAACCACAAATGTTCAATCGGATTTAGATGCGGCGACTGAGCGGGCCACTCCAAGAGCATGATGCAATTGTCCAAGTACTACTTCTTCACAAGTTTGCTCGTATGTTTCGTTTCGTTATTTTATTGATAAACCCACATAGTGGCAACTCCTTTTGAGCATACGGAAGCATAGTTTCTAGTAATATTAAGACGTAAAGATGTTAATCTATTAATGATTCTATACAATAAATTGGACCAACACCATAGAAAGAAAAGCATGTCCAAGCCATGATTTTGTAACCATCGAGCTTAAAGGTGTTTGTGGTATACTTCGAGTTGAACTGACTATTTGTTAGGACGTCGAACATATTGACGAGACCTTTTTCAACCGTAGATTACAATTTTGGACTCGTCCGACCCTCAAAAGTTCCTTCATTTTTCATTTGACTACGAAGAATGATCTCTTGCGAACTGAATCCTTTTTTGAACATGCTTCTTGGCTAAAAGTGTCACTTTACGAAGACCATGCGTACTCAAATATTGTTCCGTAAGAAGTCTATGTAAAGTACGAATACTTTCGTTATATTAAGTTATTCTTATATTTGTACTGGAGAGGCCAATGGATTGTTTTTATAGTACCGTAGCACCGTAGTGGTTGGTGAACATTTGAGCAGATTTTCAACCTCTTTGTATGTTTCGCTCTCATAAATTTATTTTTTTATCAATTCCCGCTTTTCAACAGACCAATATTTTCCTCATGCCATTTCTGGAAAAATACGGCACAGCTAAATTTTGTTTTTATGTAAACTGATGGAAAATAGCTCAATTTAGCCCGTTTCAAAAGAGAAGAACAATTTTTAGTTTCATTTTTCGATGCGCAGTGAGATATTATTTTTAAAGCTAGAAAATTTTTTAGAGCGTAATTTCTTGCTCTTTTTGCACTGTTCGCTGAACTTTATGCTTTTTTTTTGAGTTTTTTTTTAATATTTTTCTATATATTTAAATGCGCAAACATTTTAGAACAAATGATCGCACAAGTACGGTGTTGCACCGAAAGCCTGCAGCAACCTGCATCTTGAGAGAGACATCAAATACAAATTACATAAAAAAAAAATTATTTTCTCAAGAAAAAATTGTGAAGTGAAATTTCGGCTAACAGATTAATTTTTTAAAGCCCCCTTTTTTCAATTTTGATTGGTTGATTTCGAAAAATAAAATTCAGTACTTCCGCAGCACAGTTGCGATGAACAACAAAATTCAGGAATATACATTATTTTATTTTCATTTATTTTTTCTGCTCAGAGAATATTCAATTTTTTTTTTAATGTCGACCAATCAGAATGAAGAACTTTCTCAAAATTATTTTCTTATTCTCAAACATGCGCGAAAATTTTCTTCTCTTTTGAAACAGGCTATACTTACTTTTTTGTGTATTTATAATATAATTTCGCGAAATTTTTCAATGCTTTGTATGCATTAATGAAACGATACTATTTTTTGACCGCACAAATTTGCATTAATTCTTAATAAAAGTGTATTTACAAAAACAACAAAGAGTTGTTTACAAGATCAGGTCACCAGGTTGTATACTCACCATATAACGGTATAAAACAGTCGAGGCGAGTAAAAAAGGGTTATTTACAAAATAATGTGCTTGACCTTTTCATATTTGGCACTGCTATTATTTTGACTGCAACTGTATGCATACAGTATACAGTATATATGTATAAGAAATGTGTTTTTACTTTTAAAATTAAAAAATTGGAAAAATCTTAAATTTGTCCAAAAAACTTTTATATAAAAAACACCAAAAAATTCATACTCTTGAATGAATTTGTTTTCAATAGTTTTCAATTATGACACATTTTAATGGTCTCTGTAATTTTATACTTAATTTTTGAAAACCTTCACAATAATTTTTTTTTGTTTGTTTATTTTTTTATCAAGTCATATTTTTGTCTTTCAGTGTCTATAATTGTCCTATTATTATACGCTACATTTTTATAAAGCAATAAATATGCCTTAAATTGTCTACCGTGTCATGTTTTGTATGTTTTTTTTTTGTACACATACAACATTTGGTCCCTCCATACCGCTTAAATAATTACATATTAAAAATTATGTGCAACACCCACCAAAATCACGAATTTATGATTTTTCCCCTTCAGCATGCTTTTGGTTTTTATTTTATTTTTTTTCTTTTAATATTTATTGAACCTCGCGCTTATATTGCGTTATTTCAGCACGTTTAACTAGTAATACTTTGTTGTCAAAATGGTCAATACAAGAGGTTGTAAGCGTGACAAGAAGCTATTAATTGATTCGATTAACTTAAGTGTATTGGTACTCAACGTTTACTTGGCTTGTGAAAATAAGTGTTAATAATATTTTTATAAGTTTCAAATAATTTGTATTCTTTTTTCGCCCCCGAAATAGAATTTGGTCGCAAAAGTTAATAATGTTAAACAAATCATAAATTTTTTTAGCTAGCAAAACAAAAACAATTCATGAATTGGGTGTGAGTACCTTCTTTATGTATGTATATCTTAGTTTAATCATAGCGAACTTATAAAAAATTTTAAGGGTTATAAATTAATAGTTAATATATTTAAGAGGGTTTGGGAAGAAAGCCTAACCACATGTTTCAGCTGCCAGCCATGTTTATAAAAGGCTGCAGCTTGTCCGGTAATGGATCGGGTTTTTTCTAAACTGACTTTAGAAAAGCAACGGTGTTAAAAACGGGCATTAGTTCGCGGTCTATAGAAAATCTGGATTCGTTGTTACACATTGTATGTGATCTATATGGAAAAAGTGACGATTTTTCAAATAAAAACATAATTGAATGTCAAAGTGAGGATGGCGATGATGGCATTTTTGAAGACCATGTGGCAAGGAAAGAATACATTTTTCGACCTGATTCATACTTTTTCTCAGAAAATCTAGAACAGAAGAAAATCTAGTATTTCAGAAAATTCAGTAATGTTGGTGCACCTTTTTACAATCGCAACGGTTAACATGATTTTTTCATTCTTTTGTACTATTCATGAACTATTCGTGTTCATATACTTTGATCCAACTTATTTTGGGAATTTCCAGTAACAATTTCATTGTCAGTGTTTTTATTGTTTTTGCATTCGTACGAGAATATTATTCTTGATAATATTATGTCGTATGCAGAAAGGAAAATGGATAAATAATGACATGTAAACATTGCGGGGATATATTGGCTTACTTCTGCTTGTTAACATTTACCGTTCAAAAATGGAATTGTTGACTGACTTGTGGGATAGTGAACGTGGGTGTTTTATTTCCAGTGCAACGATGTTGTTATAAAATTTCGACTTTTGAAATCATGGATTAAATTTTATGATAGAAATGACCGCCCCGCTCCGAACAATGACCTAGAGATCAGCTTGAGATTCGATATTTTTTCGATATTTTTTTGGTCCACGTTCTTGGTACTGTATAACTGTGAACTAACAATTGATTCCATATCTTGGAAAATTATAGTTTACGCAATATATCGCGTCAAAACCATCTTATATATTAATACTTGAACATTAAAGTTTGTCGTACGCATTTTTGGTATTAATTAATACTCAAAATAAATGAAACTTATATCATTCGAAAGGTTATGTTGCCCAAATGTGCAGAATGTCTATATAAATGATATATCTGATATCAACCTTCTAAGAGAGAAATTAAATTTTTGATAATAAACCCGCTCTTTAATTAATATGAAATTTGGTTGGGAAAGAGTTCTTGAGTTGATCGAGTTTGAATTTTTTTTAAAAGTAACAATTTCTTAAAAAAAATGTAGTTTTATGCATTCGTCAGTTGTAAAATTTGTTACAAAATGTGTTTTGAATTCAAAAATTTGACTTTCCATGTGAATATCTTGGTCGGATTTTAACGGTTTTTCAATTTTTCTTATTTTTTCTAAAAGTTTGTTAAATTTTCTTTCAAATGTGATAAAAATTACAGCAAAGTTCTAACCGAAAGTATTTTTAATGAATTTTCTTAATATTGTCGTTAGTTATTTAGCGTGTGTTTCAAGCAAATGCCAAAAGAGAGAGAAAAAACTGTCTCAAATTGAAAGTTCTAAATTGGGAAGCCAATATCTCCGCTATGTGTGAATAGATTTTATTTATTTCTTTTTTGTATTAAAGTCTTATCAGTTTACTTAAAAAAAACTATTGAGAGCAGTACCGTATTTTTTTCTGTTTATATTTTAATTATTCCTTTTAAAAAAGATCACAAAATTTGATTTATTTTTAAAATATGCGGTAAAAATGATTTTTGTTGTAAAAAAACAAAAACTCAAAATTGCATTTTTGCTTTTTTCACAGTCAAGACCGAATTTTAGGTGAATTTATTTTGTCTTGACAATAAATTAATAAACTCTCCGAGCCATCAAATATAAAGGCTACCCCCTATGATTTCTTTGACAAAATTCAATTTTTTTAAAATGTTGTTTTTATGTTTTTGAAAATAATAAAATAAAAAAATAATTTTTTTAAAGAGAATAGCTTTATGTCTCCAATTAATTAAGAGCATAGCCTCGAACTTATTTGAACCATCTCGCATATAATTATAAATAGGCAGTCAATAAATTGGTCGAATTTCGACCAGGCGATACTAGTATACATAAATCTGTCATCAAATTATGGGTTCTATGCGATTCGTGGTCAGACTATTCATATAATATGCAGATTGAATTTGCACTGAAAGAACCAGTCAAGGCTAAAGCGTTCTCTTGGAGCTAACACGATGCTTATGAAATCAGAATATGAGATGTGATAATTTTTTAGACAGCATGAATCGATGTTTCTATGTTCTACTAAATTCTTTTATTGTTTTTTATAAATTGGATCATTAATTGATTAAAAAAGGATAATTTTCGTCGTCACATTTTTATAATTGATGTTGCTGAATCATTGGTGATACTATAGATTGAAGTTGGGCAACAAAAATGCGTTTGTCAAATAGGAAGACGGTGTCACCGTTCTCAAGTGAACCATGGAACAATCAAATATCGGCAAAACTTGACAAAATTAAGTAAAGGATCATGCCGGATGTCATTATTGAAAAATAAATGCCTTGAAATTATTTACCAGATTATAATAATAAAAAATATATTCCAAAAATATTTATGTCTTGTATTATTATTTAAAGTTCTCAAGCTCTTAAAAACACCCTACATTACTTTTATTTTTATTAAGTTCAAAAAAGCTTAAAGTCCGTGCCCCATCTGCTGACATATTTACATAAGTAAATCAAAAGAATCCAAGCATTTCAATACGCATCCTTCACGAACAACAATAAATGAATAAAATGTTAAAACTTTTAATTTATTCAACACTTAAAGCACCTCATTAACCTCATTTTCTGCTATTGCTTTACCATTTTCGCATACATCCCTCGTTGACGGAATGTATGAATTAAATGCAGGCTTTTAGACTGCAGGCTGTTGGTCCTACATACCAGCTTACTTACTATCTACCAAATAAAAAGGGGTTCTAAAAAATTTGCATTCAAAAATAATACTTAACCGGTTCTGTGCAATTTTTATGCAATTTTGCTGTTTCTATGTTAGTGGTCAAGGTCTAAGGAGCAGACACAGGAAAATAACAAAAACCAACAATAAAAATAAAACATTACAACAACGAAAAATGGCATTAAAGGCGAGTGCATCATGCATGGACTTCGTGATTGCCAAATGAACAGACGGCACACGAGGCAGACTCATGTATGACGACTGCCCCTCTATGCACTGGGTATCCGGTACCTATACAAGAATAGAGTGCGAAGGGCGCACAAAATGCAGCAACTCGTTAAACATCGAAATAGCGTCTGCCAAGCCAAAATATCAGCATGAAAAGCGAAAACAGCAGAGTTGCGCCTGTGGATATGTTTTAAAAGGCTATTAAAACTGGTTTTAGTTTTTATTTGTTAAGCTTTTTTACAAAAAAATGCTAAAAAACACATAATAAGTTTTTGTTTTTTTAGTAGCACAATGCTTATTCGCATGTATGTGTGTCAGAGAGTATGCTTGCTTGTGTACAGCTACCTACGCCTTGCATATTTTTATTGAAGAGTCTTTTTTTATTTTTATACCTTGTAAAAGTACAGCCTTCGGAACATGAAAGTTTTTACACATAAAAGCATATATCGAAAAAATTAAGAACTTAACCTTGCAGCTGAACTTAATAAAAAGTTAACAGTTAGATCAGGCGCTTAAGCTAAAATGTACAATTATTACAGTTACCTTAGTTTAAAAACATTTAGTTAAATTCAATATTTTTTATGAAAATGGTTTTTGAAAACACATTTTTTTTTAAATTTTTAAAATATTTATCTCTTTAAAATATTTCTATTAACTTTTAAACCCAAAAATCATATCAGAAAAAGTTATATTTTGATTAACCCGTTGATCGATTTTGATGAAATTTGTAAATATGAGCCCGGGAGACCATAGAAGTTGATAATACACATAAATAATATTTATATACCTATGACTTTTTTTCAATGAATATTACTATAACGCGACCTTTTTTTCTCATCACGTTTTTAATAAGAATTAGTTAAAATAATTCCAGCTAAATATTGCATTACCTACCATAAACATCGTAAATATTATTTGTGAGTTGTATATAAAATAAAAGAAATATTATATTATATTTCTATAGAGAACAAATATTATATTTCTTTGTAACACCACCCGTCCTACGTATGTGGTTATTTACTTTATGAAAAGACTTTTTTACGCCAACAAGGAGGCTTGGCAGATATAGAAAAGTGCATATATTATACTGCAGTATCACCTTCTGAGTTGTTTTAAGCATGGCATCCGTTGACATGGCATCCCCCCATCTGTTGACATGATTACAGCCGTTATTATTAAGTTATAATAATGAAATTCGATATTTAAGCTTATATCGTAAAAATAAAGATCATGTTCGAAAATAGTCCCAATAGGATGAAAACCACATATACCTCCCATACAAATTGACGTTCTCAAATTGGAAAATTTCTTAAAAATCTACTAAAAATCAATCCAATGACTTGAGAATTAACTCATGAGCTTTAATTTGAACTATTAACACTTAGCAAAAAATTCAGAAAAATCGAATGAAACATTTCCATACTTTCCCATACAAAGTGTATTAAAAATACGGCGCATGATCGCGAACGCGACACATTTTGATGATCAATATTAAATGTTTGGTATGATTTTTACCTGCAGTAACTTTTTTTTATAGCAAGGCGACCAAATTTGATTTAAGTTACAATTTTCAGACACTGTCTAAGAACGATCACGAAGTTCTGATAACATATGATGATTTAGGTACAAGAACGCGACATTTGAATAGTAGTTAAAGCAATATAAAAAATTTACCGTAAATCGTGCTTTGCTTGGTATCTTTTTATTTTTTTATTTTTTATTTGTAGTTTATAGATGAATTTTATAAGAAGAGTGCAAACATAACGTTGATAAATAAACGAAAAATACTAAAGAGAAAAAGTCCTTAAAAGCAGCTAAAAGCAAGAAAAACATATTTCTCAGATATCAGGCCAATTCTCTCAGGATAAAAACTGAAATTAGTTCTAAGTGCAGTAAATTATAAAAATTCAAGCATTTTTTTAAATAATAACAAAAAAATTATTTGTTTATTTAACAATTTTTTTTTCGGTCCCGGTAGACCTTTCTGTGGAAATGCCCATATGTGACCATCGCTGATTTATAATTCAGCATAAAGAAAATTAATATTTAAGTTTTTGCTTTATTAAAACCGATACCGTAATTTTTGACGGGAAAGAACTAATTTATACATATTTCTGATAAACTTAATTTATTAGAAATACCTTTTTTTTATCTGGTATTCACTTTTTATTCACTCCAAAAGAAATTTTTTCATATCTATAGTAAAAAATATGGCTGTATTTTGCACACGCTATGGACTATCGTGTGTTGAAGCACCCATTTTCATTAGATCGATGTAACTGCCAGTTGTGTTGAGATATCGCTGTCAATTTCTCATAGTTGCGTAGAAGACACGTTAAAGAACACCTGAAGCTAGCTTTAAATGTTAGTTTTTCCATTTTTTCTCATTTCCCTATTTTTGGCAGTATCTTTCTTGAGCATTTCCAAACCATAGATTTTCATCTGTAAAAAATACTAAACCATGAAAACTAGGACTGTTGCGTTTTTTATTGGTAATGCCCATATTCCACGCTAGAATTTTTTAAGCCAACACTTTCTGGTTATTAAAATACATAGTAGGCAGGAACGAATTAAAGGTGACCTCGCGAAGTAATCAATAGAAAAAAAGATTTGAATAGAAAATTCGGCAAAAATTCCTTTTTTCATTATCTGAATAGATTTACAAGTGGTTTTATGCAAATAGTTTGCAATAAATGGCAAGTGGCATGCAGGCTAAGTGTGTGGCTTAGCATGCTCGGAACCCGAGTTCGATCCGCAGTCGTGGCGAAAAGTTTTTTCAATAAAAAATTTTTTTGATCGGTCACCATCACTCCACCACCGGTCATCAACCTCAGAGAGTAAATAATGCCATGTAAAGCTTCTTGAGAACATGAACTTTAGCCATTCGGAGTCGGCATAAAACATATAGGTCCAATTCTCGGTCAATTTTGTGCAAACACTTAATAACACACACAACTCAATTGATCATAAGAAGCTCGGTCAAAGTCCTTTCAAGGGCTAAAATGGACAATTTTTTTTTTTTTTGTCTATACCAATAGTTTTGAAAAATATTTCGGCCATGTCCAAGACAAAATTATTGTTAAACTCTATCTAAAATATATTCCTTAGCTCATCGTAGTACCCTTTCCAGAACTATGTCGCTATGTGTTTGGGCAAAAACCACTCTCTGTTGAGCAAGTTCTTAATTTCTTTAAAAGAACTAAAAACTCCGCAAATACAGTGCAATATATTATTATCTTTAAGTAAATTATTTAATATTTCTTCTTATAAAAAAAGTTTCTTTTATAAGTCTTTTTTTCTTATAAAATAAGTTTTATAAAATAATTTTCTTATAAGATATAATTATTTATATCTGCTCCTTTGAGATTAAATTTTGTTTTTGTTTTTTGTCAAAAAAATATACTTTAAAAAAAAAAGAAACAGTTTCGATAGTATCGTAAGTATAGACGTAGAATTCCGTTTTAGTTGTAACCTCTTCTACTTTGTCTCTTTGGTCCGATTTTTTTGTTCATTTTGCACGTATTTTTATTGATCTTCCAAAAATTAAAAAATAAATTAATAACACTCAATTTCATTTGAATAACAAAATGAATGCATTATTCAGAATAACGACAAATGAATAATAGAAATGAATAACTAATCAATTTTTAAAAATTGATTGTGAATTCAAAATTTTATTCATGAATCAGTTTTGCATTCATTGAGTGTATTCTTATTTCGTTATTCACTGATTCAAAATTTTGTAGAAGCAATCAAATTGAATGCATTCTTTTACAGCTCTGACAAGCATAAACAACGAACGAAAAACAAAGAAAGCAGCAGGCACAGCAAGCACATTATAAGCAGCTGATGATTGATTTTCTTATATAAAAACATGCATTTTTCTTCTTATATTTTACTATTTTGTGACTTTAATATAATAGTTACAAAATCCAAAGTTAGATATTCATTCAGCGCAGGATATATCTGATATTTTAGTATATATATTATCTTTGAACGAAGAGTATTAAAGGCTGTAGGTATACCCTAAAGTATTCGCCAAAAACGTTGCCTAATGACCTTGAAAAAATCTGTTAAAACGACCCCATACAAACCGCGCTGTAAGACGTAATTCTACGTCAAAATACGATTTGATATTGGAACGTAAAAATTTCATAGAAATATAACTTGAAATTTTTCTTAGTATTCTCAATGCAAAGTTTTAAAAAAAAAAATAATTCAGGGTTTAGCAAATTATAATAATTTTTAATAGCATAATAATTAGCGAAGTTATCAACATTTTTACATTTTTTAATGCCATAAACGTTATATTCCAAAAAATTATTATATTTTCATATCAAGATATTCAATATTCGAAAATAAGAAATATTGGAAGCTAGTGAACTGGTACTAAAATAAACAAGTAAAGAAAGTCTAAAGTCGGTTTAGCCCGACTATGAAATACCCTAAACTTACTTTTTCAAAATACAATAAGTGTATTGAAAATGGGCGTGTCCGTCAGTTGATGTAGCCCATATCTTATATGCATTTCAATTTTGAAGAAAAATTTAAAAAAATTTATAAAGATTTCGAGTTCTATTCCTGCTCTCAGAAAAAAAACACTTATCGGTTCCGGTAAAAAAATTTCTCTATTTTCGTAATAAAATTTTCTTCAATTACAATAAATTTTCACATTTTCGAAGAAAAATTTTTTCACTTGTGGCAAATGGAAATATTTCAATGTCTCTAATAATGATAAGTATTTTTCTCGCACAAAAAAATTCTCATTTATAGAGAAAAATTTATTCAAAATGAGAAACTTTTCCTATAATTTAATAAAAACTTCACTATGAGAAGTATTTTCTTCAATAAAAACAAATTTTTTCTCAAAAATAAAAAGTATTTTTCTCTAAAAATTATATATTTTTATATATGTTTCTTTTTCATAGAAGCTTTTTGTCATTTTTACACTGAGAAAAAAACACATACCTTGCTCCGGGAAAAAATTTCTCTATATTTGATAATAGCAATTTTTCTCTTTTTCAAATAAAATTTTCTTCAATTAGAATAAATTTTCACATTTTCGAAGAAATATTTCTTTACTTCTAGGAAATGGAAATATTTCAATGTCTCTAATAATGATAAGCATTTTTCTCGCACAAAAAATTTCTCATTTATGGAGAAATTTTATTGAAAATGAAAAACTTTTCTTATATTTTGATAAAAAATTCACTATGAAAAGTATTTTATTCAATAAAAACAAATATTTTCTCAAAAATGAAAAGTATTTTTTCTAAAAACGATATATTTTTCTATTCCTTGGAAGCTTTTTATCATTTTTAGAGAATTTTTAGTATCGCAATTAGAGAATAGCATTCTCTGGAGCAAAGTCTATAGCATTTTTCTCTAAATATGATACCTTTTTTATCATATTCCGAGACACATTTTTCTGAGTGTAGAGAATTTTTAGGATAACATTAAGAGAAAAGCATTCTCTGGAGCAAAGTCTATACCATTTTTCTCTTAATCATATTTAGAGAAAAATGCCTTTTTTATCATATTCCGAGAAAATTTTTTCTGAGTGTTTGGAATAAATTTCGCTACATTTCTTCTATAGAATCATAGTTAAATTTATTTTATTGCTAGTACAAAAGTCTGTCCTATGATGGGTCGAATGCAAAAAATCTTACTAGTAGATGATATAAATATCAAATAAATATTACGTACATACTTTCAGGACCATTTTCGTATCCAGTTCGCTGTTTTTATATACTTATATATTGTTCAGGCTGAATAGGTTCTGGTTCAAATGTTAGATAGGACGTAAAAAGCACTGTAATAGCATAATTATGTACAGTTTGATGTATAGTAGTTGAGGAGAATAACGAGGTTCTGGTTTAGGCAGGTTCTGGTTTAGGCTGAAGATGTTTTAAAAAGCATAGCAATAACAATTATGAACAGTTTGAGCGATAAAGGACACGCAGCACGACGCTTGTCTTTCATATATTAAGAAAGATATTTTGACTTCGTAGTATTTCTCATCCAACCAAATCTTACTTTGAAAATAGCTGTAAGAACTTAAAAATTCTTTTAAAAAAATAATAAGGGCCGTTATATTCACTTCTTTAACTCGAAAGTTTTGAATAACTCTACAAAAATTCTAAAGTTACTGATAACTCTCGAGATATTATAGTAAAAAAACTGTTCAAAGATAATTGTAATAAAGTTAACTTCAATTGAAGTTTTGTTAAAATCTATTATTTGATCAGAATTATATAAAACAAAAAAAAAAAATAAATCATATGTAAAGATTTCAAATTTGCACACATCCGAGCATACTATATAATGTAACTGAAATCAATTGCATAGTATGAATATACATATGTAGCTCCGACAAGTGATGGCTTCTTCCCACACACGAAATGTCTATTCCATAAACCACTCAACATCCAATGAACACCCCGAAACTGATGCATTCACCAACCCGCCCGTTGCCACATCAACATTCGGCACATGTCAGTAATTATATGTTCGGGTACATTAAGTTAAGTTAAAACATCAGCGTGTGTACAAGATCACACGCAAAGCAATATTGAAATCCATATCGTTTACATTTTATATGTATGCAACAATAATGCAGGCAAGAAGGACAAAAGAGCAAAATTAAAAATATATAAAACAACCCATAAATTTATAAAAAAAAAAAAAACATGCGCTTGTACTTGTGACCTACAAAGAACCTTTGCGTAATATCCCGAACTGTGGCAACACATATACTTGAGCAGATGAAGATGTTGAAGAAAAGAGGGGCAGACGAAATTTACACGCGCAAACATAATGCAGGAACATGTTGAAAAAACAAAAACAAAAACAAAAAATATACCCAGCTAATACAAAAAACGATCATGCATTTTGCACAAAAGTGATCTTGAAATATTTTAAGAGGAATTAAAAGAAACAAACAACCAAACAAAAGATAGGAGCCGAAAGAAAAAAATCTATATAAAAAATGCAGAAAACACCACTTGTAGAGAGCTAAAATAAAATAACAAAATAAAAGAGTTTTATATTATTTAAAGAACCGGTTCCACAAGATTCGCTTTTGTAGAATGCATGAAATATAAAAAATAAAAAAACTTAAAAACAGCTTTTGCCACTTTGTTGCACTTGTTGCTGGTATTTGAAGGATATATTTTTTTTTTATTATTATTTTCTAGCATTTTATTTTAAATCAAAATAAAAGAAAATAAAACGTAAAGAGAAGAAAAAGTATTTTTAGCAGGTTCCTTTTTTTAAGAAAACAAAATAAAAAAAAAGTTGTTTTTAACGCTGATCGTGTTTGCAATTTTGTTGGCTTTTTTATCCTTTTTGCTGCTGTTTTACTTATTGATTTGATCAGCAGTGCGGACGAATGTTGAAATTTTATGGACAGACATATTTTGTGATTTATTTATGCAACATCATATGTCAATTACTCACGATCACGATCGTGCTTTTCGTTGCGAATAAAAAAGGAAGCCTAAAAATAAAAAAAAATTAATAAATTTTTAACGTTGTAGGAGCTATTATAACAACATTGTATTGAAAGTGAGATCTTTTTTGGCAGAAATAAAAATTGTTGAAAAAAAAATAATTTATTGTTTTTTTGTTTTTCTCTAAACAAAATCAATTAATTGTTATAAGCATAAATTTTGAAAGCTCACAAACACTGCAGTTTAATTAAAACAACTTTGGTGCTATTTTAATGTACTCTCTCGATTAGACAGCAACAAAAAAAGAAAAATTAAACGCTGAACATGGGTTAATGAACACTTTTAACAGCGTATTTTTTTTGTTACATCAAGAGTGATAGAAAACTATCATATTTGATGTTACACGTCACCTTAACGTGCCCTGTAAAGATATTCATGTTAATAGCTAAATTTATAGAATTCGTGTCTTATCGCAGTTAAATCTTTTAAAAAATCGCACTTCCTGCTTTTCTGTTTTTATCTTTTTATTGTTTGAAACATGCTCAAACTCTCTGGCTTATCTGAAAACATAAAATTTATTTTTATTTCAATTTGACTAAATTATTTTCGGCATTCTTTATTTTGGCTTAACAAAAATCACTTGAGCGTGATTCCCTTGGTTTGTATACCGACTACATTAAATGAGCGTCATTGCCACCATGCATTTAATTTTTGTTTTTTTTTCATTGTTTTCAAGTTAAACTTGCAATTAACGTTAAAGTTTTGTTTGTGCTGACGAATAAATTAATTTAAATGTAGGTGTTAAGTGGTCAAACATATAGCCGAAATTTTAACAAATGACTGGTCTGCATTGACATTTGCATTTAAAATAAGCTTTATATGTTTAGTTGGTTTTTCCTCTAAACTGAGTAGAAGGCTTTTTGTATGTTAATTTTTGAAAGGGTTAAATATTACGTTGCTATGAAATAAATATTGTATTTAATGACATACATTAGCAGCAAACACAGGCAGTTATTTATGGATAAGTTTAATTGTTTGCTGTAATTGTAATATTATGTTGTGAATATTTTTGTTAAAATTATTGTATTTTAGTCACCCTGAAGATGACTTCCGATGGATTAAACTGATTATTTTTATATTACAAAACGGACCTAAGGCCTCAACAACATACAACAAAAAAACATACAAAGTGGAAGTTCGATAAATAAATAAACAATTTTAATATGCGCCAAAATCAGAAAAAATGCTTTACACGGCATGCCAATATATTTTTAAATCAATAAATTTTTTAAAAAATCTTTAAAGTTTTTCTCGCTTTTTTAAAGTTGCATTTATTTAAATACTATAATAGAGTCCGTCATATGACGGGTCGTATTCAAAATAATTAAGCAGCAGACTATAGATATGGCATTCATGCGATATGACATTCACCTCAAATGTTGTTTTGTTCCAGTCGTCGTCAATGTTTCCTTACTGATAAATATCAAATAAATTTTGTGTGCATACTTTTAGGCTAACAATTTTTTCATATAAAATGCACTGTAATTGCGAAACAGGTTCTGGTTCAGGCTGAACATTAGGCCGGATCATTTTTCTATGGATACAAAAAATGTCAACCGGTCAGGGTCTCAAAAGTTAGAGGAACTCATGAAAATGATTTCTGCATACTTTTTTTTTCAAATCGGAGAAAAACCGCAGAAGCAATATTGATTCTCCTAAAGGTCCTTTTTGGTAAAAAAAACATGTTTTTAAACATGTTAAATTTAGCATTTAAGAAGATGTGGGCATGCGTTCTGTGAAAAATAAAAAGTTACAAGCAAAAAACATGTTATTTTTACCAAAAAGGACCATCAGTAGAATCAAAATTGCTTCGGCGGTTTTTCTCCGATTTGAAAAAAAAGTATGCAGAAATCATTTTAATGAGTTCCTCTAACTTTTGAGACCCCGACCGGTGGAATCTAAATTTCGATCCGGTCTACTGAACATGTTTTATAAAGTATAGCAATAACAATTACAGCAGTTTGAGCGATATTTGTACAAAACTGCTAGCGGTGAAAACATATTAATGTCTTAATTCGTTAATTAAAATAGTAGTAGTAATAATAGTAATAAAAATAATAATAGTAATAATAGTAATAAAAGTTGAGTTGAGTTGAGTTTGAGTTTTATTCCATGTAATAATAGTAATAATAGTAATGACAAATAAAAATTGACAAATTTTATAATTTATTAATAGTTTTATGAATGTTTATTTGCACTGTTTAGTTTTTTCTTCTTTTTAAGTTAATTTAATTGCAGAATTTATGTTTTGCACTCGAGCGACAAGAACACGTCCGTTCGCGGCTATGATATACACAGTAAAAGTAGTAATAATAGTAATAATAGTAATATTAGTAATAATAGTAATAATAGTAATAATAGTAATAATAGTAATAATAGTAATAATAGTAATAATAGTAATAATAGTAATAATAGTAATAATAGTAATAATAGTAATAATAGTAATAATAGTAATAATAGTAATAATAGTAATAATAGTAATAATAGTAATAATAGTAATAATAGTAATAATAGTAATAATAGTAATAATAGTAATAATAGTAATAATAGTAATAATAGTAATAATAGTAATAATAGTAATAATAGTAATAATAGTAATAATAGTAATAATAGAAATAATAAAAATAATAGTAATAACAGTAAAAAAACAATAATATATATTTACATATATGGAACAAATTTTATAGGTATTTTTTATTTACGTTTTTTAACTTTAAAACATACTAATGGATATAAAAACTGAGAATAAGTTAAAAAAGTTCATATAGAATGGAGACCAGTTCAATAGTTTTTCACAAAAAATGTAAAATTGCATTTAGATTGCTCGAAGTTGTCTTCACTTTTTTCAAAAATTTTTAGTTTGATCTTTCAAAAAACCATAATGCGATGCATAAAAAGGAGAAATAATAACAAAAACATCATTATTGATTAATTTAAATAAAAAGTTGTATAGTCGCCTGTCACTATATACTGATATTTAAAAAGCTAAATGACAATTATATTTTTTGGAGAAAATTTTTGAGTTTTCTTTGAGATAAAACGCAAAAGCGACTAACTTTTTACCACTAGATATGCGTGGTTTTTTATGCAGATCTTATTTGCAAAACCCATTCTCTAAGAAAATGCGCGGGGAACGAAAAATTTAGCACTTTTGGAAATTCCAAACATTTCATGGATGCTCTATTGTATTACTTATTTTTACAAAGAAGCCAATCAAATAAAGCCCAATAAAATTTTCTACATGTTTGTTAGAAACATTCTTTCATTTGGATGAGCAATTTTTCCGCTATTAAATTATATATTTAGAAAACATTATTTTTTTTCACACAAAAATGCATGTCAAACGTGTCTTTAAAAATTCATAAAAAATCTAAAACTTCAAAACAAGGTTAATTTTGGATTTTGATTTAAAAACTATATTTTTAATAAAGGAAATTAATTATCGCCCTAAGAAGTTCGTGTAAAAAGAAGTTCAGGAGATGCATTCGAGTGACCACGATTCAACATTGTACTGAAGAATATTGTGCCACTTCTTTTCAGATCAGCAGCTCGGATGATCCTCCATCATTAAGTTGAAAAAATCATACAATAGGGACCTTGTCTGAAGTCTCGTTTGGTATCGAATGAGGGGAAGAGGTCCTTCCCGAAAATCAGAAATGTTGGTGTAGAAGTGTTTCCTTATTGGACTGTGGAAGCGGCTTTTTAATGGAAAAATAGACGGTGTGTTTCAATTTCTTTCTCTACAATCGGAATATGGTACAAAAAGCATAATATTTAGAAAAAAATGGCGTCTGAGCCTGCTTTTTTCTAAATGTGATGCCAATAATTTCATAAAAATTCCAAGGCATATTTATCCAGGTAGTATAAAACGCAACTGCGCTGCCGACTTTTGGGAGTTTATGTCAAAATCAAATATTGCCCACTCTTATAAACGAGTTGGGGATTTTTTTATTTTCAAAGAAAAATTTTTTGCTAGCCTTTTTCTTATTTTTTTTTTGTTTAAGTTTGCAGTTTTTTAATGTTTTTATTATTGAATTTTGTGCTTGATGTTTTAATTGTATTTTGGAGATATATTGAAGAACAATTTTAAACTTTTGCTTTTAGGTGTAAATTAATTATAATTAAAAAAATACCCTTTTGTTTTGTGTTTGGTGCAGAAGCAACATTGCTCATTGTCCTTTCCGATTTTGACATTAAACGCCCATTCAGTTTTTTCTTATTATAGTACCTGGATTAATATGCCTTGATAAAAGTCCCAGCAAAATTTTTCGTATTGCCTTGATTTGCATTCGATTATAAAACCCATTACAAAAATGTTGGTGACTAATAATGCATTATATTGTATATTACTCGTAATGCAGTTAGTAATGTCAGCCCTTTTTGCTTTATAAAATGATTGTACTTTTTTTTAGACAATTGAAATTTTTTGTTTTACTTTTATTTTTGCTTCAAAAGTGTCAAATTTTTGTAATTTTGAATATGAAAAAATGCCATATTTATGAATGAAATACAGAAAAATGTGCTAAAGGTAAATATATTACATTAATTAATTAACTGATACATATATCTATTAAATAAAAGCATTTTTCTCATTTTAAAGAAGAAATCTAAACATCTTTTGCTTAACAGTGCTAAACAGATCAACAACACCAATCAAGAGTTAGAGATTTCTAACTAGATTTCTAGAGATTTCTAACTCTTGATTGGTGTTGTTGATCTGTTTAGCACTGTTAAGCAAAAGATGTACGAAAACAATTTTCTTTTTTAATATTTGAATCGCTTTTCTAATTTGTGCAGAGAAACGCTTATTCAATAACTTCCCAGCAGTTATTTTGGAGACAATTGGAAAAACCAACTAGTTTATTTCTAGTGAAATTGGAGTTAGTTGCGTACTAGTCCAAAAGACGCTCAGAATAGAACAGTTTGAATTCATTTTATATTCTTAGTTTGTCTTGTCAGCAGGCACACACAAAAACAAAAAACCAGATACGCTCAAAACGTGTTTTGGCTCGTTTTTTCATTAAGATTCCGAACTTATTTTAACTTTCGCAAACATTTTCGATGAAAATGGTAAATGGTAATATACAGGTAAAACTTTAAACAAAAATTTAATAAGTTATTTTGTACGTACCCGTGTTCTGAATAAGGCGAATAATAGGGCTTTCTAAAGACCACTTCTGGACTGTACCAAAACGGACCAGTTTAGAACTATTCATAATGGAACTAGTACAGAAATAGGGATAAACGAATGTTTATGGGGACAATTGTCTTTTCCTATGACATCAACCCGTAAAAAGCGTCAGTTCGTTCAATGTAAAAGGGTATTATAATGGGACCAGTACTGGCCCCTTTTGGAACTAGTTTAGAACTATTCTAAATCTGGTCCATTTATCTGCAGGGTTCTTAGTTGTTATTAAATAAGTGATTATTGGAAGAAGTTATTCATCAAGCTTGATAAGTGCTTACATAAGTACTCCCATGTCAAGCGAAAGCTTCATCAATTACCTCCAATGACATGCCTGTATTAAAATAATGGGTTCCGTAAGCGAGAGGGTAAGCGATGAATGAAATTTTCTGGATTACTTTTTCGATTATATGTAAGCGAAGATTTTGCTGGGGTTCTATGAAAAAGAGAATATATAAAAATATATAGTTTTTAGAGCAGAAGACTTTTTTTTTGAGAACAGATTTGTTTTTATTGAAGAAAATACTTCGCACAGTGAATTTTTTCATAAAAATACAGGATTTGTTTTCAATCATGTAAATGTTTCTCTATAAATGAGAATTTTTTGAGTATTGTGCTAGCAAAATACTTATCATTATTAGTAGACCTCGGATTTTGCATACTTTCTTATTTTTAATCAGATTGATACCAAACTTGGTATCTAGACGTTTTATCGTTCAAATAGAACAAATTGTAATGCATATCGAAAATATGCAAAATATATGCAAAAAATATGCAAAAAAATATGCCACAAATATGCAAAATATATGCAACATATGCAAAAAATATGCAAAATATGCAAAATATATGCAAACGAATTTCATCAAAATATTGAGTTCCAATCCAATTCCAATTCCAATTCCAATTCCAATTCCAATAAATATTAAATCGCAGTTTAATGTGCAGCAGTATATATAATATATATGTACCACATTACATTGCTTTCCCTTTCCAACGCTTTACCATCGCTTTGGTAAATGAAGAAAAAAAAAGAAATTTATTTTTGGTCGACAAAACAACTAAAATGGGCCCACAACGACGATATGCATTTACTTCAGTTTGGTAAAGAAAAAAATTCTAAATTTGCATTTTAGGTTCTTGAAACACCGAATCCAGAAGATGCTGAATCTATAAAGCAAGCAATAAAGCTATTAAAAAATCCCCACCTATATCGGGATTTTATACTATATATTAAATAAAATTTTGAGAGAGTTGCCGAAAAATTAACTTCCTTGGAAGCGAAGGGTCTACCACTAGCTAAAAATATAGTTCACAATATAACTGGTGATTTTAGACTGGTTTTAAAAAAGATATTTTAAGCCATTTTGAAAATAAATCCACATTTTAATATCATTTCAAAAATAAATAATATTTTAAATATCAAAGATGAAGATGTGTTCTGGACTTGAAACCGTCACAAATGTAAAAATCATTAAATAAAAATTTGCTCCAATTATTTCCTGTGACGTTGAGAGAAGCTTTTCCGCTTACAAAATGGTTTTTGGAAGGAAACGCCAAAGCCTCTTAATTAATAATTTAGAGAAAATTATGGTTATGTTTTGTAATACCAATTATATCGGCGAGCTCTTCTGAGAGTCTTCCGGGTATCGCCGAATGTAAGCAGCTGAGGCCATAAAAGCGATTCGCCGGGAAGATTCGCCGACGAATCGCCGAGATGAGGCTTAGGCGATTCGCTAGGAAGAGTCGTGAACTATTCGCCGAGAGGAATCTTAAGCGATTCGCCGGGAAGATTCGCCAACGCATCGCCGAGAAGAGTATTAAGCGATTCGACAGGAATTCGCTCACGAATCGGCAGAAAGAGTCTAAAGCAGCGATGGGCACACACATACTATCAAATTCTTTGATTGTGTGTAAAGCAGAGAAAAACTAAGATCAATTTTACGTATTTTCTAGCTATATTTTAAAAAATTGCGCAAAGAGATGTTATTTCAACAAATGCTGAAAAGCAACTGACTTGATTTGCTGCCAAAACAAAAACAAAGCAACAATCGAATGCACACGATCGTAAGCCACACGAAGTAGCTTACACTGTTCATGTGTCGACGTCGCGCAAGCAGTATTTTGCGTCCAATCCCATGGGATAGGAAATTTAATTTGTGCCCTTCTCTGGTCTAAAGTGATTCGCTGACAAGACATGTCAAGTGGCCAAGACATCACTTTAAGAGGTCATCAGCGATTTGTTGCAAAGTTGTTGAACGTTTCAATTTGTTGCAAGTTTGAACTAGCAGTTACATGAAGTTGCTTAGAAGTTAAAATTTCTGAATAATTTAAATGATTTTTCAGAGCCTGCTTCATATTTCAATGATAGATTTTGAAAGCTTTTTAAATAGCCATCTTCGAACGATCGCCGGAATGAGCGAAGGAAGATTTTGAAGATTTTTTGAATCGCGCATTCATCCCTTGGGCGATCGAAAAGCGATCCATCTTCCAACGATAGCCGGAATTAACGTCAGGAAGCTTTTGAATACTTTTTGTCAATCGCGCATTCATCGTTTAGGCGATCGAAAAGCGATGCATCTTCCAACGATTGCCGGAAAGAGCAAAGAGAGATTTTGAAATTCTTCGAGAATTGCGCATTCATCGCTTCGGCGATCGAAAAGCGATCCATCTTCCAATGCTAGCGCGTGGCCAAATGATCTTATCTTCTAATCGTCTTCCAAATGTTTGCAGAGATTGAATAATTTGTAAACCTATACAGTATCGTATGTATTACGTTTCATTTGCTCTGCTTTAATATCTGACAATTAATAAAATTTCAATATGTATACTATCCTCTGAGTAGCTTTTATATTATTTTTCGATTTGTTTAACATATGAAGTTTTTGCATATTTTGCATATGTTGTGCATATTTTGCATATATTTTGCATAGTTTGCATATTTTTGGCATATATTATGCATATGCATTTTATGCAAATATGCAAAAAAATTTAAAATATGCATTTCGTTTTCAACTCTATTTTCAATGAAACGAACTTTGGTGTCATCAGAATTTACCTATCTTAATCCTTCAAAAATATGCAAATATGCAAAATCCGAGGTCTAATTATTAGAGACATGAAATATTTCCATTTCCCACAAGTAAAGAAATATTTTTTCGAAAATGTGAAAATGTATTCTTATTGAAGAAAATTTTATTTGAAAAAAAAAGATAAAATTGCCAATATCGAAAAAAGATAAATTTTCATTGCAGAAAGATCCCAGTAGGGGAAGTAATCATTACTGAACTAGCTTCATAATAATTACTTGGTAATGGGAGGTACTTCCCTGCTGAATAACAACACACAGCAATAAGGCATTATTTTAACATGGGTTGTCATGGGTGGTAATGAGTGGTGCTTACATCCAGTTTTACCAGTTATTCAGAGAATTACTTGTTACCACCTTTATTACCTGAAAGTCAGGGGTAAACTTCTAATAACCTGGATTACCATAAATGAGAGGTCAACTATTTACCTCCAGTATCACCTATAAGCCAGAGTGTAAGATGGTATATAATTACTTCAAATATTACCCATAAGTCAGAAGGTAACTAATTACTTCCAAGAATTATATTTAAAGCTTGATGCCAAATAATTTGTGTAAACAAACAGGTTGCTAAAACAACAATGTTCTTTGCAGAACAAACAGAGCTGACTAGATCCTGGTTTCGTCGTAGGGATGTCAGTGGGAAAAATACATCGATGTATTTCTGTGATTCGATGCATCGAAATGTACATCGATATCTTTCGATGCATTGGAGGGCATGCATCGATGCGTCGATGTATCGATTTGCAGACGATTTTTAAGATTTTATTAAATAACAAAATATGTTATTAGCCAAATAGCACATAATTTTAAATTAATAACTATATCGTTTAAAAAACTTTTTCGTTAAACCACAAAAATCATAAAAATTTTAATTTTTAAGTACCCAAAAACTCTCCCTAAATTTTTAGGGTTTTCATAAATCTATATTTTAAAAATCTATCCTCAATTTGACTAACAGATAGAGTTATAATAAGAAAACCTATGAATACTCGCTTTATTTTTTTGCACAGTTGAAAAATGGAAATGGCGGTTCGCTGTACAAGTGATGTCAGTTTTCGATATTTAAAAAACAAGTGATGTCGCTGTTCACGTGATGTCAGTTTTCGATATTTAAAAAAGCAAAACATCGATATTTTCGATGCATCGATGTTTTTCCGACATCCCTATTTCGTCGGACGCTACTACAACTCATCACATTACAAAGAGAAATTTGTGGAATATTTCTAAAGGGGTCACTTTTAAGAAAATATTTATAAAAATTAATTAAATATTTCTCTATTTTCAGGAAAAATTTACGTAATAGAGAAAATGGTTGAACTTTTTGAACTTGTAATATTTTTATGTTAAAGAGAATTTAAACATATTCCGAGAAACTGTTTTCTGAGTCAAGTTTCAAATGTGAGAGTAAAGTTCTGTAGAGGCGAACTAACCGGAAATGAGATAAACTATTATAATACACACTAAACGAAGTGCTGTTAAATAAACTGTAATTATATGCATTTGTTTTACAATTACTTTCAATTCTTTTAAATTGCATAGTAATATAATCATATATTTTTTTGAAACTACGTTTTCGGTTTCATGTTTTTTTTTTTAAAAGTATTTTGAAAAAATTTTCTTATTCTGTTTTAAAAAGTATTTTTCAATTTTTTATTCAGTTCTTTTTTAATTTTATTACAATGACAGCTTTTTTTGTCTGCTGATTTATGCCTTAAAGAATGTCAACTTTTGCCCGAATACAATCAAAACATTCATTCAAGATTTAATGAGTCACAAATGTTTTCTGTCACTTGCGGCATATTTAAAATAACTTCAATATATTTTGAAATGAAATAAAGTACTGGATTACAGTTCATGCAAGAAAATAAAACAAAAAAAAAAAATTAAAAAAAAAATGTTTTTTTTTATAGATCTCAAAACAACCACATGTTTTTATTTAAAAATCCGCTACATTCATATCGAACTATATCAAACATACAAAAATTCAACTTCATTAAGATTGTTGCTTCATTTAGTTTATTTCGAAGTAATTGTTGCTTGTTATTCTCTGATATTATTTTGAAATTCTAAAAATTGTTTTATTTTATTTATGTTTCATTCGACAAATGAAGCAACAGTTTTAAATTAGCAAAGGCGTGAAGGCATTAATCATGTGTATGTATTGTGCGGTTATGTTAGTGTAATGATGACACGATTCCATTGACATGACATGGCATGGCATAGGGTGGACAGTATTTGAAGACGACAAGATTTTGGTGAATCGAGAATTGAAATAAAATATACATATTTGTGTTTTCTTCTTAACCAATTGATCACGCCATACATATATGATTGAAAATAAAAAATATTCAGAAATTAAAATATATTCAATTTCTTCGTTTCTTTTATTTACGTTTTTTACATAACATTACAGACATTTTTTTAAATGATCTAAAAACAATAAATTACTTTTGCCGAAAAAGTAATTTTTTGCCCTAAACGCTTCATAAATGATTAGGAAATATAAGTAGTTACATACTTATGGTTGAATGGTTAGCTTTCGTATAGTTTATAATACAGTTAGGTGAAAAAGCTCTTAGAAGTTATTAAAAAAAAAACAAAAAAAAATGCAGTCTATCCTAACAATCTTTTTGCCATACAGTTCAGTATACTTAAGCTTTTAGCAATTTGCGTTGCCCAAAAGGCTGCAACAATAATTTTAATTTCAACTAAGTACATTTTTTTAATTAAAGTTCCTTATCTTTCTTTAAGCGATAAATTTTAAGGTTTTATTAATAAATTTTATTGACTGCGATGGCAATAAGAAACGTGATTTCATGCGATATTCAACATCACGATCGAGCCATTCAAACAACGATCCTGTTCAACTTGAAACCACTTTTGATTTTCATGCTGCTCAAAGATGTGGTGGCTGCAGCATTCAGCTGTATCGCCAAAGAGTTTTTTATTGTTCAATTAATTTAATGCAAAAGAAAAGAAAAAAACACTCAAGTATGTGGCCAAGTTGGAAGTTGGCAAAGAAACAAGACAAAGCACAAAATGATGATAAAAATAATTAAATGACGAACAATGCTGCTGGCAGCGCTGCGGTGGGGCGCATTTTCCAACCAACCTCCTGCCTTACTTATATTTTTGCTCCTTGTTGTATTTTTTGTTTTGTGTTTTTTTTTTTTTTCTTCTTCGCGACTTACATACATACTAAACTACATATGTGTTGCATCTTTGGTTCCATCATAAACTGGTGGATTTTATCTGCTCTCTGCCCGCTTCCACCAGCAGCAGGATGGATGATTGGATGATAGAAGCAGTCAGCAGTTTCTAGTTTTGCTTGAAATTCACTTTTTAACATGCCAGCCATTGTTGTGCAATCAGCGAGGCATTAAAAGCCATAACATATACAACAACAACAAAAAAAAAAACCAACCACAAACTATACTTAGAATGGCCAACCGAACTGATGCGCTCCATATTTATGCTCTAACAAGCTGGAGCAACAACAATAACATCAACCGATCAGTGCATGTATTTGTTGGTGCTCCCCTAGACCTGGAGCTGGAATTCTATATGTTACAAATGCTTTAGCAAGCATGAAGCATAAAAGCGAAACTGGTGCTTGAAACGCTTGAGCGAGTTTTTGTGTTTGCTTTTCTTGTAGTTGTTGGAGATCCTGCGTGCCGCTGATCGAGCGCTCTAGGCAAGACCGGAATCATGTACCGACCAACCGAAGCTATTCGCCCTTTATTCCTCGCAGTTGCTGTCTGTTTTTTTTTTCTTTCTTATGCTTTCAAGCATTGCGACTCCTCTAGTTGACTCCGTTCTTGATGCCTGTTTTGCTCGTAGCAGGGAACAGCAGCAGCAGACAAAACGTCTGACTGACTGACTGAGTGACTGACTGGGAGTCAACTGGGGCTTTTATATTTTTCTGTGTATTTAAGCTTGAGTTTCTTCAACGTTTAACAGCCAACATTTTAGAGCGTAGCACTTTTGATCATGCGCAGCTATTTTAAGTTATTTACTAAAGCCATTCCGTACGGCAAACTCAGACAGTCCTTTGGTCAGTCTATGTGGCTAGTTTCGCAGATAATATCATAAACTATTTGTGGTTTGTTTCTTTTTTTGTTCTTCTAAGCTTAGAATTTCTTGTCAGGCATTTCATAGCAAAAACAAACATGGATTTGGTTTTTTTTTACTAACTTTAAATTTTTCAAAAAATAAACACAAAATATTTAAACATCTGCTGGAAAACCACAAATTGCTCTTATTGTGAGCACGTTGCAGCTTTTCTCTAACTGCAGTTCTCTTTCAATGAATTAAAATGCTTTCGCTAAATCCATTTTGACCACAATCACGAAATTTTATTGATTTATTCCAAGCCTGAATGAATATGCATACACTTGGCAATAGTTTTCGAAGACATCTGTCTGGTTTCTGCGCACATGAAAAACCACTTTTTTAACCACAGATTAAACATAATAACTATTGTATCAATAAGTTGGTTTTTTTAAATCACTTTGCTAATGAACTGCAATAGAAACCTGCATTAAGTTCAAATCCATGATTTTAAATAGCTAGTCTTTTGGGCCCCGGGCGGCATTATTATAGGGGCGGCACTGAAGCTAAATTAAGCATTTTACAAAATAGATATGTCTAAAATAACATTTTTAATAGCAAGGGAAGAAGAAATTAAAATTATTGAAGGTTCTTTACTGAAATACCTTAATCGAGAACCTAGTTCAAAAAGTGTTTCTGAAGAAGTTTCCCCTAACATGCCAATGTTAAATTCAGATGAGTCTTCAGTCAGCGATGAAGAGTGTGAAGAACAAGGTAGTGCAAAATCAATCATCTAATTTTGTTTTTGAATATCTGTTCTAGTAAATAAACAAGTAAAGAAAGTCTAAAGTCGGTCTAGTCCGACTATGAAATACCCTAAACCCACTTTTCAAAAACAAAAAATTTTTATTGTAAATGGGCGTCTCCAAGGGCGGATGAAGCCTATATTTAATATGCATTTAAATGTTGATGAAAAATTTACACATACCAAGTTGTATTCCTGTAGCTCACAGTTAATGCCTTTATTGTGCTTTCGCTATGGGAGATGGACGGATTACTTCCAATTTTTGAACACACCTTAGTTTTGGTATAAAATATATGCATACCAAATTCAATTTCTCTATGACAAACATAACCTTATTTATTGAGTTTAAAACTTTTTGTGTTGTATGGGAGGTAGGCGTATCCGTAGGCGGTTTACGTCCATTTTTCAAAAACATCTTTGTCTTTTCATAAAAAACATACGTGCTAAATTTTAGCTCTGTAGGTTAAACAGAGGCTTATTTATTGCATTTTCAATTTTTGGGTTGTATGGGAGGTGGGCGTGTCCGTTAGCGGATGACGTCCATTTTTCGAAGACATCTTTGTGTTTGTTTAAAACACATACAAATCAAATTTTATTATAGTTGGCTAATTATGAGCTGAGTTATGCAGTTTTCAATTTTCGCGTTGTATGGGAGGTAGACGTGTCCGTGGGCGGATGATGTCCACTTTTCAAAACTATCTTTGGTTTGTTACAAAAACCATATATGCCAAATTTTAGCTCTTTAGGTTAAACACAGGATTATTTATTGCGTTTTCAATTTTTGGGTTGTATTGGAGGTGGGCGTGTTCGTTGGCAGATGACGTCCAGTTTTCGAAGACATCTTTGTGTTGGTATAAAACACATACATACCAAATTTAATTGTTGTAGGCTAATTATGAGCTGAGTTATGCAGTTTTCAATTTTCGCGTTGTACGGGAGGTAGGCGTGTCCGTGGGCGGATTCCAAAAATATTCAATAGTGAAAATCCTTGGGTTCATGTGACCATGTGTACCAAGTTTCATTCAATTATCTCAACTCCTTCTTCTTATCCTGTGTATACGGACAACACACAGACGGACGGACGGACGGACGGACGGACGGACATGGATAGCTCGACTCACGTGGTGACGCTGATCAAAAATATATATACTTTTCTATACCGGACTCGCTTCGTTCTATGCGTTACAAACGTTTGCACAAAGTTAATATACCCTGACCTTTCAGGTTTAGGGTATAAAAAAATGATATTGAGTGAAGAAAGTCTTTATTTGAACCATTACAATATTTTGTGTTATGTGGAAAAGGGGAAATTCTTCAAGGGACTGTTGCAAGTGTGGATACACATTTGTGCCCGTTTTGTCGATTTTCAATGACTTTCCGAAAGATTTCCGGTGATAACTGTTCGCATTCCTGTCGAATATTCTCCTTAAGGTTTTCGATAGTTTGAGGCTTGTTGGCATACACCCGCTACTTCAAGTAGCCTCAAAAAAAGAAGTCTGGGATGATTAAATTGGTTGATCTTTCTGACGATGCCAAATCACCAAAGCGCGAGATTACACGACCAGGAAACGCTTCCTTCACAATATTCATTGTGGCTCTTGCTGTGTGTGCGGTGGATGTAATGGAAATTGGGAAATTGTCATAAAGTGGCTTTGAGTGGATGTAATGGAAATTGTCTCTACAATAACTCTTACCAGGCAACGTAAAAAAAAATTTTTCAAAATAAAAGTTATGAGCAACGTAAAAAATTTTTTCTCGCCTATAACTGTTCTGAGGCAACGTAAGAAATATAAATTGAAAAAAACTGTTATGAGGCAACGTATAAAATATTTTTCAAAATTTCGAGAACTTTTTCGACCTTAATAAAATAAATTACTGTTATTTTGGATCTCTAATTCTCCTACCAAAAAGCTCTTTACTGCTTTTGATTATTTAAAGAAACAATTCAGTCGAGTCTTAAAACAGGATTTAATAAGCGGTGGAAGAATTAGTTTTCTTCGCCTCTTGAGGAGTA